>JAYESA010000016.1:158656111-158736111 GCA_036927795.1 Iris macrosiphon
CTAGAGTTTACCGACTATAATAAATAATACTGGGAAACAAAAACAGATTTGTTTCTTAGTAAGGAAATTTTGGATGTGTTTCTTAATGAGTTCAAAAACTGTAATCAATAGTTCATAAATGGAGTTCAAGCTGGTGAATATAGAGAGTTTGATAGTCTATACGACGAGAAATTATTCCATGTGCCCTCCTTGCATCCTTCCTCTCCCCAACCGTTAGACTATATGGAGATTTGTGCATGCACACATTTCCATGTAATCTAATGATTGGCATAGAAGGTGCACGGTCATAGAATAATTTTCCCTATACGACATGTAAAAAAGCTGCAGTAGTAAATACAAGAGCAACTATAGAGCACAGTAGTGTACATAGAAAGGAGTGAAGAGAATATTCTTTCTTAGGGTGTGTGCTTGGTATGCAGATTTTTTTCATGTTTTAGTTCCTAATGGAACAAGGATGAGAACAATTGACATGTTCATTTCATGTTAAGAAAAAATGTAACCCTGCATATTTAATTTCCATGAATGTAATTTTCTCACAAATAGTTGGAAATTTATTCCCTCCAAAAAAGACTAATGGGTATATATTTTCCATGGGAATGGGATAACTAGGCTAATCGTGTTTGGACTTCTGAGTCAGTTGGGTATAATCAGGTCAGTGTCAGCAGGTTTGATCAACTAATTCGGTTCAGCAGATTAGGTTAGCAGGTTTATCTTAGTAGTTTGCTCCCCATTATCTCTGAAGTTACAAGGTTCTAACTAAGAATCTACCTGTTATTAGCTGCACTATAAATCTAATCATTTTTTTGTTCTTTAGATACACAACACAAAAACACATCATCAAGTACCATCTTGTTTATACATAGATATCCTAATTTATGCAGTATGAACCTTAGCTTTCCTTATCAAGTTTAGTGATACCAGGACGGACTGCAACCTGGTGCACAAGCACGAATTAACAATGGGACATTTTTGTGTTATAAAGTATTTTGGAATGTCTCTCTTGTGTCAACAGTAGGATGCAAACACAACGGATTTTTGGACCAAGTTTCCTCGAGTTAGACTATAATAATACTGAAAAAAAAAACTTTTGTTTGGTTAAAGATTTAGTAGGCCTTTCTTAATGAGTTTAAAACCGTCCATCTGTATCTGTACACATTGTTGTTGATGTGGTCCATATATGGAAGTCATGCTGGTGAACATATAGAGAGTCTACTAAAAAAATAGAGCGGGTCTATCCAACGGATAAAATGAGATAAAGTAGCACACAAGAAAAAATATAGTGCAGTGTAAGAAAATATTTAGAGAATAAGATTATGCCGTTATTGCATCCTATTAGCATTATCTCAAAAAGTACCAACCAAATAACTGGATTTACATCACATACAATAATTATATATCACAAGATTGGGAGCAGTTAAAAAGTACTGGCAGTATTCCTTGAGGAAGGTAAGCATACAAAGAATGGAGAGCTGAAGGAGATACCAAACTTAGGCAGATGATTACACATATGGAAGGGCCAGCCCCAGGTCAAGATCGAATCCAACCTGATCATGTAATGTATTCGCCTGCTGAAAAACTCTCTGATCAGATACACTGCAACTAATTTCTTCTGGACAAGAGAAAAATGCATAAATTTTAGCTACAATAAAATCACATTCTAGTCAAATTCAGGATTTCAGATTGTTTCTGTATTTTCAGCTTGCTTTGGGTTTGTTTTAAGGCCAAAACCCAACTGGAAACTTCAGTTTATACGCCATCTGAAATAAAAGATCATGTAACCAAAATAAAAAAATAAAAAAAAATCATAAGATCAGAGACGCTTGTTCTGGGTCTCTTAAACATTTATTCGCATAAATTATGTTATGCACAGACAAAGCAGGGGAAAAAATCAGCATCACGATATCACAATCACACTGTGGACATAGTGAAACAAATTCTTACGCATGTGTAGGTCTTTAGTGTTCATAGATTATATCGGAAAGAAGAGTCAAAACATAAAGAGGATGCACCTTAAATGATGATATCCGTACGAGACATGCCTTGACGGAGTGCACTCTATCATAAGAATCATTGTACACTGGAATCAGCTTATGCCATAAAAAAATTCATGTTCAAGAATTGACTGTCTCAGGTACTTTCATATCCATCATTGTCATCCAGATTATCACTGTCATAATCCTCTTCAGAGTCACTAAAGAAATCTTCATCTTCATCCTAACATGAAGCAAGCAAATATATACGCTCAAGAACTGATGAAATCTCATTAAACATTTGCACAAAGTAGAATGTTTTACCTCACAAAAGTCAGAGGTATGGCCAGACTGAACCCGGTTACTTCCATTACTTTCCTCGTCTCCAGAATAACCCTGTGAACATTATTAAAAAGTAATGAATAATGAGTGTATAGCCGTTTTCAAGAAAATCAGGAGGGAGACTATATTGCAACTATTTGAACAACGATGTGTAACAGAATCCAGTTTAGTGATTATATACAATAAGCCAATACCAACTCCAAATAAGAGATGCATTACAGGAAGGTTCTAGCAAAATATTCATCATCGAATAAGAAATATATTCATTCTACCATTTGGGAACTACCTTATAATAATTACCAATATAAAGCTTGAATGACACAGAATAATTTTAAACAGGTCGATGTATGCACTATTGCATTGCACATGTACATACTAATTACTCGTATCTTTGTTAGAATATAACCAATCCTATTGGTAAACATTGGATTATTCTGCACACCTGGAGATGAATGCACTGCCACAGAATTCGAACACTTCCTACTCAATTCATGGCATCAAAGTAAATCAATCATGAATGAACAAAGATATGGTGATGAGACACTAAGAGAAGAATTAGGTAATGATATTGGCATTTCTTCATATATTAGGTGTATCTGACGGGTTAGTTCCTGATAACAATAATGGCGTACCCATAGTTCCTGGAGTCTAATCACCATATTCTGATTCTCAGTTTCAAAAACCTACTGGCTATGTTCCATCGAATATTTTGGCATCTCAACCTTGGTATATTTTTTGTCAGACTGCACTAATCTAGGTTGTATAGATACAAGCATGGATTTGGATACGAACATAATACGGATTCAGGATACAACATTTTTCAAATTTTTGGGTTATGAGAACGGCATGGATACGATTATATATACACATTTAAACATATTTCTACAAATATCTATATATATATACAAATTAAAACTTAATAATATCCATATTTAAGCATATTTTAGGTAATAACTAGGTTCCATAATGTGCTAGAAAGGATTCAATGCAAAGAAATGTTACTTTCTCATAACTCAATTTTGTTTGGCATGATCACAAATATGTCAAAATTATTTTCAACTAAGTTTTGGGTCTCTTTGAAAAATAGAAAAGGGTAAGCAATATCCGATAGAAGTCTCAATGAAGTATCGTGCCCAATATGTGTCGGATATGGATAAGGTCCTCCAGAAACATATACGTGCAATGTAGGTATCAATTTATATACATTGACCAGCTTTCTATGAAGGACTGTTATTAGATAGGGTATGATACAGCAACACATAAATGTACAAGTTATGCTCTAGGAAACATGATTATTACCATGGAGGTTCCGAAGCAATTACGCTCCACATGCTTTTATACTCAAATGCTTCAAAATTGTATGTATTAGAGTTCCTTGCATATCAGAATTTATAACAGAAAATTTACTGTAGCGAAATAAATTTATATTTAATTTATCTAACCGAAACAAGTTTGAAAAAATTAGAAAAAAAGTCAGGCTCCGCCAACACTGTTGGCGGAAAACAGCAAAAAAAATAAATAAATAAAAAAACGCGGGCCCCACGGCCAATTTCCGCCAACGGAGTTGGCTGAAATTGGGGGGGGCCAATTTCAGCCAACTCAGTTGGCGGAAATTGGCCCATGGGGCCCACTTTTTTTTTTTTTTGGTTTTGTTTGGTTTGGTTTTTTTACTTTCTTTGGTTTGGTTTTTTTGTTGGTTTATTGTAATTAGTTATATTTCTGTTTTATTTATTTAGTTTAGTTTAATTTTGTAATTAGAGTTAAGTAAATTTATTTTAACGAAATAAAATTAAAATAAATTAATTGGAAAGAAATATTTAGAAATATTATTTGGGTTGTAAATATTTTAGGACGATCTTATGCTCATTTTGGATTATGGATAATGTTAAATAAAGGTATTAGAAATATTTAGAAATATTTAGAAATACCATTCGGAGAGATGACCATTATTCTAGCTGATTTGGCATATGTAAGGTATTTCGTCCGGGCCACCATTATTCTAGCTGAAAGGTATTGCCAATTAATTTCCTAATACCTTAATTTCATTATGGATAATGTTGGTTGTAAATTAATTGGCAAACCCAAATTAATTGGCATATTCAATCCATAAATAAAAAAACCAAAGCAAAACATAATTCAAAACAAAACTAAATAAATTAAAATCCAAAACAAAAGTAAATAAAAAAACTAAATAAAAAAATGTTGGCTCTGTTGGCTAAAAAAACAAAATAAAAAAATAAAATAAAAAAACTAAACCAAATAATAAAACAAAACCAACTGAAAAAAACCAACCAAAACAATCCAAAACAAACCAACCCAAACCACCCCAAAAAAACCGTGGGCCCCACACCCCAAAATCCGCCAACTATGTTGGCTGAATTTTGGTGTGGGGCCCACGGATTTTTTGGATGGTTTGGGTTGGTTTGTTTTGGTTGGTTTGGGGTTTGGTTTGATTATTTATTTTGTTTTATTACTTTATTTTTCATAATAGACATAACATAATTAATTTAAATGTTTCTAAATTTTTTTTGGAGATCGAAACATCATTTTAAATCTGTGGGCTCCCACATCCAATATAAATTTATTTCACTACAGTAAATTTTAAATATTCAAAAATAATATTACCGAAAGTCAAATTTGGAGGTCGAAACATCGTTTTTTGACGATTCTAAATTTTTTCGAAGTCCGTAAAACGGTGAAACGGTTTATCCCGAAGTACTTTTCCATACGGTCATTTTGGCTCAAACTGGAGCTTGTTTCGATCTCCCAGTCAAAAGTTATGATACTTTAAAGTTTTAAAATTTATATTTTTGCCTGTAACATATGCGTCTTGTTTCGGATAAATTTTTTTTCTACATGATTTGTGTTACACTCGTCGAAAACATACAAATCGACTTATTATTTAACAAAAATTGATTTATAAACAAGTTGTTATGGCCGTTCGAAGTCTGCTCGACGGCAGACGTAATAGTCTTACGGCAAATTTTTAATATTATTATTTTTTAGCGTCTGTTAACGACGAAAAAATTTACGATATAAATATAATATTTTTAAATATAAACGTCCAATTCATATTAATATTTTTTTCGTAATTTTTTAAACTTTTATGTTTTAGATGTAATTTATACAAATTTTGATGCTTTGGAAACAAATTTCCGAAAATAATATTTCTAAATATTTCTTTCCAATTAATTTATTTTAATTTTATTTCGTTAAAATAAATTTACTTAACTCTAATTACAAAATTAAACTAAACTAAATAAATAAAACAGAAATATAACTAATTACAATAAACCAACAAAAAAACCGAACCAAAGAAAGTAAAAAAACCAAACCAAACAAAACCAAAAAAAAAAAAGTGGGCCCCATGGGCCAATTTCCGCCAACTGAGTTGGCTGAAATTGGCCCCCCCCAATTTCAGCCAACTCCGTTGGCGGAAATTGGTCGTGGGGCCCGCGTTTTTTTATTTTTTTATTTTTTTTGCTGTTTTCCGCCAACAGTGTTGGCGGAGCCTGACTTTTTTTCTAATTTTTTCAAACTTGTTTCGGTTAGATAAATTAAATATAAATTTATTTCGCTACAGTAAATTTTCTGAATTTATAATTAACTTGTGAATCCTTTTGTTTAATTGAATCCTAGAATTCAAATAAAAAAGTATGGTACATATTTTTTTCCATTAACTCGATGCAGTTGACTTTTGCGAATTATATCAACACTTTACTCATAAATGATGTATACTAATTAGCATATCAAGACCATTTCATAGATATCTGATACTTGTACCTTATTATGTCATCATCATTTAATAGGTAAGATAATGAATGATGTTAGCTAATGTAGTTGTTTCATGTTGCAACCATATTGTGTCTCATAGGGATTATAACAGGCCAGGGACAACCAACGGTCTTACTCGAGTCATGCGCATGAATGGATCTCTGGATTGAAGTGGAGGAGGGAAGGGCTGATACTGCTTGATGAACTTGTAAGCCAAATGTTGAAATTCTTCGGTTGGGCCATATAGGGTATATATAAAAATGTTTTGTATCCCTGTACACCTTTCATGTGTACCCATATTCCATACCATATCTAGTAGTGATGCAATGAGCCAAGGCCGGACCATTAAGAAAAACCTAACCTGCTCTTGCCAGCAGGAAACTAGACAGGATAGGGTTCAATTTTCCAGCATGGTTTGGATCTTAATTCGCCCGTCCGTAATCCGTGCAAGCTGTTTACATGGCTCAAAAATATCGTAGGCTTAAAAATATTGTAGTTAGGGTTCTTCGTTGTGCATTTATTTTCCTTTGATAGTCTTTTATAACTAGTAGAAGACCTTAAGTTAATCAGGTTGGATGATTTAAAGGTCAAAAGGACCTTGAAAATGGAAGAAATATTGAGAAGTTAAGGTTGTGTCCTCAGTTTAAGAGTTGGTTTCTCTATGCAGTGTGCATAAATGCAATTTTTCTAAGGCAGATATCACCTGGATGCAATCTGCCTTATTTGATGACAAGATGGCAAACGTTTGAGTTGATGAAGGCTATGGTTCCTGAGATTGTTGCTCGTGAATCTGATATCCAATGGGTGTTGGCTGAACTTCTGAAAGGTAATCATGTGGTATTTTGTTGTTAGATTGACACAGCAAAATGTAATTCAGATGGTAGTTTTCAGCTTCTCAAGCCACACCTTGTTGCCCAGGGATTCACAAAACAATAATGCTAAGTTTACTACCAAATGCTTACAACCTTCTTCCAACCCACTCCCCTGTAACGCCCCGCAACCGCTCGGAGCGTTACGCTGAGTCGGATTGAATGAATCAAAAGCTGGTTACATTTGAAATGTTGGATTTTGGGAAGAAGGATTAATCGAGTTGGTTTCATTGTGCAGATGGCTAGCGGGTTCGATGGAAATCAGGTGTTCGTTCAGAACATTACTGAATAGCTGAATGGAAGCGATAATGCCGTCTTCCTTAATCCGATCGGTCGGATGATTTGTAGAGCACGGCCTGCTCGCACGGTCATACCAGTTGAGTAGATCGCGCTTGCATCGGACCACGGGTTCAAGGGATTGGCCGTATCGGCATGACAGGATGCTTAACGGGATCAAACATTGTGAGTGGGCTCTTTCCCTTCTCCTCTACTCCTTCATGCCTAATAATATGAAAAATACGTAAAGGCTTGAACACTTGGGCTGAAACATTCGGAATCACTACACTGAGGCGTGCATAGAGTGTACGTGGTTTGCTTGGTAGGATTGTGGCTTGAAATGATTTACGCGTTGGATAGTTGGAGCGATAGTTGGAATATCACATTTGAGGCAGTCGGTTGGATACTTGGGATTTTACTTGGATGGTTGGAATGATACATTGAGGCAAATGGGAATATCGGGAATTCGGGCGAGCGAACGTGCATCCGTGCGCGAGTATCACTGAGTCGCTTTGTCTTGCAAAGCGAGCAGTTGTGGTTCGAAACCGAACAACTGCATCGGCGAGGGCGTTGTGTCGCTTGATGGGACATTGTGCCACTGAAACGGCATTTTGCCATGGGATTTGCTTCGAGCTTGGGTGTTGCACCAATTTGGACTCTGTGTTGAGAAGAGGCATTGTGCCTATGAAACACTTGATATTTTGGTGCCTTGGGCGATATCTTGAGGTCGAGATTTGGATCTCTAGGTTGGATATGTTGGAAGAATGGTTATGGATATTTGGTTGGATATCGGTTGAACGAGTCTAGGATCGCTTGGTGGGGCGAGAATGTTTCGATCCTCTCGTCATACCTACTGTGTCTGCATAGTCACGGACAACCTGCGTGGCACAGGGTTTGGTTTCCTGGAACGGGATGAGGCACCGGGACCGTTCCACCATGGAGGAAACAATGGGCATCGCGCAATTGGACGCAGTACTGGTAGTCCGATACCACCAGGCGGGAGTAGCTGCCCAACCCTGGATCGGGTAGGATTGCCCTATTGATCTTGGTCCGATCAATGTCCTTCGTGGCTTCTGGCCAGTGACTTCATATAGAATAAATGTTGGCTTGCTTTACTTTAGTTGGTTTGTGCATCGTGTAGGCGCGGCCATCTTGCCTCGGCAAGAGTGTGCACTCGAGATTAGAATATAACTTTGGTTGAGGATGGATGTTGAGGCGAGACTGTTGGTTCGATATGTTATCGTGCAAGCAATGGCATTGAGTTAGACGCGTTGGATATATATAAATGCTTGTCGTTTGGTTTGAGATTGAATGCTTGCATGCGTAAACTGCTTTACTGCTTTCCTTAACATGTCATCCATATGCCATGAAACGAATCTAGGATTCAACTAGAAAGATCACCATTTAACTGTGTGCATTCACTATTTTACTTAGTGTCGGCTTAGGCGAGTGGGTTACCCCGCTCACCAGTACGGTTGTGTACTGACCCACGTTTGTGGGCAATATTTCAGGTACACAGGCGTAGTGGCGCTGCTTGGATATACGGGACAAGATGTATGAACTGTAAGTACCTTTGTGGGCTAGAGAAAAGAGCAAGAGTATTTCATCGTCTCCGTGGCATCGCCTTAGTGGCATTGCCTCGAGGTATTTCATTTGGACCCTATCGTGAGCTTCGCCGCGTATACTCTGTTTGTGTGCTTGGTATACTAAACGGCTTCCGCTGTAACTTGGTTGTTTCGATGATAACTTTGGTGTTTGAAAACATCGCCTTGTACGAGCGCAACTCCAGGCTCGTACGGCATCACGTCCCGATGGGAACGATTGTCCTGCGGGAGAGCTGCAACGTGGTGATTCACGTTCAGTAGGGACTATCGAGCTTGCGGGAGATTGGGACGTGACAGATTGGTATCAGAGCGCCCGGTTCATTTCTTCGGACTTAGTCCTTCGCTTTATCACAAACTCTAAAAATCGCTTCCGCGTGTCGTTTAGCTCTTGACTCTACTCGGTGCCGCATCGGATATTTCATGCAATAAGTCTATTTATTGCTGGTTTTGGCTGCTTGTTATTCTTGGTTGTGTTGCCTTTGTTGGTTTTCGTAGGATCGCTTAGCCTCGTTAGGCGTTGTCGCATTCGTGCAGCAAGTTGGTTGGCGTTGTTGCATTCGTGCAGCAAGTTGGTTGGCGTTGTTGCATTTGTGCAACAAGTTGTGGGCTTTCGTTGGGTTGGCTTATCGTTCGGAGAGTTTCTGATTGCCTCAATGGATCAGTTGGTTGGCTAACGAGATTTGGCTATGCGGCGTGTTTCGAGTAGAAACATTCGATGAGAATGGATCCTTGCACGAGTTGCTCGTCTAGCGATTGTGTTGGATAGAAGTTGGAATTTCGGCTGTGACGCATCGGTTGGGCAAGTATGAGTTTGGCTCGGAAATATATCAGAATAGTTGGAACGAGTTGCTCGTACAACAAATGTGTGGAAACATTGGATGTTGGGTTGGACTACTTGGAAGACAATCATTGCACGATTGCTCGTGTTGAGAAAGTATCAGACGGTTTGAGAAACAGTTGGATAATTCAGGCATTGCCTGAGTTCTGTGTCAGACTCGAATTGGGAAAGGCATGATCACGCATGAAAGATGGTTCGAACGGATCTTGGATTCGTGAAAGGAAACATAATGTGAGTAGCGACTTGATTCGGAGTGGTATATGGGATACCACATTGTAAGCAAGGCATTGGAATATTTTGGTTGGACATCTATGGGAATCGCCTGAACGAACTCGTGAAACGAGAATACAAGTTGGTTGGTGCACGTCGGCTGAGTTGGAAAGAATGAAACTGAAGCAAGCGGATATTGAGTTGAGCATATCGTGAACGGACTGATGCAAATGAAAGCATCGTTTGGCTTAAGAGATGGATGAGATCGGGATGAACAACTGGGATACGCTTGAACGAGCAATGGGTGAATCGAATGATAGCGAGCACGGACTACGATTTTGGACAACGCATTTGAGCTGTTGGTTGAGCAATGAAACACGATTTGGTTTGGAGGGACAATGCGATGGATTCACACAAACTTGGAAGATTTTGGATATTGCTACTCGAGAAGTCGACTCAGGTTTAGCGGAAATGAAATTTTGGGCAAGATGGTGCAACGATAGTAAACGGATTCTCCGGAAGACGTGGACGGACGTTTGAAGATAGCTAAATATGATAGCAACGTCGGAACAAATCACTGTACTGCTCGAGTAAATTGGACGTGCATTGTGGAACATGGCAATTCGGAAATTTGATGGATTCAGGACAGAAAGACGGATTGATGGAAGACGGTTTCAACGAGCGCGGTTCTCGGATTTGGAAACTTCGCTCGGATGAATGGTTGGATTTTGATTCAGAGTTGGATATGAGATATAGCATGGTTTATAGTAACTGTCCATCGTGATGATTACAATTATCGAGCGTAGCTTCGGGACAGCTGACCCTAGCGACTTGACCGCTGAATCGGATATGAATATGGTAGACCCATAGAACGACCCTTGAGGCGGCGTATTTGGGAATGCGTCGAGGGCAGATGTGAGCAATGAGATTTGGCTTATCGACTGAGTGTTGGAATTTGAGAGACCCTTGGGATATTCTTCAGCTGAAGATGCAGCCGGAAGATCGAAGCGATGGTGGAAGTAGCCTAAGTCAACCGATGAGATTCAGTGTCACAGATATCGATGGCATCGCCTCTGACTCATCGTGCCCTGGAAGGGAATAGCATTCATATGAATTGACGACTGTGAAACTAGCTCGTGAAGTTAAAGCAACGGCTCGTTCAGATCAAATCCTTGCGAATACTGGAAGGGACAGACGTGCCTCAGATTTACAAGATGTCTCGGAACTTATTCTGGGAAGCGTGCTCGTTCGGAAGGCAAAGGTGATATTCTATGCTTCGAGGCAGTGGAAGCAGCGCGAAGAACTATTCCATGCGCAACCTAGGAATTGTGGCGAGTGTGTCCACGTTGAAATCGTGGCGACACTATCCTTTGGCGTGGCGGCGAGATCTTCGTGGATCACACGAACCTCGATATAGATGTTCACCCTGTGATATATTGAGATGGCAGGAAAGGGGTTGGACTGAGCTGATCTAAGCAAAGTTGAGTTTTGGGTAAGTTGCCTAGCGTGGGTAGTATCAGTTGTGTTTATCGTTCGGTGCATGAGATATATTTCGAGATGTTGCTAGTACTGATATTCAGAATATGTTGGAATGGAAATCGTGAATCGATTCAATTGGGAGTAAAGCAAATGGACGCCTCGAACATAAAGATACCCTTGTAACTTGTTCAAATTTGCTATCGCAAAGCTCGGCTGAAATACATGTATTTAAGGGACGCCTTAAATATGTGTACGATCCAAAACTAAGCGATACGAAAAATTCGTATTGAGCTGCAAGGAGGATGTGGGAATTCGTGAAAATTGTACGAGCGTTCAGCAGAACGAGATGCGGAGTCAGAATCGTGAATATGTGAGTTGCATAGAGCAGATCCATGAAATTGGATTGTGGCATGTGATAGGAATGTGTACCAGCACGGTTCGTGGACGAACCTGATTCTAAGTGGTATATTATGTAACGCCCCGCAACCGCTCGGAGCGTTACGCTGGGTCGGATTGAATGAATCAAAAGCTGGTTATTTGAAATGTTGGATTTTGGGAAGGATTAATCGAGTTGGTTTCATTGTGCAGATGGCTAGCGGGTTCAATGGAAATCAGGTGTTCGTTCAGAACATTACTGAATAGCTGAATGGAAACGATAATGCCGTCTTCCTTAATCCGATCGGTCGGATGATTTGTAGAGCACGGCCTGCTCGCACGGTCATACCAGTTGAGTAGATCGCGCTTGCATCGGACCACGGGTTCAAGGGATTGGCCGTATCGGCAGGACAGGATGCTTAACGGGATCAAACATTGTGAGTGGGCTCTTTCCCTTCTCCTCTACTCCTTCATGCCTAATAATATGGAAAATACGTAAAGGCTTGAACACTTGGGCTGAAACATTCGAAATCACTACACTGAGGCGTGCATAGAGTGTACGTCGTTTGCTTGGTAGGATTGTGGCTTGAAATGATTTACGCGTTGGATAGTTGGAGCGATAGTTGGAATATCACATTTGAGGCAGTCGGTTGGATACTTGGGATTTTACTTGGATGGTTGGAATGATACATTGAGGCAAATGGGAATATCGGAAATTCGGGCGAGCGAACGTGCATCCGTGCGCGAGTATCACTGAGTTGCTTTGTCTTGCAAAACGAGCAATTGTGGTTCGAAACCGAACAACTGCATCGGCGAGGGCGTTGTGTCGCTTGATGGGGCATTGTGCCACTGAAACGGCATTGTGCCATGGGATTTGCTTCGAGCTTGGGTGTTGCACCAATTTGGACTCTGTGTTGAGAAGAGGCATTGTGCCTATGAAATACTTGATATTTTGGTGCCTTGGGCGATATCTTGAGGTCGAGATTTGGATCTCTTGGTTGGATATGTTGGAAGAATGGTTATGGATATTTGGTTGGATATCGGTTGAACGAGTCTAGGATCGCTTGGTGGGACAAGAATGTTTCGATCCTCTCGTCATACCTACTGTGTCTGCATAGTCACGGACAACCTGTGTGGCACAGGGTTTGGTTTCCTGGAACGGGATGAGGCACCGGGGCACCGGGATCGTTCCACCATGGAGGAAACAATGGGCATCGCGCAATTGGGCGCAGTACTGGTAGTCCGATACCACCAGGCGGGAGTAGCTGCCCAATCATGGATCGGGTAGGATTGCCCTATTGATCTTGGTCCGATCAATGTCCTTCGTGGCTTCTGGCCAGTGACTTCATATAGAATAAATGTTGGCTTGCTTTACTTTAGTTGGTTTGTGCATCGTGTAGGCGCGGCCACCTTGCCTCGGCAAGAGTGTGCACTCGAGATTAGAATATAACTTTGGTTGAGGATGGATGTTGAGGCGAGACTGTTGGTTCGATATGTTATCGTGCAAGCGATGGCATTGAGTTAGACGCGTTGGATATATATAAATGCTTGTCGTTTGGTTTGAGTCTTTGAGATTGAATGCTTGCATGCGTAAACTGCTTTACTGCTTTCCTTAACATGTCATCCATATGCCATGAAACGAATCTAGGATTCAACTAGAAAGATCACCATTTAACTGTGTGCATTCACTATTTTACTTAGTGTCGGCTTAGGCGAGTGGGTTACCCCGCTCACCAGTACGGTTGTGTACTGACCCACGTTTGTGGGCAATATTTCAGGTACACAGGCGTAGTGGCACTGCTTGGATATACGGGACAAGATGTATGAACTGTAAGTACCTTTGTGGGCTAGAGAAAAGAGCAAGAGTATTTCATCGTCTCCGTGGCATCGCCTTAGTGGCATTGCCTCGAGGCATTTCATTTGGACCCTATCGTGAGCTTCGCTGCGTATACTATGTTTGTGTGCTTGGTATACTAAACGGCTTCCGCTGTAACTTGGTTGTTTCGATGATAACTTTGGTGTTTGAAAACATCGCCTTGTACGAGCGCAACTCCAGGCTCGTACGGTATCACGTCCCGATGGGAACGATTGTCCTGCCGGAGAGCTGCAACGTGGTGATTCACGTTCAGTAGGGACTATCGAGCTTGCGGGAGATTGGGGCGTGACAGATCCCCCCCCCCCCCTCCCGCTATCTGGGTCCCACCGACCCCACCCCTCCCCCAATGGGCGGCCGCCACGTCAACTGTTGTAAAAGAGTTGTAAGCATTTGGTTGTAGTCATAGCACCGCCCTTCACAAAAAAGAAGTGGGTGTTGATGATTTTGAAGTGCTCTCTCCGACAGGCACACTGAATTTGTTTATGATATATTTCTTTGGCAGACAATCATCATTGATCTATCAGCTTGAGGTGAAGACTGTCTTTATTCATGTGGACCTCGAGGAGAATGTATATATGGCACAACATCAATGTTGTTTGATAGAGAGGGAGAATGTATATACGGCAAAAGGCTCAATTATTGCAGTTATTCTGATGCTGAGTTTAGGCAGATAAGTGTGGTTGACAACCTTTCACCAGAGGCTACTGTACCTTTGTTGCTGGCACCTAGACACTTGGCACACAAGAAACAGACTCTTATATCTTGAGCTAGTGTTGAAGCCGAATATCAGGTTTACTTTTGTGTAAAATGCACAAACTCAGGCTTCCTTGTTTCTATTCATATACCCCTGCATTGTTCAGGATGCCATTTGTATATTCATATTTTGGCGAAGTTTTTA
Organism: Iris macrosiphon; assembly: GCA_036927795.1. Lineage (NCBI taxonomy): Eukaryota > Viridiplantae > Streptophyta > Magnoliopsida > Asparagales > Iridaceae > Iris > Iris macrosiphon. The sequence goes on from JAYESA010000016.1 coordinate 158,670,623, forward strand.
CTCAGCACGCAAAAGAGCAAGTTGTTTGTCTTTTCACGGATTACTCATTCTTATCTTTTATCCAAGTTGGACATCTTCAACATATATAAACTAAGTTTTGAAATATTGGTGTTGGACGGTTTCGGACCCTTCCTAGGAGTATCGGTATCGGCGGTTTCGACAGTTTCGATTATTTTGATTTGAGAGGTTGAGGTGAAGACTGTGTTTCTTCATGAGGACCTCGAAAAGAATGTATATATGGCACAACCTCAATGTTGTTTGATAGAGAGGGCGAATGTATATATGGCAAAAGGCTCAATTATTGCAGCTATTCTGATGTCGAGTTTGGGTAGATAAGTGTGCTTGACAACCGTTCACCACAGGCTACTGTACCTTTGTTGTTGGCACCTAGACACTTGGCACACAAGAAACAGACTTATATCTTGAGCTAGTGTTGAAGCCGAATATCAGGTTGACTTTACTTTTGTGCAAAATGCACAAACTCAGCATCCTTGTTTCTATTCCTATACCCCTGCATTGTTCAGGATGCCATTCGTATATTCATCAAAAAATTTACTCATCACGCAAAGGAGCAAGTTGTTTGTCTTTTCATGGATTACTCATTCTTATCTTTTATCCAAATTGGACATCTATGACATATATGAACCAAGGTTTGAAATATCGGTATTCGAATCGGTTTCGAACCCTTCTTATGAGTATCGGTATCGGCTTCGCCAGTTTCGGTTATTTTGATCGGAGAGGGGCCGCCTAGGTGCCTGAAATTAATTTCATCATCTCCCCATTTTACTCCATGTTTTTGCATAATATGTGCATATTGTAAGGGTATTTATGCATAACTAAGTTGTATATATAACATAAATTAGCTTAAGAGCTTAATGAGATAAAACAAAACAAGATATGTACACATAAACCTGTGAAGAGGTGCCTGAAATTAATTGCATCCATCTTCCCATTTTACCCCATATTTTTGCATAATATGTGCATATTGTAAGGGTATTTATGCATACCTAAGTTGTATATATGACATAAATTAGCTTAAGAGCTTAATAAGATGAATCAAAACAATATATGTACACATAAACCTGTGAAGAGTGATACCATCAAGTATGAGAACATGTTCCCTTTAGGAAAAATCTAAATTTCAAACTCTCAATCCCAGATCTAACAATGATTAAGCCTACTTTACTTGTATTCTAAGTTTGTGCAAGCACCATCCGTCACATCCATGATTCTTCATCATCCGACTCAAACTCAATCTCCTCATCACCCGCCTAGGCGCTAGCTGACCACCGCCTACCCTGCCAAACCAGCTAATCCCTACTCCGGACGCCTACTCTACCGCCAATGTAAAAGGTGATGCGGAGAGCAGCCGCTTCACGCCTAAGCGCAGCCTCAACGGCCGCCATTTAGAACATTGTCATTTAGACATTACTGCATATATTATATGTTATTAGTGTAACCACAATAAATAATTGTGAATGAATGTTGTAAGTTTACATATAACAACTTTGACAAATAGCAACGGTTGCAATTTATCAATAAGAAATCATATTGATTCATTGTCAAGTCTTGGCACAAGTGAATCATTATATTGACACTATTTTTCATTTTTCTATTTCTTCATTCAATTGTTCTCTATCTAATTGATTGGAAAAGAGACGTCGGTATCAAGCAGTAGCAATAGTGGTCTTCATCGGATTGGTACATGCCAAAATTGTATCAATATCGGTCGTATTATATCAGTAGATACCGCGAACAATATATGACGTGCTTTGATAGTGTTATCAAATAAGGAAGATTATATCCAACCATATCTGCCTCATTTAGACCGATGACATCTAAGTTCTACCTTACATAGGATTAACAAATCCAGAGATATCTTATTTGGGAAGATTGCATCAAAGTCTGTTTAATTGAGGCAGATTGAGGTCAACTAATTTGAGCATATATCACATTCAAACATATTGTCTTTAACTAAAGAGGACGTCCAAGTGTCACAAGGCACTCGCTTACGCAGGTTTACGAAGGGTCAAGATATACGCAACCTGATCTCCATATATATAAAGAGATTATTTTCGTGAATCAAACCTTCATCCTCAATTAAACCTCCATCCACCAGGATGCACGCAGCAAGCCTTATCGACATTAACATATTGTCTTGAACTAAAAAAGATTTATTTTGGGGGGATTTTAAGTTGGCAAAGCATTCGCATAATGTTATTTTTACAAGATTTTGGCATGTTATTCTATAAATTAAGCTTTAATGTCTGCCAACTCTCTTAGGGGTTGTTTGGTAACATAGATGTGATGTTGGATCTCCATATCCATCCGAATTTAGGTTTGGATCATACAAATCCTCTGTTTGGCTGGATTGGTGTGAATGGTGTAAATGAACCTCAGTTTCCACGTCCAAATTATGTCTCCTCCACTTCCTCTTCACCACACCAGATTTTGGGGAGAAAGAAGAGAGGATTTCCCAACTTTTCAAATCCTTCCCCGCGTTGAATTTTGGCTATTTCGCCTATGCATTTTGTCACCGTTGTGCTGCTCCTGCCAACCCATTGTATGCATGTCAAAGTTTCAAACAGTTTTTTTTTCTTTTTTTTCTGCTCAATGTAATTTTTTTCCTTCATGAATTTCTTTCTATTTTCTGTAGATTCAGCACATAGTGTTCTCCTTTGTGACACATACTGCTCAATGTAAAAAAAAAAGGATGAAATTTCTGACGCATGCAACACTGGATGTGAAGGATTTATTTTTCTTGGGATTTTATTCCTTTTTTTTTTGTTTCATTTTTGGAACTGCCTTGTTTAAATGGCTACAGCGCCAGAAGAGAAGTACCTTTCTTTATTCCATGTTACTTTACTTCTTGGATCTAGATTTTTTCCCCCTCTTTTGGTGATTTTTTCTACATGATTTATTTCTTATATCTAAGACTGCTATGTTTCATTTATTTCTTATATTCGTTAGCTATAGTTTATTTATTTTTTTTCCTATTCTGGTTATTTTTCGACATTTACTTTTCCCTAGGCTATCATGAACTTTGGCTGCTATGTTTCAATGGTATCACTAGATTTTTCAACATGATTTATTTCTTATGTAGAGCTTACATCTTGGCAGATCTAACAAAATTGCTATGAACTCCAAAAATAAAGAAGTAATATTTCCTAAAGGATACGTGCTGAAAAAGTCATTTACCGAGAATGGTTTTTGTTTTCCCATAGTGAAAAAAATCCCACTTTTATGGGTGTACTCCTAGATATCATGATGTAATGTTGGTTGGAAGTTATTGTGAAGATATCATGTTTTTATATAGATCCAGCACATTTTCTTTAGATCTAGCATACTGTATCCCTTCTTGGCAATTAGTAATGATTGTTAGAAGACAATGCATTCTTTCCTCAAGGTTCATTCAAAAGATACAAAGAACAATTTGCCACTAGATCGATGAAGTATTGCTTGGGATTAGCTTGTGGGAAAAAATTATGTTAAATGATTTTATTATGCTGGAAAAAAATCATAGGTAGATTGTTAATGGTTGTAAATGGTTAATGCTGCTCTTTCCTACAGCAATAATTTGCAGATGTATGAAATTTTGTTATTGTCGTTTTGGTAAATATGATGAAGTAGCCGATTGTGTTCGTTATGAAATGGAGGAAGCCAAAATATTATGGCCCTTGACTATATTTTCTATCCAAGCTGATTATTATTTTTCAGTTGGATGTGTTCATTTGTTCTTCTTCCTATTTGTTATGAGATGGAGGAAGCTCAAACTATTATGTCCAACCTCTTCGAGAATCCAGTGGTAATCTTACCACATTTTAAATGTGGTTATCTTATCACATTATCCATTGGTTAGCCAAACAAATAATTTGGAAAGTTGGAAGTTTCCTTGATTGTTTACAGTCCACTATCCAAACAAAGAATTTGGATTATGTCCATTTCCAACTACAAATCCAGTGTTTACCAAACAGTTTTTCTTAATTTGGAAGCGTCAAATCCGGGTAGAATCCAATTCTGAATTTGGACTCTCCAAATCCTTGCCACTTACAGGTTACCAAACAGCCCCTTAAGGTAACAACATTGTTCTACTATTTTGTTCTTCTTCAAATCCCCTTCATTCTGCAACAATCAGGATTTGGATAATATAACATTTTCAAAATGTACAAATACATTGTTTATATTATTTTGTTGGCAAAGTATAGGATAAAATTAGGGCTAATTAGCGTTTAGACCCTGGATTTTATACCAGTTTAGAGTTTAGGCCCTGACATGTCCAATTGAAGAGTTTGGACCCTATATTTTTATTTTTGGTTTCTTTTTTCCCATTATACCCTCCCTAGCCTATATAGAAAAATTTCATTGTAGGCATGGGAGGGAGGGTATAATAGGAAGAAAGAAAAAAAGAAACATCTAGGGTCCAAACTCTCTAATTGGACATGTCAGGACCTAAACTCTAAACTGGTATAAAATCCAGGGTCTAAACACTAATTAATCCATAAAAATATTATCCTTATGGCTAGCATAGAAATTGTAATATTAGAAACCACACTTTTAGGAGTTCAAGATATTCATAAATCCATCAGAGAACTTGGTTTAAAGATAACACTGATTTAACCAACAAAAATCACATCATGTTTGAATTTTACACAATTAGATTGTGTATGTTCACACCCTTACCTATCTGGACCAAACACTCAGACAGACAAGTTTCCACACGGGTTAAACAGAAATTATAAAGGATGGAATTTGTCGTATTTTAGTTAGAAGGTCAGGAACTAATACTGAAGATTATTTTGTAATGGTCTAGACTGCATTTTATTGTAACTTTCCTCTGTTTTATTTTCCAAACACATAGTCATATCCATCCAATGTATTATCTAAGAAATAACTATATTGGTAGCATTGCATAAACCATTGTTCAAAAAAATGCCATTAGATAGTTGAAATTTAATTATGGTTAAAGCACAATAATTAAGTGTCAGCCTCTTGCATCAAACAATTTGTATCAAACTAAAACCTTTAGCAATCTAAGTCTTGTCTGGTACAATGTTTTGATACTTAAGTCCAAGTGATATACTCAAGTATGGGAATATTAGTATCTCAACTGAACGTCCAATTATGGTCGAAGTCGAAAACAGGATCACGAGATAAAATTTCTTCCATATTTCCCAAACTTCTTATTGATTTTGCTTTACTCTAGTTCATATGAATCTTATGATTCACTAGGGTCAAGTACTTCAGTTCTGGAGAAAAAAAGGTCCTGACCTTTGAACTACAATGATTTTGTGTGAGGGTAAAATCTAGTTCATTTGAATCTTTTGATTTTGCTTCCCCAAGGTCGAAACATTGGACTACAATGATTTGTGGAGTCTGAAAAAAAAAGGACTTGACCTTTTCTAGGATCAGAAAACAATTCATATGGAACAAAATATTTCAGCTGTGTCCAAATATACCTTTTTGAAGTACAAGTATTTGAATTTATGACTCAAGTGAAACATTTTGGAGGGAAAGATTGTTGCATCAGTGAAAGCTGATTATGAGTTTTGTTGAAAGTGGAGGCTACATTGTGCTAGAATGAGATAATTCTATTATGGCTCAAGACCTTACAATATATAGAGAACTTACAAAAGTAATAAAGACAAAAGTGGCTAACTAGTAATCTTGGCCATCAAGAAACTAAATTATTCAGCATAACTTAGACATTTACAACAACAAAAAAATAGTATAACTATTTTATTAAGCACACCTATCAGGGCATATATATCAGCTGACAACTTATTGTAAACATAGCATAACAGTTTAAGTACGTACCAATTCGAACTTTATCTGCTTTATGCTTTTCTCCAACTCGGTTATGTGTTGACTGAGAGCCTGCATTAGTTATGAGAAGAAACAATTAATTGAATTATTAAAAAGTATTTTGTTTGCTACCTAAGAAATCAATTTCACAAGGGGGATGTAAATGCCACAGATGTTGATTAACAAAAAGATGAACAGACCTCATGCCGTTGCATTGCAACCGAGCGTTTTAATGCTTTTGCTTTTGTCAGAAGATTCCTGGGCCTCAAGCTTATGGGACGTTGATAATTTTTTCCTCGATAATAAACAAGTGCATATCCTTTGGGAACTCTTTCCACTGCCACCAATATTCCACCACTCTCATATTCCAGCAGTCTTGCCGTATCTTCAACAAAGGAAAGGGTTTTTTGCTTTGAGATTAACTTGACTAGCTCTCTGTGTTTCCAATGCAAGTGCATATTCTCAATGACACCATCAAAAACACCACGGATGCCTGATAAATAAATTTCATTAAGTGACTAATTTATCAGGAAGGAATTTCCAGAAAGCAGTACAGTTAAAAAAAGAGAAACTTACCAAGAGGCAAGTATGCCTTCATTCGCAAAGCAATACTACGGAAATTAGATCTTTCTTCATCAGTTATCATTTCCCGGTCATCTGATGGAGTGATTGGAACCATAGACGCTTCTATCTTTGCTAGCAGTCTTTCAGCTCTTACCTTTTTGGCTTGGGCCTATTCCAGTTTACCTCGAAGTTAGTTACCAACAGCATAAAAAGCATCTAAACTATCAAGAAGTACTGCAAAATAGATAGTAAATTGACATAGGTCTTGAAGAACAAAACTAAAGGAGATTAGAGCCAATATCATATAAGTCAGCAGTACATAAAGCAGCAAGCATGTGACAGTTACATTTTTTTTTTTTAACTCCAACCATAATTGGAAGGAATAATCCGCTTCCCCGTGGGATCGAACCCACCCAGCCAGGATGCGCTATGTCTCCACTTACTGACCACTAGAGCCAGGAGACTTTGACTGCGACAATTACATATTAACAGCACTTAGTATTTACGCATATGGTTGAATGAATATCAACTAAAAAGAAGCAGATGAGTAAAAAGAAGAAAAGAAATAGCAAAAGCAAAAGCAAAAGCAAAAGCAATGCAACATGATTGTATGCAAACTAAATATAAGACATTATCCTACACAAACTAAGGTTCCACCGAACTGTACATAACAAAGCTGCTTACAATTGTAAGTTTGTGTTCAATTCTCCTGAACAGGCGGAGAGACTCAGATTTGGAGGCTTCTTCTTTCATTGCCATGTGCTCTCCTGCACTTACTTCTCTCCCCCATCGTGCTTGTGCCTCCCGAAATTCAGCTAGTGTACCAGCAAGTGCATGTCCTTCACTTCTGTCTGTAGAAGAATCCCCAATCATACAGTTGCGTGCTTTCTCTTCAATTTCTTGCACATCCTTTGTTAACTGCTCTCTTTCAGTAAGAGCAGTACCCACAGCAGTAGGAATAAAATCCTTGCCACGATACATAACAATGTAATATTTGTTACGGAGAAGCAAGATCCCTCCTGTTAGTGTCTGAGAAACAATAAAATCAACTTAGTATCTATACATCTTATGTTTCACAGAAGAGCAACAATCCCTCCAGACAGACTAACGAAAGGAAAAAAAAAACACAAAGAAAAGAATCACATATTACAAGCCATAATATACATTATATACTTCCCTAAAGCGACCAGATTTGGGGAACTATTTACCTAAAGATAGTACACACTGAAAAGTTCTTACGAGTATCCTTGACCAAAATGGAAATATTTACCTTGAGCTCCTCAGCCATTAATTTGTTGTTTGTATTTTGAATTCCCCGCTTGACAGCAATTTTCACTACTAAGCTCTTTTCCCAGAGCTTTAGAATCGCAGCTGCCAACCCATGGTGATGCCTATTTCTCCCTTCATCAAAATAGGAAAAGACAGGATATAAGCATATAAAGACGTAAATAAATTAAATTTAGCATAATGAGCATCAATATCAAATTGAGACATACCAAGGGCAAAATGGCAAGGTAGCTTCCTCGCTAGCTTTCGCAAGTTTGTCATCTCTGCATTGGTAAGCCGCGAGCGCATTCCTGTAGGAAGTAATCTAAATGGTGTTCGATAACCAGGGATATTTTGAGGCAACAGATCGGCGTCTACAGGCAGTAATCCAGTCCCCCACCAATCAACAAAACGAGGGCCCAATCCATCGAGTAAGCGGTTGTACTCTTCTTCCTCCTCAGTCAGGCTTTCATCACCCTCAAATCTCATTTGGGATGTCCTGGTCTTCTCTGTAGATAATGATACAGCATGATTATCGTTTCCAGAATCCAACTTGGTGACACCAGAAACATCTGGAACAAATAATGTGTCGCCTTCATGTGATATATTAGCTGGAGTAGTTTCAACAACATGTTGCGATCCAGAAGGCGGCCTCTTGTAACTACTTCCCCGATAAACTACCATAACACTTCCTGCTCTCCATATGACCAACCCTCCTGTACGTCTCTGATTAGCATAAGAGAAATCTAATCAACCGAGTAGATATCCAAAGAAAATGATATGGTATAAATGAATGTAGGAATCAAGCACATTTTTCTATAGTGAGACCAAAGACCTTGCCGTTGCGCCAAAATGCTAAGAGTTTTGATGAGGATTGAGGGTACTACTAGCTAAATGTAACAACTTTGAGTACGTCATCTTGATGAGGCCATTTACCATCGTCAAACAAGAAAGCTGAGGAGGCCATTTGAATTATAAACCCATGAGCCCTTATCTCATCATACTGTGCATGTATCATTTTACTCATACAATACATGTTGTAGCTACTCCACCACCAACCATGCATACATGTTAAAAATGTTCCACCAACCCAACACAACAATTCAGTCTCTAAGTAATCAACATGCATATATTTCTAATAAATGATTTTTTCACTCCGATCTATGTGCATTTGCACGTACCTACTTTCTCTAGTTTTATATTGTTCAAACCAAGTTTCAACGTATCAGTATCGAAATCGATATCGGACCATTCCTATGAGTATCGGAATCGGTGGTATCGGTGGTATCGACGGTTTCGGAACAGAGTATCGAATTTTTTGATATCGAAAAGCAAATAACTATTAGTAAATTATTAACATTTTAGAAAATATATTTTATACATTTATGCATAATTTTAAGTATTTCCTGTGTTGTTTCTTAGTATTTTTGAAATTGAATGAAATAGTAGTCACCCTTTTCGATTGATTTACATGAGATAGATAAGTTTTCCACTTTTATATGCTTTTACAACCTTACTATGCTTTTACACCCTTACTAATTGGTCTTTTTCATCCAATTTTCTTTGTTGAATTGACCGGAAAAGAGACCTCTAAAGTCGGTATCGGTCAGTGTCGGGTATCGGTCGGTATTGGATCAGGAGATGCCAAACGGTATCGGTATCGGCCATATCGGATCGGTATCAGCCGATACATCAAACACCCTCTCAAATCGAATGCCCATAATTTTATGGGTTAGGAGCTGAACTTGCACAGAGGTACAAGTTTTTGAAATGAAAAGAAAAAAAGCACTTAATTAAGCGACATACAAGGTTTCAACCTGGGAGGCTCTGATAGCACCTTAAAGTCTCTACCAGTACACCATAATTCTTGAGTTTTTTTATATTACGTTAACAAGATAAACATCGAACAAATTGTGCATACTTAACAAACCAATGTTTTCAAGGCTCAAACATTCCATCATGCCTAAGGGTCTGTTTGGCAATTGTTGGATTAGCGCTTATTAGGTGCTTTTAGAGTACCGGTTATGAGCGGTTACTAGGGATCCGAATTTTTGTGATTTTAAGTAGCGGCTTTTAAATCAGTCCAACACATGCTTTATAAAATTACATATATGCCCATATCCATATATAAACAAAGGGTTTTGTTAACATGTGCCCTAGGGGCACATGATAACACCTTGATAAGTGTGTATTTTATATTGGTATTCCCACCAGCATATTTTTTAATGCACCTTTTACATTTATCAATACACATTTTAAGTAAAAAAATGCATTGATAAATGTACAGGTAAAAATACCGATGTAAAATGCACACTTATCAAGAAACCCATAAACAAAAGCTCTCCCAAAGTTACATTTTTTTATGCCAAAATTTGCTTGATGCATGATTCTTAGAGATGTCTTTATGGATGTGTATCATACAGTGTTCGACTTCGGCAATAACCTAATATGATTTGTGAAGGCTGCATAAAGAGAGTTTTTATGCATCGCGTCCACTACTTAATTATATAGGAAATGTATGTAGCAATGTAATAATTGATTTCGGGCAGCCTCTTGGCAAACTCATTATTTATAACATCTAAATGAGTTTGCCATGAAATCGGTAATCTAGATTGATTAAAGATTTATAAAAATGATCATCTGGATGAAGATATTCATTATAAGAATGATCTCAAAACATAGAACCAGGATGTTTATACAAAGGATGGGAAGATAAACGCCTAGTAGTGAAACTAGTACAAGAAAGCACTCAAACACTTCTTGATCACACAAACTTAACACTCTTCCTAAGTAAGTAAAATAGCATACATCATAAAGAGGTTGAGACCTCTATTTATAACACAGAATGTCCTCATCGAAAGACTAGGTAACCGGCAGCTGCAAGTGAATAACAGTAGCAGGTTGCTGAAGATTCCTTCTTATCGCCAAGGTGAGTGCACATCAACGTCTTTTTAGCTTTATCTTCATCATTGATACACACCAGAATTTTTTGGATATCTGTCCAAAAATAAGTGACTAGGGTCCACCTCCATTGTCGGCCATGATTTAAAGAGATTCCTCTTTTTAATAAAGTAAACAGTGATTGCAACGTATTCTGGCAATAGTATACAATTATTGTATGCTTTCATCGTAAATGTCGTCATCGGAATGTTGAGTATTAACTTTATGATGTAATCTCTTGAAGAAAGTTTCTGATTCTTCTTCAATATTGCCTTCCATCATTTTCTCTGTTTTGGTATCAGAGCCATGTTAATGGCTCAAGGCTGAGATAATTCTACTTCCTCACAAGCATGTAATTAGATGGCTTAGTTATTGTGTTTAAGCTATTTTTCTGTTATGGTTATTATTATTGTTAAAGCTGTTGCTTTAGTTAACTGCGATAGAGTTAGGATTTGTCGAAACGATGTGTCTTCTACCTAGTGGGACGGTATCAAAGTCGCGTAGCCTTGTTATGCTGAGAGGGCAGTTGATGGCGTAAATCGTTGACAGCCGTGCTAGGTCTTTACTATCGTTAGATATGTCTAAAACTTCTGGAGTAGTTAACTAGGACAATAGAGTTTTCATAATAATTACTATTAACAGTTTTATAACCTGATAATAATAACTAGTCATAGTGCATGTAAGTGAAGGAAGTAGAACCTCACCATGCTAATGAGCAAAGAGTTAGCAATAGGCTTTAATAAGAAAGCCCTTACTAAGGGTAAATCTATAAAAAATGCTCAGAATTTTGAGTATCCCTCTGAATTAGAGGAACTAAACAAATGGACAATTCCAAAGGTAAAGCCAAAAGAAATTTATCAAATTGATACATTTGACTTTAAATCATTTATTTTCATTAAAACAATGGAAAGAACTGTTTCTGTGAATAACACAGAACATTCCTTTAAGCTTATAAGCGAGGAGGATATTGGGCATATTCGGGATGCCTATAATTATGTCCATATCGGACTAATTCAAGTTGCATTTAAACCTTTAACTCTACCAGGATTAAATGCATCAATAATGACATCTCTTAGAGATGCAAGATGTTTAGATTGGAGCCAGTCCCTAATGGGAGTTATGCAGACTAGCCTCTGTCATGGTCCAGTCTATTTTAACGTTTATCCTAATTTAACTCTGTCAATGACAGATAGTCATTTATATGAGTCTGTAACTTTAAATTTGAAAACTAATGGTTACAACTTTTTGCCTGAATCTGAAACTATAGCAATAATCTATAGGATCCACTATAAGGTAATGATTCCCATTGCCCAAAATGCAAGGCATATTACCACACCTGGTAAGACTACTTTGGTAGAAACAAATCTGTTAACATCCAAAGTAGCAACTAACAGGATAATTCGATGGGATGAAATTAACTTCCCAAAAGAATGGATTTTTAGTCAAGCTGTGTTATCACAACCAATTGTGAACACAGATATTGATCAAATAGTTCAAACTAATGATGGAGAAGTAGAAGTGAGATTTACTCCTCATGATATCTCTCGATTATCAATATCAGGACGAAAATCTCTACCTTCTACAATAGGGTCAATTTCTTCCAATAAAGAAGAAGTCAATAAAATTAAAATTACAGATGATGCAATAGCACATCCTTTATACAAGGAAAAGAGCAAAATAGGCTCTCCGACAATGTCGGAAATGAAATTTACTTCTATTTAATAGGATTTAAGATCAACCAAGAAATTCGGAACATTCTCAATAGAATGTACTATGAAAACGACGAATTTGTGGTATGGTTTGAAAAAACCTATCATAGTAAAAAGAGATGAATTTAAGGATAAATATTACAATCATCTAGAAAAGAAAAGAAGAATAATACCCTTCGTTGATTGGTTTGTCCAAAAATATGTGGACACAGAATTAACACAAATAAATGTGTTAGAGGAACATTATAAGATTTGGAATACTGATACAGGATCAAATAGCGGTACAACTAGATCAATGTACCCACCAAATGAGTCAATTAAACTCACTGTTAAAAATATAACAGACAAAATTGATGTTGTTTCATTTGTCAAAATTATTGACAGTAAGGAAACAGTTATTACAGAATTACAAAAAGCTTTACGGCAGAATAATTACACTAATGTGTTTATCCAAGTCATGGGTCAACAATTGACTAGGATCGAAACTGCCTTGGAAAAGTTGTTACATAAACTTGATAAAATAAAGCATATAGATTCTTCTGGGAAAAACTCTTTCAAAGAGACTTCTAATATCTCTCTAAAACCTCCTTCCGAGGTAAAAGGGTTTAAAGTTACTAAAGCCCCAGAAGTTACAAAGGAAGACATAAAAGAGCTAATAGCTCAGTTCAAAAGAAGTAATCTTCAGACTATTAATGCTGAAGAAAGATAATTACAAGAGCTAATAGCTCAAGCAAAGCAAAAAAATTCTACTATTAGTGACAATACTAATAGAAATAAAACTGTCATTAATGATCTCAATATGAGTATTCAAGTTATTAATGGACAGTCTTCAAATACTTCTGAAATATCAGAAGAAGATCAACAAACTGAGGATCTAATAGAGGATGGAATTCATCCACAGCAGATTGAAGATCTTCAAAAATCTTTTGTTGAATCTAAAATAAATAATTTTCAAATTCAGGCGGTTAAATATGGTAAACCTAACCTGATGAAATATTATTATCAAAGACCTACTCCCACAGATGTACTATTTGAAGAAAATGATACTATAGTACATAATCATTATAGTGGGGGAGAGATCTATGAATGGAACATAGATGGTCTTACAGATAAACAAATTCATGATCAATTACATAGAATGATGATGTATTCCAATGTTGCTAAAGCCGTTGGAAACAATGATAAAGAAATTGCACAATTTATTACTTGCGGTTTTACTGGCACTCTTAGGGGTTGGTGGAATAATTGCCTAACCGACTCACAGAGACAAAAAAAATTTAAGTGATGTTAAAACTAAGACAAGTTCTGAGAATAATACTCAGACAACTAAACCTGATGAGGTTTATACTTTAATTATTACAATTTTGGAACACTTTACAGGAGGAATCTCTGATCATGGAGAAAGAGTAAGAACTCTTCTTCAGAATTTAAGGTGACCTACTCTTACTCATTTCAGATGGTATAAAGATACTTTCTTAAGTAGAGTAATGTTACTCGGTGATGCCAATAATGCTCACTGGAAGTTAAAATTTATTGATGGACTTCCTAATCTCTTTGCAGAAAGAATAAGACAAGGTTTGAGAAACCAAAATAATGGTGTCATTCCTCATTCCAATTACACTTATGAAAATTTAATCAATAAGTGTATTAAATAAGGTCTAGCTTTATGTAATGACTTGAAGCTAAGACATCAACTAAAATCTCAGAGAATTTCTGAGAAAAGACAACTGGGAGAATTCTATGACCAGTTTACAATGGATACTTTTAAACCTCTTAATACAAAGGGGAAGAAGAAAGTAAAAGAAAATAAGAATTACAAGAGACCTTATAAAAGGAAAAAATTTCCTTCGAAAAGGCAAGATACTACTGTCACAATAAGTACTCTAAAAAGAAGAAATCTTCTAAGAAGAATATTATTAAATGTTATAAATGTGGTAAATTAGGCCACTATGCTAATAAATGTTATACAAAAAAGAAATTAGAAGAGATCGAAGATAAAGGACTACGAAAGACTCTTTACAAATTAATGATCAATTCTGATTACGAAGAAAGCTCATCAAATGATGAATCTAATGATGAGACTACTGATAATTCAGTAAATGAGTGTAATGAGAATTGCCAATGCAACGAATGTGTTGCAGATAAAGATATCAATTACTATAAATCTATAGTAGAAATGAATGGGCTATCAATAAATACTTTAACTCTCAATGAGAAAAATGATATTATTGAAGCTTTATTAACTGATAATATTAGCACTGAAATAAAAAATAAAATCATAAAAATAATTGGAGAAGAGTCAGATAAGGACAATGTTCCTATTCAGACTACCTCTACTGAAGCCTAAAATATGGCTGAAATAATCTCTCGATGTAGAAGCAGACAAGTTAAACCTGTTACTATGCAGGAACTACAATCTGAAATAAAAACTTTGAAAATTGAAATTAAAACTTTAAAATCTCAAGATCAACAAATCCAGAAAAGATTGGATAAGCTGGAACTAGATAATATATCTAAAAAGACAGCCAGATTAATCCACACTGGTGAATCTTCTGTTGGTTCTTCTTGTTCACAAGAACAAGAGGGGGAGAATCAGTCTGTTCAAATGAAACAGATAGACTCAGAAGAAAGAAAAAAAAAATTCCTACAAAAAATGGATTTATTTATTACCCATAAATGGTATATTAAAATAAATTTACTCATTAACAAGGTTGTAAAAATCACTAGTCGGCCGCTAGTCGGTTCGCGAGGACAAGGGATTAATCGGATTAGTCGAGGACTAGTCGGATTAGTTGGTTTGGATTATATATATATATATATATATATATATATATATATATATATATATAAACAAATATGCAATATATGTCAAAAAAAGACAAGCAAAACCACCACCACCACCAGCAAAAGCAAAAAGCCAGGTCAAAAAAGTAGCAGCAGCAAAAGCTAGGTCAAAAAAAAAGAAAGTAGCAGCAACAATCTCGGTGACTAGGGATTGGTCAAAAAAGATAAAGCAGCAGCAGTCTCGATAGAAAAGACAAAGGAAAACAACAGCAGAATCATTATCCATTATAAAAAGACAGAAATAAATCAACATCATCATCCATTATAAAAAAAGACAAAGAGAAACAGCAGCAGCAGCAAAACCAACTAAAATGGCAAGAGAAAGCAGCAGCAAAACCGTCGACAACCAAGAGAAAGCAGTAGCAAAACATGTGGAAGCCAGCGGCGGCGAGGCAGTGGGCGTGGTCCGGTCCGGGGAGCCGATCAGGTCAGTAGAGTTTTTTTTTGAACTTTTTCTTTTCTTCTTTCTTCTCCTTCTCCTTCGAGTGTGGACATCGGCAGTCGGCCAACAAGGCCCGTCCAGCCGCCCAGGGCCGCCTAGTCGACCGACTAGGACCGATTAACTTCGAATCCGACTAATCTCTCGCCTACACATGAAATCGAGTCGGCGGCGGCCGACTAGCGACTAGTCCCAGACTAGTCGGCCGCCTAGGCCGACTTTTGCAACACTGCTCATTAATAATGAGTATTATATAACTAATTTGATTCCACTTGTTGATAGTGGTGCAGACCTTAATTGTGTCAAGGAAGGAGTCGTTCCAAACAAATATTGTGAACGAACTACTCAGACACTTAGTGCTGCTAATAATAAAGCACTAACTACCCCGTACAAAATTACTGATGTAAATATCTGTAAATATGATGTTTGTATTCCTGTACATATAGTTGTAAAGGAAATATCTCAGCATGTAATTCTAGGAACTTCATTTTTAGAAAAACTCATGCCTATTAATGAGATAACTAAAGAAGGAATTACAACTTGTTATAAAGGTAAAAGAATAACTTTTGAATTTATAACAAATTCAATTGTTAAAATTCTTAATGAAGTTAATTTGAAAGAAAATCAGATTAATTTCTTAAAAGAAGAACTTGCTCAGGTTACTGTAACTCAATAGTTAAAACAATTGGAAATCCAACAAAAAATTAAACAAGTCGAAGAAAACTTCAAGCTGCACACTTGTAGTAATATTCCTAATGCTTTCTGGGATAGGAAACAACATATAGTTTCCCTTCCTTATGAAGAATCCTTTAATGAAAAGGATATTCCGACAAAGGCAAGACCTTGTCAAATGAATCAAAAATATCTTAAATTATGTAAAAAAGAAATCCAAGATTTATTGGATAAAAAATTAATTCGCAAATCTTACTCCCCATGGAGTTGCACAGTATTTTATGTCAATAATAATGCTGAAAAAGAAAGAGGTGTGCCTAGACTTATTATTAATTATAAACCTCTAAATAAGGTTTTAAAATGGATCTGATATCCAATTCCTAATAAAAGGGATCTACTTAATAGAATAGCTAAAGCAAGAACCTATTCAAAATTTGACCTGAAATCAGGTTATTGGCAAATACAAATAAATGAAAATGATCGGTATAAGACTGCGTTTACTGTTCCTTTTGGCCATTACGAATGGAATGTTATGCCATTTGGTCTGAAGAATGCACCTTCAGAATTTCAAAATATTATGAATGAAATATTTATTCAACATTCCAGTTTTATATTATCGTACATTGATGATATATTGATCTTCTCCAATACAATAGAAGAACATTTTAAACACCTTAATGTGTTCAAATACTTAAGTCATTAAGAATGGCTTAGTAATATTTGCTACAAAAATGAAACTCTTCTAGCAAGAGATAAGATTTTTGAGACATAATATTGATGTAAACCCCCTGATTTTTCAAAAATTTTAAATTTGGATTTTTCTCAATTTTCTGGAATTTTTTGGTATTTTTCTGTAAATAAAAACAGGGTTTTAATTATTAAATAAATTTTAAATAATAATAAACAATATTAAAATATTATGAAAATAATATTTTTGGGTGTAAAATGAAAAACTGGACTTAGGATAATTTTTCTGTATTTATTGGGCCCCGGACATATTTTAAAACACCTAAAAACTATTTATTTAATTATTTACTTATTTATTTATTTAATTGTTATTTATTTAATTATTTATTTTAATAAAATAGCCCGGCCCGGCCCAATCCCTCAGTAGCCCAGCCCAATAACCAGAGCCCGGCGCATTCCCTCGGCCCGCAGGCCGGGCTCAGCCCGCAACTGCTAGCGGGTCGGGTCGGGTCGGCCAGACCCGGACCGCCCGAGACCCGACCCGGCAGACCCGTCTCCCCCACGAAGCCCTCGCCCCCGCGTCTTCCGGCGCTCCGCCCGCCTCTCTCCGGCCACCTCGCCCACGCCCCCGCCTTCCTCGCCCAGCCTCCACCCCGCTCGGGCCTCCCATCCCCTATATAATCCCCCTTTCTTCTCCCCTCCGGACCGCCACCGTCCCACAGCGCCGCAGCCACCGCTGCCCAGCCCGTCGTCGACGCCTCGACCACCGTCTCCACGAGTCCCCACCCGCTCCGCCGTCCCCCGGCCACCTCGACGACAGCAGCAGCAAGCAGCAGCGCCGGCCGCCTCCGGCCGCCCCCCGCGCCGCCAGCGCCGCCCTCGACCGCCCCTAGCCCCGGTCGGCCTCCCCGCCGCAGAGCCGCCGCTGCCCCGGCCCCCTCCGCCTCAGTCCGGCCGCCGCAGGAAACCCTAATTCCTAATTTTTCCCTGTGTCGGACACAGGACACAGTATCCTGTGTCGTGTCGGACACGACAAAACCCCCAGTTTTCGACCCTGTTCAGGTACTCCTAACTCTCTGCTCGTAACCCCGTTTTCGATTCCGTCTTTTGCATCGCGAAGCCTGCGTGACCCTCTCGGTGCCCGGGCAACCCGCTCGGGACATCGCGTCCTGTGGCGATCGCACACCGCGATCCAAAAACAGAAAAAAAACCACGCCCCGATTCACCCCGGAACTGGTTACGCCCCGCCAAACGGGACGACTTGGTCGCGCGCGGTCTTCACAGATACGTGCGCGTCGTCGATACGGACGTGCGGGATTTCGCAGAAGTCGATTCGGGTGTGCGTGCACACCGGGATCAACGCGTATCCGCGGACATCGTCCCGTATCCGACTTTTCTGAATTGCGACCCAACTTTGTGTACACACGTCGGATTGAAACGAAACTTGCGCCATCGGACTCGTAGCGATACGCTGGTCCTGTGACCCAAGTTTGGTTCGATTCTGATAACGTTGACGAAATCGCATGTCGTGGGCCCCACATGCCCCGCTCAACGGGCGATTTTGTGATCGGCTCATCGGAATCCAATTCTGGAAGTTCCGTTGGGTTCGTATCATCGTTCCTGACCTGTTGACACTAAGTTTGGTGAATTTGGAGACCTTTGACCCTGACACGTTTTTCGGTGCAAAGCGGACCCACATGTGGACCCCGTTTTGACCCGAAATTGCCATTTTTGCCCTTGTCTCCAAATTGGACTCAAGGACAGGCGTTTCTAGCTGATTGATATTTTCTGGATCTGATGGTGATGTTTGTTACAGCAACCGGAGTACCGCCTGCAAATCCAACTGAAGTCAGAGCCGCAATTGGAACCGGAACCACAGGCAAGTATACCTCGCCAAAACTTGCAGCTTTGCTACCTATTTCCTGGACTTAGTTATACATCAGTGGGCAAGTGTACCTTGCCAAACCCTGCAGCTTGCTATATATTTTCTTGGCTTAATTTTGCATCAGTGGGCAAGTAGAGCTTGTCAACTCGCAGTGATTCTTGTCATAGTATTTTACTTGATTTCTTGTAGATTCATATGTGAACTTGTTTTAACTGCTTAACCTAGAAAACGTGTGACGTACTTAGTGTCCGATCATAGTCGGGTGCAAACCCCGTACGCGGTGTTGGGTACGTCATTTAGAGATGGACATTCGATACCCTTACTCTTGGTACTTGTCCTATCAAGTACATCAGAACCCAGGACACTTGACACTATTTATGAGACAGAATCCTCTTGAGATATTTACGGTGATTCTGTATAGGATACAGGTTTATGACATGGACAGTTTATTCCTAGACATTATATGACTGCTGCATTAGTTATGATCTTGCGTGTCATGGACATGAGACGTGTGATTACATTGGGTGGGAAAAGACACACAGGCTACAGGCTGTTTCATATATATATATATATATATATACTACTATTGTGAGGTCGTAGACTCTCCAGCAGAGCTAGACCCTTTACGTGTTATTACTGCTACCGGCTCCCCGACACAGAGCTTGTAGCGGTCTCAGCCTGAGTTCTAGTGATGCCCTCAACTTGCATTTACCACTTAGCTGGTTACATAGTTTACCCTGCAGTTTCATTTAATTTCTGCACTGCTTTATTTATTTTGGCTTGTATTATCTGTACCTTGTTATGTCCCCTGAGGACCTGGAATGGACTATGTCCCCAGGTATAGCCGAAGAGATCCATCCAGAGATACACCGTACAGGAGCACTTCCAGGAGCTGTACCAGGACCTGAGGACGAAATCGCACCAGAGGACTTCTCCTGAGCATTGGTGGTGTATAGTCAGTTATTTCTGTTTCTGTTTCTATTTCCAGTTCCTTTATTTCCTGTCTATTGCATTGATGTATCAGACTTGTTCTCGGATTGTTCACCGAGACACTTTTATTGAGATTTGATAGTTATTTCTATTTGCATTATTCTGGATTTTGATCTGTGATTATCTGTTGTGGATGAGATTAGAATAACATGTGACATGTAATACTTGATCTATTTCCTGTTAGACTACAGCTTAAGCATGCCCTGATGGATCCATTAAATTGGGTTGTCCATCGGTGCGTGCTGCTGGCCATTGCCACGTGTCCAGTCCCTCGGCATTTTGGGACTGGGGCGTGACATGGTTTTTTTGGTGGCCCATGCAGGTCAACGACTAAATTGTTCGGTTTCAACTCAGGGACCGAACAGGCCTGCAATAAGATAGGATAAGTTTTTAGGATCTCATCCACTTGCTTGAATCGTTCTTGATATCTATTCGAATTAATTTATTGACTTGCATCCTGCCTTGATTCCTGTGCGCCTCTTATCGTTTATTTTGGATGCAGGGAAATGGACCCACAAGCCAGCAACGAGGCTCATGCAGAAACACCGCAAGGCGTGATGGTTACCCACGAAGACGATGTGACACCAGTAGGTGAAGGCCAATCATCACAAGGTAGTCAAGCAAGTCAGCCTGCCTCAAGAATCCACCAAGATGACGTTCCACCCTCGACGCAGCCTACTCCACCGATGTCTTCCTTCCCACTGGGACAGCCTATGGACGAACAGCAAATGTTCCGCATGTTCTACGTGATGATGCAAGCCTATCAGAAGGTTCAACAAGAAGCTCAGCAAAACCAAGCGGAGAACTTCATCGACACAATTAGCTCGGAGTCACGGAGGCCAATCAGTTCAAATGCAACTACCTTCGACGAGGACGTTCATACTGCAGCAAGACCCGTGGAGTGCACCACACGGATCGAGTCCAGCCAGAAGCGGCCGTATGCGTCAGCACCAGACCAAGCACAACAGGAAAGAGCTGCAAAGCGACCACAGATAAATCCACTACCAAGAGCAGCATCAGGAGCCTCATTCCTTCCTACTTGTCACTACTGTGGCAAGGTAGGCCACCTCGCTAAAGAATGTCGACGCAGACTGGGACAATGTTTATCTTGCGGATCCAAGAAGCATTCGGTAAGGGATTGCCCAGAACGTCGAGAGAAAGCAGTGGTGATTCACCAACCAGCCACATCAACACCAGCCGGAGCACCACAGGAAGAAACTTCAAAGAAGCCTCACCAGCCACCCGAAGCATCTCCGCAAGTACTGCCTACCTGTCAACATTGTCACAAACAAGGCCACATTGAGAGCGGGTGCAGACGTAAGTTGAAATTATGCTTGATTTGCGGAACCAATCAACACTTGGCCAAGGATTGTCCCCAGCATCGAGAGAAAGCATTGACGATTCTTCAACCAGCCACATCAGCACCAGCCGGAGCACCACAAGAAGAAGTGGCAGAAAGACCTCACATACACCAGCCACCAGAAGTATCTCCACAGGCAATACCTGTCTATCCATATTGTCGCAAGCGAGGCCACACTGAGGACGAGTGCAGACGAAAGAAGAAAGTATGCTTAGCTTGCGGATCCAGTCAGCATTTATTAAGGGAATGCCCTGAGCGTCGAGAAAAAGCACCAAAGGGTAGTCAGCAAGCGTTACCAGCACCAAGGCCAGCCTCTCCAGCATTGGAAGCACCGCAAACGGAAGTTCAAGAAGTCCTGCCACCAGCCTCAGGAGGATATCTGCCGAGGCCACCCTTGGTACCCCAGGCAACACTCTTCCAGCAGGCCCAACAGCAGAGGGCACCACCGCAAGGACGGGAACAAGCTCCAGCGAAGACCGTGGAGAACGCGCAGACTCGTGGAGTAGCCAATGCGCGTAAGTGATTTGTAGTTATCCGTTTCTAGCCTTTTGTAGCTCGTGCCTATTGGTTCGTGACCTCAGCCCCAACCTAGTAATTTGCAACTTGTTAATAATAACCTAGTTTTCTAAAGTTGAAGATCTTTTGCTTTAACTAGATTTTTCTCTGGAAAGTGCATAACTTTCATTCTTAGGAAAACGGTATTTTCCTAAGTATCTTGTGATGTGTTTCGAACGATACTTGCAACCGTGTCATCTCGGCTGACCGGTTATTCTTTGATTGCGAGAAAGCAATCCTCTTAAGGGGGGTAGATTGTAAACCACCTGATTTTTCAAAATTTTTAAATTTGGATTTTTCTCAATTTTCTGGAATTTTCTGGTATTTTTCGGTAATTAAAAACAGGGTTTTAATTATTAAATAATTTTTAAATGATAATAAACAATATTAAAATATTATGAAAATAATATTTTTTGGTGTAAAATGAAAAAGTGGACTTAGGGTAATTTTTCTGGAATTTATTGGGCCCCGGACATATTTTAAAACACCTAAAAACTATTTATTTAATTATTTACTTATTTATTTATTTAATTGTTATTTATTTAATTATTTATTTTAATAAAATAGCCCGGCCCGGCCCAATCCCTCAGCAGCCCAGCCCAATAACCAGAGCCCGGCCCATTCCCTCGGCCCGCAGGCCGGGCCCAGCCCGCAACTGCTAGCGGGTCGGGTCGGGTCGGCCAGACCCGGACCGCCCGAGACCCGACCCGGCAGACCCGTCTCCCCCACGAAGCCCTCGCCCCCGCGTCTTCCGGCGCTCCGCCCGCCTCGCTCCGGCCACCTCGCCGCTCCGCCCGGCCACCTCGCCCACGCCCACGCCCCCGCCTTCCTCGCCCAGCCTCCGCCCCGCTCGGGCCTCCCATCCCCTATATAATCCCCCTTTCTTCTCCCCTCCGGACCGCCACCGTCCCACAGCGCCGCCGCCACCGCTGCCCAGCCCGCCGTCGACGCCCCGACCACCGTCTCCCTGAGTCCCCACCCGCTCCGCCGTCCCCCGGCCACCTCGACGACAGCAGCAGCAAGCAGCAGCGCCGGCCGCCTCCGGCCGCCCCCGCGCCGCCAGCGCCGCCCTCGACCGCCCCTAGCCCCGGCCGGCCTCCCCGCCGCAGAGCCGCCGCTGCCCCGGCCCCCTCCGCCTCAGTCCAGCCGCCGCAGGAAACCCTAACCCTAATTCCTAATTTTCTCCTGTGTCGGACACAGTGTCCTGTGTCGTGTCGGACACAGTGTCCTGTGTCGTGTCGGACACGACGAAAACTCCGGTTTTCGACCCTGTTCAGGTACTCCTAACTCTCTTCTCGTAACCCCGTTTTCGATTCCGTCTTTTGCATCGCGAAGCCTGCGTGACCCTCTCGGTGCCCTGGCAACCCGCTCGAGGCATCGCGTCCTATGACGATCGCACACCGCAATCCAAAAACAGAAAAAAACCATGCCCCGATTCACCCCGGAATTGGGTACGCCCCGCCAAACGGGACGACTTGGTCGCGCGCGGTCTTCACAGATACGTGCGCGTCGTCGATACGGACGTGCGGGATTTCGCAGAAGTCGATTCGGGTGTGCGTGCACACCGGGATCAACGCGTATCCGCGGACATCGTCCCGTATCCGACTTTTCTGAATTGCGACCCAACTTTGTGTACACACGTCTGATTGAAACGAAACTTGCGCCATCGGACTCGTAGCGATACGCTGGTCCTGTGACCCAAGTTTGGGTCAATTCTGAAAACGTTGACAAAATCGCATGTCGTGGGCCCCACAGGTCCCGCTCAACGGGCGATTTTGTGATCGGCTCATCGGAATCCAATTCTGAAAGTTTCGTTGGGTTTGTATCATCGTTCCTGACCTGTTGACACTAAATTTGGTGAATTTGGAGACCTTTGACCCTGACACGTTTTTCGGTGCAAAGCGGGCCCACATGTGGACCCAGTTTTGACCCGAAATTGTCATTTTTGCCCTTGTCTCCAAATTGGACTCAAGGACAGGCGTTTCTAGCTGATTGATATTTTCTGGATCTGATGGTGATGTTTGTTACAGCAACCGGAGTACCGCCTGCAAATCCAACTGAAGTCAGAGCCGCAATTGGAACCGGAACCACAGGCAAGTGTACCTCGCCAAAACTTGCAGCTTTGCTACCTATTTCCTGGACTTAGTTATACATCAGTGGGCAAGTGTACCTTGCCAAACCCTGCAGCTTGCTATATATTTTCTTGGCTTAATTTTGCATTAGTGGACAAGTAGAGCTTGTCAACTCGCAGTGATTCTTGTCATAGTATTTTACTTGATTTCTTGTAGATTCATATGTGAACTTGTTTTAACTGCTTAACCTAGGAAACGTGTGACGTACTTAGTGTCCGATCATAGTCGGGTGCCAACCCCGTACACGGTGTTGGGTACGTCATTTAGAGATGGACATTCGATACCCTTACTCTTGGTACTTGTCCTATCAAGTACATCAGAACCCAGGACACTTGACACTATTTATGAGACAGAATCCTCTTGAGATATTCACGGTGATTCTGTATAGGATACAGGTTTATGACATGGACAGTTTATTCCTAGACATTATATGACTGCTGCATTAGTTATGATCTTGCGTGTCATGGACATGAGACGTGTGATTACATTGGGTGGGGAAAGACACACAGGCTACAGGCTGTTTCATATATATATATATATATATATATATATCTACTACTATTGTGAGGTCGTAGACTCTCCAGCAGAGCTAGACTCTTTACGTGTTATTACTGCTACCGGCTCCCCGACACAGAGCTTGTAGCGGTCTCAGACTGAGTTCTAGTGATGCTCTCAACTTGCATTTACCACTTAGCTGGTTACATAGTTTACCCTGCAGTTTCATTTAATTTCTGCACTGCTTTATTTATTTTGGCTTGTATTATCTGTACCTTGTTATGTCCCCTGAGGACCTGGAATGGACTATGTCCCCAGGTATAGCCGAAAAGATCCATCCAGAGATACACCGTACAGGAGCACTTCCAGGAGCTGTACCAGGACCTGAGGACGAAATCGCACCAGAGGACTTCTCCTGAGCATTGGTGGTGTATAGTCAGTTATTTCTGTTTCTGTTTCTATTTCCAGTTCCTTTATTTCCTGTCTATTGCATTGATGTATCAGACTTGTTCTCGGATTGTTCACCGAGACACTTTTATTGAGATTTGATAGTTATTTCTATTTGCATTATTCTGGATTTTGATCTGTGATTATCTGTTGTGGATGAGATTAGAATAACATGTGACATGTAATACTTGATCTATTTCCTGTTAGACTACAGCTTAAGCATGCCCTGATGGATCCATTAAATTGGGTTGTCCATCGGTGCGTGCTGCTGGCCATTGCCACGTGTCCAGTCCCTCGGCATTTTGGGACTGGGGCGTGACAATTGAGAATAACACAATAATTCCAATAGATAGAAGTATAGAATTTGCTTCTAAATTCCCTGATAATAAGCAGTTACAACGATTTCTTGGTGCATTAAATTATGTATCTAAATTCTATAAGAATATCGCTGCCGATACAAAAATTTTGTATCAAAGATTAAGAAAAAAGCCTGCTCCTTGGACCAATGTCCATACTGAAGCAGTGAAAATAATAAAACAAAAGGTTAAAATTTTACCCTGTCTACATTTAGCCAATGTTGAATGGTTTAAAATAGTTGAAACTGATGCTAGTGATATTGGTTATGGGGGTATACTAAAACAATTAAACCCTAACAACAATAAAGAAGTATTAGTAAGATATCATTCAGGAAAATGGAATGATACTTAAATTAAATATTCAACTATTAAGAAAGAAATTCTTTCTATTATCCAATGCATTAATAAATTTCAGGATGATTTACTTAATAAGAAATTCTTATTAAGAATTGATTGTAGTTCTGCTAAGACTGTCTTAGAAAAAAATGTTAAAAATTTAGCATCTAAGCAAATATTTGCTCGATGGCAAGCAGAATTAGTCATATTTGATTTTGATATTGAATATATTAAAGGAACTGACAATTCACTTCCTGACTTTTTGACTCCTAATTTTTTGCAGAATCATGAATAAACGGGACAAAAGGAAGCAAACATGGGTTCCTAGACCCATGAACTCAGGCTCTAATGAGTCAAGGTATCAGTCCAAGAAAATTGTTATTGGAAAAGGAAAAACCTCTAATAAAGGCATACAGATCCAAGATTCAGAAGAAACCAATGTTTCTTATAAGCAAGTAGTTGAAGTGGAAACAATTTTCACTCAGAATAATTTTTCAGAAGAAATCCTTCAATTAGAAAAATCTGACATCCCAATGATAGATGATCCTTGGAAATTGAAAGAAAATTAT
The DNA here is from genome assembly GCA_036927795.1 of Iris macrosiphon. NCBI lineage: Eukaryota > Viridiplantae > Streptophyta > Magnoliopsida > Asparagales > Iridaceae > Iris > Iris macrosiphon. Next base: position 158,696,671 of record JAYESA010000016.1, read on the forward strand.
TTGGAAAATAATATGTTTCCAGTTCAAGGAAAAGATCGTAATATCTATGAAGGAATCCTATTGACAACTAAATCAGTTGAAATCGAACATTTTCATCAGAAGACTAATAATCCTCGGAGTGACGTTAATTACAGCAAAATTATTATTCGTCACATCATCACTCCTCAATCTTGGGGACTGATCCCAACAGAACTCGACAATTAATTCATCACGAAAAGAGCACCAATGTGTCTTTCACATACTGGGATTATATCGAAGGCTTTTACTAAAGTATTTTACTTTGATAACAGTAAGCAAAAACACTCGTGGTTTATCAGAATTTGTCCTGAAATACTTAAACAGGACATTCCGGTATGGTTTATCCGGTGGTGGTTACAATTCGGTGCCATGTTAGAAATTTTACATCCATCATTGCAAGAATTATTTGCTGACTGGACACTCGTATCCTTTATGTCAGAATGTTGACACTCTTTTGGAGGGGAAGAGTACAATGTACTTTTCGTCCATTTTGAAATTTCCTATATTTTCAAATGGATTATTAAATATGAATATAATCATTTGAATTTCCCTATTTTAGCTAGAAATTTTTTGATTAAATGGTGGAATAGAATTGATAACAAAGATAAAGTACAATTAGTAGAAAAATCCATCAAGAAAAATGAGATCATTGTAGAAGGAAAGCTTAAGAAGGAAATTATTGAAGATAGTCCTTTAAAAAAATTAAAAGAATCATTAAGAAGGCACTGAGGAAGAATTAAAAAGGAAATGTCTTCATTATATGCAAACACATATACAAACACAGTTTGATTCAATTTTTGAGACAAAAAATATGTCTGTATCTGGATGAAGATTAGATAGACTATAGAAAAACAAGATTTTAAAAAATCACTTGAGAAAATAGTCTTTTTAAACACTTCATAAACGGCCAGCTAAAAAACTAAAGAGGCATTATATAGAACAGTATGCATTCAACTTGTATTGTTCTCATTCCACCATCCAAATTGGAATAGAATGAAGGAAAGACATCACTAACCTCCACGATCTCGTGAGCAGTCTTCATATCTTGCGCCAGACTCTCGTGGAACTTGAGCCTGACCAGCTCCGACCGCCTCCATCCGTCGTGAATCTTCTCGAGGATCGCCTGCGTGACGCCGGCCTTCGGGACGGTGATCCTCTCCCTCAGCGCCATCCCCGTCCTCCTCAGCCTCCTCAGCTCCTCGTCTTCGATGGTCAGCTCCGCCAGAGTAGGGGCCTTCATCCTCCTCCTCTTCTCCCCCTTCCCGTCCGCCGCGTCCGAAACATCGTTCTGCTCCCCTCCCCTCTCCCACGGGAGGAGAGACTGGGCCGGTTTCGACGGTAGGTCCGGCCGGGTCCATGTCCGGTTCAGTAGCTCCCCCAATTTTTCGTCTCCGGTCGGCGACGATACCTGACTCGAGTCCGATTCTTCTTCCTCCTCTTCTTCGTCGAGGAGGTCTGGACCTAGGTTGCGGAGGCGATGGACGATCCGCTCGATGGCGTCGGGTCCGGCGGAGGGGCGGGGGGGATCAGGGGAGGACGGGGGAGGAGGGGTGCCCGTTGGTGGGGGTGGGTCCCATTGGTGGAGCCAGGGGGCGGAGGGGGGTTTGGGGAGGTTAGGGTTTTGGTCGGCGACGCGTGGGGAATGGGAGGGGGAGGGGGAGGTGGAGAAGAGGAGCTTGAATCGGAAGCGGAGGAGGCGAGGACGGGAGTAGAGATGGATAATAGCTGGAGCGTGGATTGGAAACTCTGAGAATTTTATGGTCGATAGAGCCATTGGAAGAAGAAGAAGAAGAAGAAGAAGTAGAGAGTTGCTTGCAGAGGAAGAAGGGGATAAGGAAGGAGGAGGGTTTTTGGATATTTTCTTGTTTTTTACCGGGTAGTGGGTTGTGATTATGGATCCAGCAGCCCAACCCGTAGTAATTGCCTTGGAGTGCCTAATTGCAGTTTAATACCTTCAAAAATGAATGTGTTGCATAGATAAAATTTTAAATTATATTAGAATATTTTAAATATAATTTATATATATTTTAATTAAAATTTATTTTAAATAAGTTTTTTTGAATTTTTTATATGCTTTAATTAGATAATATCATGTAGTTAGTTTAAATTTAATTTAAATTTTGAATATATTTTTTATGATTTGTTATGTGTTTATGTGGTTTTAAATTATTATTTTAAGTACGGAAGAAGAAAACATATGTGGTAGTTATATTATAAATATGTAATTCGTTCGTTGTCGCTAGTTCTGCACTGTCCGTTGATAGTTGTATGTCTCCTCTAAGAATATGTATAGAGAAGCCAGGTCGCCCATTAGTTACGGAAAGATAGGAACAACTTTAATTTGAATCCCACAAAGATAGGAACGAATTAATTCAAATCCCAAAAAAATGATCTGAATAACCGACCATATATTTCCATAACCGTTCAAATATATCCGATAGCAGCGGCCATGCAAGCAACCGCCCATGCGGCCGTTCATACAGCAGTGCAACGGTCGCGCACGCAGCAGCTCATGCGGCAGCCCATGTGCCCGCTCATGCGGCCAGCTCATGCGGCCAGCTCATGCGTCTCGCTCATGCGACCGGCTCATGCAACGACGCATGTAACTCGCGCATAATCGAGTGCATCAAATGCGCACAAGCACCATGCACCGATGCTGACGTGGAAAGTGCGCCAACAAAGCTCCACTTTGCTCCCTTGAGCCCGAGTCTGAGTCCAAGTCGATGAGCCCCTTTGGGGCTTAACTCCTATGAAAATAATTCCAAGAGCATGACAAAAAGCATAAATGCTTTCATGAGGAGTTAATCATTTTTTCTCCTAGAAAAACACTCACATATGGCACCCATGTGCCCCACCACACCCCATGTGCACACCTTAACTCATACAAAGTATTATATTGAGATACTCACTTGGTGGTGTAGCCAATGTGGAACTATCTTTACTAGTCCAAAGGCAAAAATACCAACAATCCACCACATATCTCAATATATATGGGTTGAGTGTTCCCCACAGTGACTGTCCATCATGCATTAAGATAGATGTCACTTTGACTTAAATCTTTCCGCATGGGTCGAATAATAGTATAATACAAGAATGGACTAAGCCTTGAATTATGCACCATAGCTGCAATTCTTTTCACTCATACAATGACATCAACTGTGCTTCCAGTTGCACATTAAAGGCCATGTGCACGCCTGGTTTTGGTGTATGTATTTTGGGCGTCTACAAGTTTTTTCTCAAGAGACGGCATATATCTCTTTCCATACACTCTAGGTGAGTTCTTTTAAAGAGTCCTTGGCATGAAGCCTCGAGCTTCCTTGCGGTGCTACTCCGCTATGACATGGCCCAAAGCTGAGGCTAAACCTCATCGCGGTGTCATGCTACTGTAGCATGAGGTCCCAGCCTCTTTGTAGTGCCAAACTACCCAGCATGAATCATTGCGCTTTCTTGTGGTGTTACGCCGATGTGACATAGCTCGCGTAAAATTTATATTTTTTACCTCTATGGTGTCACACCACTGTAATATGAGGACACCGACCTCTTTGTAGTGTTGCCTACACTCTTCATTCTACAGCATTAGGTTACCTGCCTATGTGCGGTGCTATGCCGATATGACATGGCTCGCGAAGTCGAGGCATTACCCTTACCAAGGAACCTCTTGATGGTGTCACCCACTGTAGCATGGAGACATTATGCTCCCTTGTAGTGTCGCGCTACCGTGCTTCCTGTTAAGTACATCAGACATTCAAAATGCCTGAGAACTCATTAAGGTATCTAAGTCATCCTCCCGCATGACTTGTTCTACACAAAAGAACAATTAGTAGACAACAGTGGTTCTAGGTTCGTAACCCCTCAATGTCTCAAAGGACTACCCACTGTTCCTGATATTCTTCCGGTCAATGATCCTCCCTTGAACCAATAGCTAGATGCCTAGTAGATTTCTCTTTGAACTAATAGCATAAAACTAAATGGTAGGATTACAAAGACACAATATCAGAATATCTTCAAGTCCATCTTTATTGTTGTATCCTCGACCAGCTGATGCTTAAGACCTTTGGTGAATGGATCGGCCAGATTTTTCTGGCTACGAACATCAATCACGACAATGACTCCGGTCATAAGATCATTCACTGCCATCTGCCTCAGTCGCACAGTCCTCTTCTTACCATTGAAGAGATCATTTGATGCCACCGCTGCAGTCGCCTGGTTGTCATAGTAAATTGGTATCGCCAAAATTTGTGCACCCACCACTGGAAGATCATACACGAGCTCCCGAAGTCACTCTGCTTCATCTGCTGCAGCCGCCAGTGCATAGAACTCAGATTTCATCGAGGAATGAGAGAGCATTGTCTGTTTCTTCGACTTCCACAATATAGCTACTCCACCCATGGAGAAGACGTATCCTCCCGTGGATCTTTCGCTCTATACTTCTTAACAGCATCTTGCATCACTGAAGCCTTCCACCACTGTCGGATAACCGATGTAGTACAGTGCATACTTTTGAGTCCTCTTGAGATATCTCATCACTCTCTTCACAGCTTTCCAGTGCTCCACTCCTGGATTGCTCGTGAACCGACTCAGCATCCCCATGGCCAGAGCTATGTCAGGCCTTATGGCAGTTGTTGCATATATTAGACTCCCGATGACGCTTGAGTACTCCAGCTGCCTGACACTTTTTCTAGGATTTGGCTTCAGCTTATTGTCACACCTGTACAGAGTATCGATCCCTGGAAGATCCTGATATCCATAGAGTATGAGCATATTCTCAATATAATAAGACTGTGACATCGCCACTCCAGTGTCTGTCCGGATGACCTTTATCCCCAGGATAACATCAGCTTCCCCTAAGTCCTTCATACTGAACTTAGATGGGAGTAACTTCTTTGTCTCAGTGACATGTGCTAGATCCGTACCCAGGATTAGCATGTCGTCCACGTATAGACAAACGATAACTCCTCTCCCATCAGCGAACTTAGTGTAAACGCACTTGTCCGTTTCACTGACCCTGTAGTCATTTGATCTTATGACTTTATCAAACTTCTCGGGCCACATCTTGGGAGTTTGCTTCAGACCGTATAATAATTTCACCAACTTGCAAACTTTGTCTTCAAGCCCTTTGAGGACAAATTCTTCTGGCTGTTGCATATAAATCTCTTCGGCCAATTCTCCATTCAGTAATGTTGTCTTAACATCCATCTGATTAATGACTAGCTTGTGAATTACACTTAGAGCAATCAACATCCTGATGGTCGTCATCAGCGCTACTAGAGCATATGTGTCGAAGTAGTCGATCTCCTGCATCTGAGAAAACCCTTTGGCTACCAGTCTTGTCTTAAACTTGTCAATAGTTCCATCGGCCTTCATCTTCTTCTTGAAGATCCACTTGTATCAGATCGATTTTGCTCCTTCAGGTAGATCGACCAACACCCAAGTGTTGTTGGATGTTATTGAATCATACTCATAATTGATAGTCTCCTTCCAGAAGACATTATCTCTGGTCTTCATCGCTTCATCATAGGTAAGAGGATCTGCTTCCATATGATAGGTGACAAAATTAGCTCTGAAGTCCTTGTGTCTTCTTACTCGCTTAGACACAGGCTCTGCGAGTTCTGGTTCGAACGTTATCTCTGAAATGACAACTTCATCTTTGACTTCACCTTTATTGAAAGTGTTGCCCTCATGTGCACTCACACTATTCTCCGTAATGTCTACGATAATAATGTTCTTGTGCCCTGCAAACTTATCTTTAAAGAATTCTGCGTCGCGAGATTCGATAATATGATTTGACTCAATATCAAGAAACTTTCGAGCATCGCTATTTTTAGCATATCCCAGGAAGATGGTCTTGGTAGTCCTTGTACCAGCTTCTGAATCTTCAAGTCTGGAAGCTTCACATACGCTAGGCACCCCCACACTCGAATGATATTCAAGTTGGGTCTGACTTTGAACCAGAGTTCATGAGGAGTGACATCGAAAGTTGTGTACGGCACTCTGTTCAAAATGAATATAGTCGTAAGCGCAGCTTCTCCTTAGAAGCAGTTTGGAAGACCTGCAATTAACAATATTGAGTTCATCATCTCTGTTAATATCCTATTCTTCCTTTCAGCTGCCTCATTTGATTGAGGAGAATACGGAGCAGTTGTTTCATTGACAATTCCATGTTCTTTGCAAAACGATGCGAATTCAATAGACCTATATTATCCGCCTCGATCACTTATGAGTCTCTTGAGTTGTTGCCCTGTTTGACGTTCAGCCTCAGTCCTTAACTTCTTGAACTTCTTGAACTTCTTGAACACTTCGTCTTTTGACTTTAGTAGATAGATGAACGCATACTTCGAGTAGTCATCGATAAATGTAATAAAATACTTTATCCTAGCCTTTGTGGAGAACTGTTTGAAGTCACGGATATCTGAGTGCACCAAATCCAGAAGATCTGTGCTTCGGTTAACTCGTTTGAACAATTTTCTTGTGATCTTTGTCTGCGTACAGACCTTACACTTCTCCACCTCCTTACTCCCACATTTGGAGACAAGCCCTAGACTAGACTTCTTATTTATCCTTTTACAGTGAACATGTCCTAGTCTATTATGCCATAACTCAAGAGAGTAACCAAAAGAAGAGACTGCATTAATATTGTTTGCAGGAGTTACAAGCTGAAGTTTGAATATCCCTTCGGTATAAAATATTTTTTGAAGTATGTTCATTTGTACAACATCACCATCTGTCCAGCATTGATGTTCATCCTCAAACCTGCATTACAGAGCAGACTTCTCGAGACCAAATTTTTAGCTATTACCGGTACGTGCTTCACATCCTGAAGCGTCAGTGACTTCCCCGAAGTTAGATTTAGTACCATCATTTCGGTCCTAAGTACTTCAACTTGTGTCTGGTTTGCCACCATAACCTTCTCAGATGTAGGCTTGTAGATGGTAAATAACTCATTATTCGAGCAAACATGACAGGATGCGCCAGTGTCCACCCACCAGTCAGCGTCAACACCAGCCGTCACAACCTGTACAATCATAGCAACCTTGTTAGGCTCACCTTGCTCTGTTTGTTTGGGCTTGGATCTGCAGTCTCTCCGATAGTTGCCCTTCTTGCCACAGTTAAAGCAAGTCACGTCTGACTTGGGCTTTGTCTTCAACTTGAACGAAGCCGACTTCACCTTGTGATGGTTGAAATCATTATTCTTGTAGTGAGAAGCCTTCTGTTTTCCCTTAGAGTCGCCCACATGCACCAAGTTGGCTTTTGTCAACTGCTTGGACAACGTGTCCACTTTATTTTGAGCCCTCAACTCATCTTCAACATGGATGTTGTATAGTAGTTGATCAAGGCTAACTTGCATCTTCTTCCGGTGCATGTCCGAGATAAAATTGCTCCATCCTGGCGGAAGCTTGGCCACAATACCCCCCACGACAAAGGCGTCGATTAAGGGCATGCGATCATCCTCAAGTTTTTGACGTAACTTAAGAAACTCCCTGACTTGAGGCAACATAGTCTTATCATCCTCAAATCGCATGTTCCAGACCTTTTTAGTCACATGAATCTTGTTGCGGTTCTCATCCGCCTTGTAATGCTTGTCTAGAGACTCCCAGACGACCTTAGCATGGTCCATCTTATTGTATGACTCCACCAGAGTATCCTCCATGGAGTTCAGAATCGGCAGCTTGCAAAGGTTGTTGTCGCTTCTCCACTTGTTCTGCTTAGCAGTTGCAGTAGCAACTGCCCGAACAGTAGCATCATCACCGTCTGGAACAACCGGCTCCGGTTCTGTCAGTACGTAGTCCACCTCTGCGAGTTGAAGATTAAGGCAGACCTTCCTCTTCCAAGCGTTTTAATGATCTCCGTAAAACTTCTCAAGTTTGTTAAAACTAGTGTCGAGAAGTTTCGCACGGTTGTTCTCCATCTTTCTCGGATCTTGCTTTAAAATTGTTAGTCCCTAGACTTAACCAAAGATGGAAGAACGCGTGGTCGAGATCAGAGGTTCACACAAAAGTTCCTATTCTGACTATTTTCGATTTCTACGAAGAACTATATAATGATCCTGATTATAACTTGCTCTCAAGATTATAGAGGAATTAGAAAAATAAACTTTACGTTCTTTCTTGCACTCGCAGATGCAGACAGACAGAACGAAATTACAACTAGCAGGAGAGAAGAGAAAGGAGAAGAAGAAAATCTACTTGCTGGGGTGATAAAAATTATCGTTGCTCAAATCAAGATTCGCCCCACACGATCTGCTCCCAGGAACCAGCAAGTTCACGTAGAATTTCTAGAACGCTCGTTGTCACCTCCTTACTTGGACTTGCACGAACTTCCTGGACTGCAATAGCGTCTGCAGCAACTCTCTTTGTCTCCTATATTTCGAAGTAAGTCCTCAATGGAGGCACGAATAGAATATTTATAAAGGAGTCTGGCCGCCCATTAGTTACGAAAAGATAGGAACAACTTTAATTCAAATTCCACAAAGATAGGAACAAATTAATTCAAATCCCACAAAAACGGATCTGAATAACCGACCATATCTTTCCATAACCGTTCAAATATATCCAATAGCAGCGGCCATGCAAGCAACCGCCCATGTGGCCGTTCATACAGCAGTGCAGTAGCCGCGCACTTAGTAGCGCACGCAATAGCTCATCATGCAGCCCATGCCCCTGCTCATGCGACCCGCTCATACGGCCGGCTCATGCGTCCAGCTCATGCAACTCGAGCATAACCGAGCGCATCAAATGCGCAAAAACATCATGCGCCGATGCTGACGGCTCATGCAACTCGCGCATAATCGAGCACATCAAATGCGCACAAGCGTCATGCGCCGATGCTGACGTGCTAAGTGCGCCAACAAAGTGCCACTTTGTGTCTGAGTCCGAGTCTGAGTCGCTAAACCCCTTTGGGATTAGCTCCTATGTAAATAATTTTAAGAGCATGACAAAAAGCATAAATGCTTTCATGAGGAGTTAATCATTTTTTTCTGCTAGAAAAACACCCACACATGGCACCCATGTGCTCCACCACACCCCATGTGCACACCTCAACTCATACAAAGTATTATATTGATATACCCACTTGGTGGTGTAGCCAATGTGAGACTATATTTACTAGTCAAAAGACAAAAATACCAACACATACATCTTGTCCAAACAAACGTACATAAAGAACATCAAATGGCCAAATATACATCGCATGTGCAAGCGAACCAAAAACAAAGATCAAAAGAGACCAAAGGCAGAAGATCAGTGGATCGAGTCACGGAGGCGTACTATTCATTTCATTTATAAATGATGGAAGTTGGGGGACAGTGGACCAAAAGGTATACGATAAAGTGTGCGTAAACTCCCGAGCGCTATGTTGGAAATTAAAAAAAAAAAAGGAAAAGAAAAGAAGAAGAAGAAGAAGAACAACAAGACCAAACTCATGCCAAGAATAAAGTCTAATATACTATGTAATAAATATCAGAAATATTGAAGACAAGGGCATCAGCAAGTAACCCAGATACCCAAGCACCAAATCCATGTAATAAAGTGTTGTATTAGAGTTGTGGGGATCAACTAATCCTACTATGAACAAATTTAATTTAATTTTTAAAACATGTCAATATTAGAGTTTAGATTTATTTTCTTTACAAAATTGAGAGGAGGAGTTGATTGCTTAAAATTGTGTCTTCCAGCAGCCTTTACACATTTTCTCGATTTATTTGGGACTCAAAATTTACCACTAAGTTCTTCAATCCCTTTATTATTTGATTTATTCTTTAGTTGAATTTAGGACTTTGTTATGAAAATCCTAAAAAGTCTAGAACTACTTATGTTTTCAGGAGAGAGCACCATGTAATGTTTTGTTCAGCCGATCAAAGTTCAATGTCTACTAATATCAGTTGTTAATGGGTCGGGCTTTTACCAGGTCTTTGATCGGGCCGAAATTGCAGGCCGAGAGGAAAACCCAATCCGACCTGTTCGGGTGATCGGGTCGGGCCGGACTCTGATCTGAAGGGAGCAAATTTAGTCCGATCCAAAAACCTTGTGGGTCGGAACGGTCCTGAATTTCTCCCGGAACTGGGCCGGTCCAGTCCGAATTTGACTGGACCGGTTTTGGGCAACCAGCCTCTGCATCTAGTATAGCTACGATTGGGAAAATGTAAGCAATAGTAGAATTACTCAGAATAGAAAGGTGGGAAAAGTTGTGGGGATATTTTGCGGGCTCTCCCCCATTTACTGCTGGTTCTCGAAGTAAATGCGTGATAGAGGAATAAATGGAATCCTTTTTTACATCATCATCATCTTCTTCTTCTTCTTCTTCTTGGGGTTGGTTGGGGTTCTGATTGCTTAGAATGAAGTTTCCTTCTTTTCAGGGGATGCCATTCCTCTCCCGGGCACGTTTCCAAAGTGGAAGGGCTGTAACTCCTTCGACAACGACACGATAAAATTGACCAGCACTCCTTTATGGGCCCCGGGCGCCATGGCCCAGGATGACGTGGCCGACTTCAATGGAGGGGAGAGGCCTAAAATTTCATAAGTGGAACCCCAAGCTAATAGGGGGCTGTGGGTTTGACACGTAGGCGGGGGCCGGGTTGAGGGCCACGGCGAGGAGGTCATTAAGTGTTTCTGAAAATTGACACTGACTATATTATTGCCCTTGGTTCGACTCACCTATCAAACAAAAAATTCTTTGATATTATTAGTAAATTAGATAAATAACTTATATTATAATATTTTTAATTTAATTTCTATTTTTAATTATAATTTTTTTAAAATTTTAGATATTATTTTATTAGATAATATTATGTAGCTACTTTATATAAAATTTTAAATTTGAATATATTCTAGTATCAATGATATATTAAGGTGGTTTTTGATTATTTTATGCGAGAAAAAAATTGATGATATACATACAGTTTAGACGGCTAATTTTTTAGTCGTTTCTAAGTCGTATTATAATAATATTTGCCGTATGGATGAGACGACATTTTCTTCTTCTTCTTCTCCAACCCAAGGGACTGCCTCCAATTATTCCAAGCACGACTTCATGCAGGTACCGAAACCAAGTGATTCAGCTACCTATAAGAAACTATCTCATATTAATGCCCTTGGATGTTACTAAATCTAGGGAAGTAAGGTAAGAATAACAACGATCATTTAATAAAATTAATCAAGTTGTTAGCCGATTTATCTGGCAACATTTGGTGAAACATTTTATATAATAGGACAGTTAAAGATGGAGGAGAGAGAGAAAACAAATCCATAAAAACAGAAGCATGGCGAAAGGAAATAAAGTCAACCAAAGACGGATAGTAAGACAAATCAAGTTGTGGTCTATTTTTATCTAACAACGCTCTGCAAAGCACTTTATATAATAAGAGGATATATAAATTAGTTTATGACAACAATTGCCGCAAAATTTTAATTCGTAAAAGTTGCGGGCATAGTAAGAGTCATAAATTCATATCATCCATGGATATATGTGGGAATGAATAGAGACAATGAACATATAGCATTTTTGCAACCATAAAAATTGGTTAATTATTTATAGATTCGTCGTGATGGGAATCCATGCACTAAAGCGTATACTTCTCTTTGTAAATTGTAACATGGTCAGTGTACATGATCACCAGGGCTTGGTCAAAATGGTCGGATCAACATCTGATTGGAGAAGGCCATGGATTCAAATACTGTTGAGTTTTTGTGATATTTTGAACTATTGTACGAAAGTGACAGACATTTTAGAAGTTATCAATATGTGATGCTCATGAGAAAGAGGCTGTTGGATCAAATTTGGAATGGGTTTGCCCAGGAATTATCGGTCAGGATCATAAGGTACACTCGGAATTGCCTTCAGCATTTAAAGGATCGATCGACCACAATAACTCGTTGTCAGTTAGCCATAATGATATCTGGTATCCACATAAAATTGGAATCTTTTCGTCATTATAGCATATTAACCATAACCTTGAATCACAACTCCCATCCTTCAAATCAAATTGGCTCAATAACCCAAGCTTTTTTCTTTCTTCTAACCTTGAATATATACTTCGTTAAGTCAAACTTCCTAAAATCATTTTGATACAAATCGAACTTCAAATCCTTATTGGGCAATCTTCTATTATAAATCGAAGTTTATATCCTTATAATTCTTTTATATTAGCTTTTTGTCTTGTATTAGTCTCTAGTTTTATTGTCACATCGGATAAAAGCATAAGTGAGAGAGGCACAGTCTCCCTTATAAATATGTACTCACTAATTAATGAAATCCTTCCATTAAGTTATATTCTTAACAATCATCACAATGGACATACAAATTCTGCTCTTTCTAGTCTAAAAAAAGAGAGTAACATTTTAATATTTCCATATAACTTCTAACGCTCACTCACATAACTATAACCATATCACCAACTTGTTAAGACTAATTAAATAAATACAAGCACTTCATTTTACATAGGATTCCATTCAATAGTCTTATGTTGGTAGGTAAAATACGGTCACATATGGTAAGCCTTCTTAATACAAATATTCCTTCCACCAATCACGGGTACTTAAAAATTCGTTTGCAGAAGTTGTAAGCTTCATACTACCCAAAAACCATACATCTTAAAGTGATTGCCAGTGCCATATATGAAGTACCACTATAATTTATACCGAATGACCACAAACTTGTTAGCTGATTAAGCATCAATTTTGAAGCTTTACACTCCAATCTAAGATGTATGTATAGTGATTAAACTCTGTTAATGGGCCCAGTAAATTGTGACTTCCTCACTTTCAATTATTCCTAGAATGTAACTACATCAAACCCACAGCCAAACATGTTAACAAGTTTTTCAGATTTACAGAAGAGATGGTTGTCTGCAAAACTGTTAAGTCGAGCAAGATTGCTCAGGCAATGATAATATAGTCTTGAATAATACCATCATGTAAAATTGAAGCTATACATTTTGTTGTTAATTATATTGGCTTTATGATGAACTTGTCACTTATTACTTGATAATACCTCACTATGTTAAATTTATCCACGTATAGAAGGTTAAATATATTTCCAACAAAATATCTAAGAAACAATGTATTCTCCGATACAACATGGGACATGATACAATGATCAAGTGAACTGATACAAGATATGTGTCTAAATTTGACAACCTATTTTAGATTACCGAGGATATATGAACACCACGGGATATATGAACACCAGTACTACGTGAACCAACATCTATGTGACGATTGTGCAAGCATCATAGCACTTGGTTCCAATATTAATTTTGCATCCATTGAATCAGGTGTTACTCACCTTATTCTTGGTAAATTAAGACGAAATTGTAATATTTGTGACACCATGACATCCAGTAGTGTAATTGTTATATCTTACAAGAAATGACTGACGTCTACAAACCAGAAAAAGGTACAAACAAAGAAAATCTAGTACTCTTTTAAAATACAACCACATTTGAATCACAACTAAGCGTAAAATATGACACACTTCAATTGAAATATTTGTTACATAAGCTACAAGAATTATGATAAACTTCCTTGTTTGCACTAAACTATGGAGAAGTATTTCAAATCAACAAATAATAAAATTATATTATGTGCAATATCATTTAAACATTACCTGAGCTGAGTGATCGTGTTCCTTGTTTGCACTAAACTACATATTTTCTGATGCAATAGATAAACACAAGTCAGACCTGAAAGTTCTTCGACATCTCCAACAAAAGAATGAGGCCAATTTCAGCAATGTTCTTTTCAATATGCCGAAAAGCCCAAATGATGGAATCCATCAATAGCTTCAATTGATGCAAGAAAAAATAACACAAGTTAAAGTTATACCCAAGAAGTCCATATTTTGGAATGACATGTTCATTCCATATGCTCCAAGAAAGAAAATAATCTTTACATCTAACCTGACTTTATAACTGTTATAAAGCTTGAAAATAATGCGTAGCAATTGAACGTAATAATGAAAAGAACTTGAGACGATGCTCTAGATAATCTTCAAAGTTTTTGGTGATCGTCTACAGAAAGAGAATGAAAGATTAAGACAAAATAGTTGTCAGAAGGAAGAAAAAAAACACATTTTGTTACTAAGTCGTACATGTAGGAACCCTAGAGGGGGTTGAATAGGGTCAAGCTAATTAATCAAGCACAAATGATTAATAATAGACAATTTAAAAATAAAGTGTGCAAGAAGTAAAGTAATAAGAATACTGACACCCGATGTATCTTGGTATCCTGCTCGAGGCACTCCAGTCCCAGAAACTCTTGTCCGGCTTGAATCCACTATTAGCAAAATAGTTACACCACGAGCTTTGATCACAAGTGACCTTCTTAGCCTGCTTAGGAGGTTCATTGATCGGTATTTTTTAAAAGCATTACCGATTCGTCAAATGTCATGTCTCGGCTCTTGACAATTTTCTTTGACTCCGGACACCATAACTTGTTTGCTTTAACTCCTGAACTAAAGCCCATGAAAATGGCTTTCTTTGCTCGAGGTTCAAGTTTAGATTCAGAAACATGGTAATAAGCAGGACAACCAAAAAATATGAAATTTATCATAATCATTAACAGGTTTACCTAACCAATTTTCAAGTGGCGTTTTACCCCCATTTGCAACAGTAGGTAACCGATTCACAAGGTGAACTGCATAGTTGATTGCTTCTGCCCAAAATACTTTGCTCAAGCCTGTCTGAGACAACATGCACCGAGCCTTTTCAACCAAAGTCTGGTTCATCCTTTCGGTGACCCCATTTTGTTGTGGATTTCCCGGAACGGTGAAGTGACGAACAATTCCTTCTTCTCGACATACTTCAAGAAAATGATCAAACTTGTATTCTCCACCATTGTCCGACCATAACTTCTTAATTGTTCGTCTAGTCTGATTCTCCACCATCTTCTTCCACTCAAGGAAGATATCCATGACTTCATTCTTATGGCTCATCGGGTACATCCAAACCCGTCTCGAGTAATCATCAATAAAGGTGACAAACCACATTTTTCCTCCAAGCGATGCATTCTTCGTCGGATCCCAAACATCCGTGTGAACATAATCAAGGATACTCTTCGTTCGGTGTATAGATGTGCCGAACTTCACCCTTTTTTGCTTGCCAAAACCACAATGTTCACAAAAGCTGATTTTACTGGTTTTAGCTGTCATGCCCCGATTTCGTCTAACCGATAATCGTCCCAGGGGTGCGATGCCGTGCACGCGTAGGGCGCGCGTGCACCAGGCCTTAGGCATAAGGATATTCTTTAGAACAATGCAACAGAGTAGACAAATAAGATAACACAAGGTTGAGGCATAGAAAAGTTTCTCTTTTATTTATAATGAACATCTTGTTACATTGCTTGACTCAAAAGTATAAAATGCCCCACGGGCTTACGAACTTTGACGCAAAATGAGATAGCCGATCCATACATTATGTCCCTTTACATAGTTTCAAAACACAAAACTCCTTGGGTGCGGGTAAGCACCATCGCCTTAGCGTTATATTCCGCAACGGGAGAGAGAGGAAGGCTTCCAGCTTGAGCCTCCAAAGTCTTGGCCCCGACCCGCCAAGAATCCCAAAAGTCCGGAGAGAGCTTCAGCTCCTCGCCGCGTTGCCTTGCGCCGGGGAACCTGCTACAACGAGGGTCAGTACTTTGAAAAGTACTGGTGAAGGCTAGCTGCTCAACTTTACCAAGCTCTTTTAGATGAGTTTTAAATGAACATGCAATATTTATGTATTTATGTGACTTTCTATTCTTGCCTAGATCAGATTTCATTTAGCAGTTATGCAAGAACAAAATAACATAACTTCACATGCCACCGTTCGGTGACTTTACCTGTCTGAACCACCTGTACAACTTACCATAGCCTTCCCTGTCACGAAGACATAGTTAGTCTGCACAGTTTAAATATACACAACATCTTTCTTTGTTGTCTACCAGCCATCATGGGTTTAGTCTGGGCTGGCGGCGACGCTTGCAGCGCGGGTAGCTAGCCCCGCTACAATTCCCCGCTCCCAGGACTAAGAAAGTAGATTCCGCCCGGGTCAAAACGGCCCGGTGTCCCGGTAACCGCTCGCAGGAACCTGGATCCCTTGTGCACAAGAATTCCCATGACCATTTCTATGAACTCTACATCATAGATTTACTTACTAGCCATTTTAAAGAACATCATGTATTAAACTGCTTTACTGTACTATCACAACCAACCAACAGTTATATGAAATAACATGCAACAGTTTATAGAAGAACACCTTGAACTATCAATAAATACCAACCCATTAAACATCCAACGACCATGCATGCATCAATGAATTTATGCAAGGTTTTATATGACAAGCAATGGGTGTTCCAAGCCTACTTCTTATCTTATCTTGTTATCCAACTTATTACTTAAGTGGTATCGTTTGATTGAATGCACAACTGAGTCAATTTTATTATGAACGGAGCCCTTGGAAAGAAGGTGCTTATCGAAATAGAGCCACTCACACAGTTGGTTGTATAGGAAGAAGAAGTAGAGATCCCTAAGACTCCGCTCGCGCGTCGTCTACACGATCACCTGCACGCACCAACGGATGATCAATACCTCCTGCTTCGGTCTCCAAGGCTCGATACGAAATGCGAAATCCTAAGAACGAAAACAATAAAATCCATCGAAACCGTTCAAGAAAACGCAAGTCCTAAAACCAACAAGTACGCAACCAAACGGCAATCGAAAACGGGCAAGAAAAACCAACACAACGGAAATGCCTCTCTCTACTCTGCCGCCGAGTCCTTTCTTGAGGCACGATCCATTGATTATGGGACCTGATTCCGAAGAAACCAATCCATAACGAGGAAAGGATCTTGATTCAATCTGTCCCGTTCGGACGGTCGTAAGTATTTCTTGGCCGCGCTCCCCGAGCAGGGGGAACGGGACGAACGGGGCGTTACATCATAACCATCTAATAGGAAGTTTCGTCTCGAAACTTAAGAATAGAACCTACCACTAAGGAATAATGAGGGAAATTTACCCCTAATATCAGATTCAAGTTCCCAGGTCGACTCCTCGACCGAGTGGTTTCGCCACAGTACGCGCACTAGCGAGACATTCGGTTCCGTAACTGCTTCTTTTTACGATTCAAAATTTAGACAGGCTCTGCCGCGTACGATAAGTCGCTTGCAGATTCAACTGACCCAAGTCGACTACGCAACTAGCAAGTAAGATTTCCATGTTCTATACGATAATAAGGCGGGGTTATCCCCTTAGCTATGTGCGTTCATCTCTTTTATTAGCATGCAAAGGTTATCGCCTGTAAACTAGCACGTAACGTTCATTTTCTTATCGTGCAGCTAAGTAGAGACAGGTTCACCGGGGTCACCCACCTTAGCGATGTATCGCATCGGTCGAGCTAGACTCCGGACGCGCTTTTGATAGCCTAAGTCTGACTCCATTAACGATCCCCGCATGAAAGCCTTTGCATCGAACGAGCCATCTCGCTGAGCAAGGCAGTTGAATAGCTACACTTGTGCCGTTTGAATCGGCCCTCCGGGTTGAACGGAGCGGGTTTTTACACCATATTCCACTCAGAACAAGTTCCGTCCTCGAGACTTCCTGAGCGCAACTCTTGCTATTGCATAACTTCTAAACTTCCCTATACATCTTGTCTTATCCTTCAAGGACCGTCTCAATACTATAATCCTCTATTTTCTCACCATGCGTTACGCCAATGTTGGCCAGTTCTCATCGAACGACTCTATCGTTCAATGCTATCGAGTCATACTCAACTCGATCGTTGCACATCCGTCTCAGAATCTACCGCACCTAGCGCAGGGCTGTGTTACCCAAGCACATGGTATTCTATAATTCAACGGGCACTTACGACTCATAATTGGGTGGACTTGCCCAACTAGTTATGTTATCACCATAGGAACCCAACGCAATTGAGCCTATTTTTGACGTCGCCTATCGACACCCGTCGTTACGCCAAACCCAAAAGCTCGAATATCGACAATTTTCCAATCTCGTTTTTCCATCAAATCTCTCTGAGTCACCGTCCAATCTCACTAAATAAATTCGCACCCAATCACCAACGTTTTCTGACTCAGTCTATATTGCGCCTTAGCGCAGAACTATCCCGGTAGTACGAGGAACGATACAATCTTTCCTCTATGAAAATTTAGGTTGAGGCTAAATCATTTCAGTTGCCATACTCATCCATGCGAATCCGAACATTTTTCTTTGCAGCTGCATCCGAGTTATGCATATCGCTAAGTCTGGATCGTACCCATATTCAAGGCGTCCCCCAAATATGTGTATTTCAACCAAGCTCAGTGACAGCTAAGTCTGACAAGCTACTCGTGAAAATCTTTCGAAACGCGGATCGTCCTGCTATATGAATGACCGAACTCTTGTTTGATCCAGCTATCGTCTTATCCTTTACCGTCGTGTAACCTATCAGACCAAATCAATTATCACCCAAGTCCTATCTCGCCTTACGTTTGTTTCAACGCGAACGTTGCTAGTGTATATTCCCAATTCAAAATTTTAACTCTAAGTCTTGTTGCCCCAGTTCTATCATTCTTCTCGAACGATACTCTGAAGTCAGCCACTCCAGTTTTAACTCAAGGCATAGGGTCGTCTGCCTAGTCCCTAGGCCAGCACACGCAGTCATAGGTACAACTCAAATTTGCGACTCATCGCGCAACCGTGTTGCACAACGCTCGCCCCAAATACCCTAAGGTCAAACCATTGTTCCTTTACACGGGTATTCTACCCAAGCTCGTTTCACTCAGATTTCTAAACATCGAGCACAGATCATCCTATCGCACCAACACGTTCGTTCAACCGAACCCACGATACACCCATGTTTCAGGGCTAACCTATTGATTCGCACACACTATCTCTTTTATCATGTTTGATAGAATTCCCCAATCCATCATTTTCTACACCCGTATCATCAAGCCACATTTCCATTATAGACCATCGATGTATATCATGAACTCTAAGTCGTCCAGCAAAATCTATGTATCCGTTCATGAAAACGTCCAACATCTCTTACTTTACGTTTCTAGACTAACTCCTCTAGAAAAATCCTTAGACTCATTTTCTTAGTCTACTCTTAGCATTCCTCAAACAACTAAGATCAATTTCCAAACCCAAGTCTATCCCATTGATACGTTCCATTCATCGAGTTCATTTTTGGAATAATCTCTGAACCTGTTCTCTTGAGTTTGCTTATCCCTACCGTACGTGAAATCACCACGCCGACGCTCCCGCAGGATAATCGTTCTCGCTGGGACAAATTTCGAATGTTATCTTTCTGAACTTGATTTCAAGACCGTTCTTCCAAACTCCAAGCCAAATCTATTACCGCTTAACTCAATCCATCAAAATCATAATTTTTACTAACTTGCATCAATCCGTACTATTTTCCAACCATTGTTATGGTCTAAATCTCCCAAAATTTAAAATCATCGCATTCATACTCAAACCGAATTTTATCGAGCGATATCCTACTCAAATCCAAGTTTTCCATGCACGCTATCATTCGTTCACTCCATTATTTCTAATTGCACTTACTTCGATCGCATCTCAGATTATTCAATCTCGACTCAAGTTTGTAATTCACTTGTTTTAACTCAAATCGCTCGTACAATCCTCTTAGTTCTCCCGACCACGATATCAATTTCAATTGTCCTGAATTCCTATTCGATGTATGCCTTATCTCTTATTCAACTCATTGTAACTCGTTCGAACTAAACATTGCATGCTTTCTCCGAGTTCGTTTGCTTGCTAGGCACTGTTTATTTATACTAAGGCTTTACCCAATCTCGTCGCTTGTCGCTAGACTCGCTTAACTCTCCGAATCCACGACTTCGTTCAAGCATTACTAAGCCAACCAATACACCACTCAGGGTTCGAGTTATACTCCCTGAATCTTTACAACTCATTATATCCACAAATTGCATAATCGAACAGGGGACTTATCGCATACACTACTCAGGAATTGAGTCATCCTAATAACTCCTGATTCGCGTTCGCATCCTTCACTCGTATGCCCAATTCGTTCCTTAGAACTTCAACACAGTCCCTATTTATCGCCTTAGCGATCTTAGACTCGTACACACCTGTATTCATAGTCTTCTATACAGACTATGCTTCAAATTATAACTTATCGCTATGATTAACCGTCCAACTATTTTCGAAAATTCCCTACACGATTTCCATTACTCGCCTTAGCGGCAATCCGATAACATCTCTATCGATTTCTCTCCAAGTCACTTTATTCTCATCCCAACAATACCCAATTCTCGCTGTAACTCACTAGCACCAACGGTCTTGGTGCATGATACCCAACACAATTTGGCCAAAAGGCCATGTGCATAGCTCACTGTCTGAACGATATTCTTATCTCGCACTCTACTCGTTTGGTGTTTTCATATAGACATATAACTTGCCGATTATAACACGAGTCTCCTCTCACAACATCCTCTATGAGTTGGGACAAAAGTCCTCACATCATAATCCCGTCCAAGCAACCGTATAATTACCACGCACTTTTTCAAAAATATTTAGACTTATTGTATGAAACGCATCTCATTTTGGCCAAGCGAATTCAAGGGTCTACTCGGAAGGAACAAGGTCCTCTTTAGAAACTTTCTTTGTGAGATCAAAGGATCTGAAGCATGCTCTGATACCAATATGTCACGCCCCAATTTCGTCTAACCGATAATCGTCCCAGGGACGCGATGCCGTGCACGCGTAGGGCGCGCGTGCACCAGGCCTTAGGCATAAGGATATTCTTTAGAACAATGCAACAGAGTAGACAAATAAGATAACACAAGGTTGAGGCATAGAAAAGTTTCTCTTTTATTTATAATGAACATCTTGTTACATTGCTTGACTCAAAAGTATAAAATGCCCCACGGGCTTACAAACTTTGACGCAAAATGAGATAGCCGATCCATACATTATGTCCCTTTACATAGTTTTAAAACACAAAACTCCTTGGGTACGGGTAAGCACCATCGCCTTAGCGTTATATTCCGCAACGGGAGAGAGAGGAAGGCTTCCAGCTTGAGCCTCCAAAGTCTTGGCCCCGACCCGCCAAGAATCCCAAAAGTCCGGAGAGAGCTTCAGCTCCTCGCCGCGTTGCCTTGCGCCGGGGAACCTGCTACAACGAGGGTCAGTACTTCGAAAAGTACTGGTGAAGGCTAGCTGCTCAACTTTACCAAGCTCTTTTAGATGAGTTTTAAATGAACATGCAACATTTATGTGTTTATGTGACTTTCTATTCTTGCCTAGATCAGATTTCATTTAGCAGTTATGCAAGAACAAAATAACATAACTTCACATGCCACCGTTCGGTGACTTTACCTGTCTGAACCACCTGTACAACTTACCATAGCCTTCCCTGTCACGAAGACATAGTTAGTCTGCACAGTTTAAATATACACAACATCTTTCTTTGTTGTCTACCAGCCATCATGGGTTTAGTCTGGGCTGGCGGCGACGCTTGCAGCGCGGGTAGCTAGCCCCGCTACAATTCCCCGCTCCCAGGACTAAGAAAGTAGATTCCGCCCGGGTCGAAACGGCCCGGTGCCCCGGTAACCGCTCGCAGGAACCTGGATCCCTTGTGCACAAGAATTCCCATGACCATTTCTATGAACTCTACATCATAGATTTACTTACTAGCCATTTTAAAGAACATCATGTATTAAACTGCTTTACTGTACTATCACAACCAACCAACAGTTATATGAAATAACATGCAACAGTTTATAGAAGAACACCTTGAACTATCAATAAATACCAACCCATTAAACATCCAACGACCATGCATGCATCAATGAATTTATGCAAGGTTTTATATGACAAGCAATGGGTGTTCCAAGCCTACTTCTTATCTTATCTTGTTATCCAACTTATTACTTAAGTGGTATCGTTTGATTGAATGCACAACTGAGTCAATTTTATTATGAACGGAGC
Organism: Iris macrosiphon; assembly: GCA_036927795.1. Lineage (NCBI taxonomy): Eukaryota > Viridiplantae > Streptophyta > Magnoliopsida > Asparagales > Iridaceae > Iris > Iris macrosiphon. The sequence continues at coordinate 158,718,631 of JAYESA010000016.1, forward strand.
CCTTGGAAAGAAGGTGCTTATCGAAATAGAGCCACTCACACAGTTGGTTGTATAGGAAGAAGAAGTAGAGATCCCTAAGACTCCGCTCGCGCGTCGTCTACACGATCACCTGCACGCACCAACGGATGATCAATACCTCCTGCTTCGGTCTCCAAGGCTCGATACGAAATGCGAAATCCTAAGAACGAAAATAATGAAATCCATCGAAACCGTTCAAGAAAACGCAAGTCCTAAAACCAACAAGTACGCAACCAAACGGCAATCGAAAACGGGCAAGGAAAACCAACACAACGGAAAGGCCTCTCTCTACTCTGCCGCCGAGTCCTTCCTTGAGGCACGATCCATTGATTATGGGACCTGATTCCGAAGAAACCAATCCATAACGAGGAAAGGATCTTGATTCAATCTGTCCCGTTCGGACGGTCGTAAGTATTTCTTGGCCGCGCTCCCCGAGCAGGGGGAACGGGACGAACGGGGCGTTACATTAGCCCCTTTAAGCATGCCTTGTTTTATCAAAGTTTGAATAGGCTTCTCACCGGTATGCCCAAGTAGCATGTGCCAAAGTTTTGAAGCATCAGATTTCTCGGAACATGTCGTAGCTGCATGTCCGACAATTGTGCTACCCTTAAGGAAGTATAGATTTCCTTTTCGGGTCCCTTTGATCGTCACCAATGCGCCTTTAGCGACTTTGAGAGTTCCATCATCCATGGTGATCCGATAGCCTTTCGATTCCAATGCTCCAAGCGAGATGAGGTTCCTTTTCAATCCAGGAACATAACGAACATCTCCAAGTTTTCAGATTGCTCCATCAAACATCTTTAACTGAACTGAGCCAGTGTCTTCGGTTTTGCAAGTGTTGTCGTTGCCCATGTAGACGACACCACCATCGATCTTCTTGAAATCCGAAAACATTTTCTTGTTGGGGCACATGTGATAGGTACACCCCGAATCAAGGATCCACTCATCAAGGTTACTGACCGAAAGTGACACGGTCAAAGCCTCGTCTGTATCACTTTCATCTTTCTGGGCCACATTTGCCTTGGAATCCTTCTTCTTCATGTTCGAGCAGTCATTCTTCCAATGTCCCTTCTGGTGGCATTAGGCACATTCATCTTTATCAATCCTTTTGCGGTCAAATTTTTTTCTTGACTTCGATCGAGACTTCCCTCTACCATCATTTTTTCGAGAGGAAGTCCTGCCTCTAACAGTGAGAGCATCTGAGCTAGAATCTCGCTGGACTTGTTTGTCCCTCTTTCGTACCTCGTTATTCATCAAAGAATTACAAACATCGTTAAATTTTATCTCAGATTTACCATGCAACAAGGTAGTTGTCAAATGTTCGTAAGACTCGAGTAAGGAATTTAACAATAACAAGGTTTTATCTTCATCATAGATTTCAACATCGAGATTCAACAAATCAGTGATAATTTTATTGAAACTATCAAGATGTTCAACCATGGTCGTACCTTTACATTAGTCGAAGCGGAAGAGTTTCTTATTCAAGTGGAGTTGATTTTCCACGCTCTTTTGTATGCATTTGGCTTCGAGTTTATCCCAAAGATCTTTTGCTGAGGTCTCCTTCATGAACGAATATTTTTGGTCCGTTCCAAGACACGATCGAATGATCCCACAAGCTTGTCGATTAAGCTTTTTCCATGTCGAGTTAGATACATCATCAGGCTTCTCCTCGAGTGTGAGATCCAAATCTTGCAATACCAAAAGATCGAGTATTTCACCTTACCAAATATCGAAGTTGTTTGTCCCATCAAATTTTGAGACATCAAAACTCGAAGTCGACACCTTAGGTCGATGCAAGTTACTCGAAGACTCTCCAGTTGTCTTTTTATCTTCAGTCATTCCAATGAATTTCTTTCACCAACCGTGTTAGACAAACACAACTACAATCTTGGAATAAAATTCCAAGCACAAATTAATGCCCCAAGATATTCAAAACCATGGAGCTCTGATACCAATTGTTGCGCACAGCGGAAGCAATAATGGAATACGAAAGAAAAAAATGAGACACGAGATTTACGTGGTTCGAAAAAATAACTCCTACATTCACGGTGGTGCAGCCAAGTATTTATTCAACAATACACAAGAGGATTACAAGGTGTTCTTCATCACAAGTGTCTCTCTTTTCTCTCTAATTTTTGCACACATCAAACAAATAAAATACAAACCTATTTATAGGCACAAGTAGATGAATCTAGATACATGCAAGAATGTATCACACTTATGAGCAGCGGCGGAGGGACACTATGGGTGCACTGGGCTGTAGCCCAGTGCAAGAAAAAAAAGAAAGCTAATAAATTTTTTTTTATGTAAAGTGGTCAGCCCAGTGCAATAAAGTTAGTCCAGTGCAACTGTACAAAGAAATCCGACCGGATGTTCAAGTTAGCAAATAGCAATTGTATGTTCAAAACAAAAATTTGAAGTGAGCAACTAGGGCCCGACCTCTCCAATCCAAGACTCCATCTCTCTTTCTCTCTTTCCAGACTCCCTCTTCTCTCTTCAATGTTCTCCAACACGGCAACATCCCGACCCCGAGTGATCGAGTCCTGTCGTCCCGACTTCCAAAATCTCGACGGTAGGGCAGCAGCGGACCAGCTGGTGCTTACCCTTTCCAGCCCGACCGTCAGGCTGCAACGACGCAGCTCCTCCTGCTATCGATCTCGGCTCTAGCCTCTCCCAATCTCCCTCTTTGCTCTTCAGACTTCAGCTTCTTCATCTCCTCTGGACCTCAGGTAAAACCCTAACTAACCCCCAAATTTCTTCATCTCCTTCTTCAAGTCTCATAAGTCATAATAAGTGTCAAATTTCTTTAGAGCTAATACAGATTTAGAAAGTAAAAAATGCGCTAACCAACACTTTTGTTATTAAAAGTTTTTCTACGTGTCTATGACACTTGATGCACCCCTAACTGGTTCAAAAAAATTAACATGTGTGGTTATGAGATGGTTCAATAAAAGATTATCAGTCAAACTAGCAAGTTGTTTCTAAGTGTAGCACCCTTTCTTAAGTTTATTGTCTATGATAGATTTCGAATCATCAAATTTACAAAGAAAACTTTGTCGAATTTTTGACATAAATTTTTAGAACCTTAAGTAACTATTAGCTAGCCCACCCTATTACGAAATCATGTCTCTGCCCCTGCTTATGAGGATTAATTATTTCTTTGACTAAAGTTGGAGAGACATGGATAGATTCATCAATGAACTAAAAAGTCCATGCATCATCTTTAATTTGAGCCAATGTATATTTTCAACACCTGGAGCCGCCTCGAGCTCGCGGTCGCGGTCGAAGTCTCGCTCGCTGTCGAATTTGCCGGAGCTGCCGCGAGCTCGCCGTCAAGTGAGAGTGAGCCGGAGTCGCCGCGAGCTCGTGGGTGGGAGAGAAAAAAAAAGACAGAGTATTGGTGGGATTCGTGGGATGCCACATTTTAGTTAATTTGTTTAGTTTAACTTTGTTGTAAACACATAATTTTTTATGTACATAATTTTTTATTATAATTAATAATAATAATAAATTTATTATAATTATTATTTAGTTAACTTTTAATTTTAAACACATAATTTTTTAATAATTTATGTGTTTAATAATAATAATAATAATAATAATAGTTGGGTGTAACCTCACCGTATTTAAAAGTGAAAAAAATATATCACTTCTCAACTACCACTTTCAACAACCATCCAAACGAAGAACTACAAAAAGTTAACTTTTCAATTCACTTCCAACAACCATTCAAACGAATGAACTCATAAAATAAGCAGAACCGGTCCTGGCCCAGATCAGCTCGGACGACCGTCCAGAACCCACAGACTAGGAGGGCAAAAAAATATATATTATATTATATTATATTATATTATATATATATATATATATATAATCTTGTAAATAAAATAATAATAGTATTTATCATAGACCTTTCTTATCATTAAACAATTGTGGTTTAGTGGTTAATATGTTAAGACTTCTACATAGAGGTCAGATTTAATTCTTGGTGGGAACTTTATTTTTTATTTACTTTTTTTTTTTTTTTTTTACATTGTACAAATCGATGTCGAGTTGTTCTCCATTTCTTTAATCCGTCCCCTTCTTTCCTATACTCTTCTCATAGCTGCAAGTTTCTAACTACATACGGGATACAATCACATATTTTCACTTTCTTTTTCTTTATTCCTTATCCTAGTAGATAATATCACCAAATTGTTGATACTATAAACAGATGTTAAATGTGGATGCTCATACACAATGTTTCCTTGGTTTGAAATATTCTTCAACAGGAAACACTATCTTGTTGAAAAATTTGAACAAAATCTGAGAATCATATCAAAATTTAAGTTATCATACACTTGATTTCTATCATATATATTTGTCCGTATATCTGATCCAAGACGACAATTACATGTCCGTATATCTGGTCCAAGACGACAACCATAGCCATCGCTAACGCCTAGAGGTCCTAGTCTCCTAAGTTCAATTTTTGGGGGCTCCATTTTAAATGTTCACCTAGACCCTCATGAGCTTAGGATCGGTATTGAAAATAAGCATATATATATAATATATATATATATATATATATATATATGACGCGCTATATATATATATGACGCGCATATACAATACTTGTACAAATTCTTTACTTTCAAATTTTTTTTAACTTTGTTTTACTTTTTCCGAACCAAACAGTCCCTAAACATGCGTTTCCCTGTCCCATCCGGTAGCAATCAAATGTACAATGGCAGGACTTTAAGTATGATTGGAATGCAGGCAACATCCAAACAATGTCATGCATTAACTCATGACTTACACGGATAGAGAGATGAGAAGGAAATGCAGCAAAAAGAAAAGGACTCGGGACACAAATATCGGTAAGAGTTAATTGTTCTGACAAAGTGCAGGTGTTGTTGGCACTCTAGCCAATAGGAAGTAAGCTTTCTTGGGAACCCCCAATCATTCCATCCGCTTCATTGATGAGACTAGTCAGTTTGTTGAGAGCTGCACAATTTTTTCTTCAAATTTGTTTGGACAACCAATGTAAAGATGTCACGTGGTCTTCAGACTAGTCAGCGCGTACGGATCCTGTAGACCAATTCTTAAAACTATGATGTATGTCCATTTAAGTATAGCCACATGTTATTTTTATAAAATCAAAAATTATTTTAAAAGTATTTTTTTTGAACATGAAAAGTGTGTTTTTATTTCTATTTTGACAGATGACAACATTTGAATGAAATGGTAAAAATATATTCTAATTTTGGTATCTAGTTTTGGTGGATGTGCAAAAATAGACTCCAACATTAAGGGTTTATTAGATTTAGGGTTAAGAGAGTTAAGTGATGAAAAACAAAATTTTTGCTTGGTTTGAGGATGAAAATTCCGAATAAAAAGTCATAAAAGATTAAGTGGGGGTTTGTTTATTCTTGTTTTGTCCATTTTTTAACTCTCCAAATTGAAGGATTAATGAGGAGAAATGAGGGGTATTGTTTAAAAAACATAAGCATCCCTTATTTGTCTTATACAATAAAATTTTATTTTTTTTGCTTTCTCAAACTACTGCTCCGTAACTTCCAATCTTTGTCCATGTGCATCTTGTCTCTTCTCGATTTCTCATACTTTATTACTCATCGTTGATAAGAAAAATCATCCATGATGCATATGAACTCGGCTTACTATTAAACTGTCAAAGTTTTGAGAGATTTTGGTGGTTGAATTGTTGTTTTTAGGAAGTATATTTTCTTTATTATGTTTGATTTTAGATTGTTGTGATGATATGAACTTTGCTTACTTCTAAACGGTATAATCCTATAATTCTCATGTTACTTAATTTTATTGTGTTTGAATTCTACTTATTTTCTTTATATATGTATCATATTTGTAGCTATTATTTTTTTTAATATATTTTGAAGTTTTAATTAAAAATTTCAATCAAATTAATCTAATTTTATGTCATATGTAATAAAGGTATTCCGGTAACTATTGTATTTTCATTAATTTTTCTCCCACTCAAACATGGGCGAATCCAGGTTTTGCCTGGGGTGGGCTGGAGACCACTGGAAAAAGAAATCATTTTTTTCATATGATTTTTTTTTTAGGTGTTAGTCCACACTAGCCCTCCCCCTAGAGTAAAAAAATGGACAAAATAAGGATAAACAAACCCCCACTAAATCATTTATGAGGAGAAATGAGGGATATTGTTTAAAAAATATAAGCATCCCTTATTTGTCTTATAAAATATCACTTTTTTTTTTTTTTGCTTTCTCAAACTACTGCACCGTAGCTTCCATACTTTGTCCATGTACGTCTTGTCTCTTCCAACTTTCTCCTACTTTATTACTAATCGTTGATAATAAAAACCGTCCATGATGCATACAATCTCGGCTTACTAATAAACCGTCAAGTTTTGAAAGATTTTGGTGGTTGAATTGTTGTTTTTGGGAAGTATATTTTTTTATTGTGTTTGATTTTAGATTGTTGTGATAATATGAACTTTGCTTACTTCTAAAACGTATAAATCTATAATTCTCATGTTACTTATTTTTATTGTGTTTGAATTCTAGTTATTTTTATTATATAGGTATCATATTTGTAGCTATTATTTTAAATTTTTTGAATATATTTTGAAGTTTTAATTAAAAATTTCAATCAAATTAATCAAATTTTATGTCATATGTAATAAGGATTCCGGTAACTATTGTATTTCATTAATTTTTCTCCCACTCAAACATGGGCGAATCCAGGTTTTGCCTGGGGTCGGCTGGAGACCACCGAAAAAGAAATCCTTTTTTCATATGATTTTATTATGATTATTTTTAGGAGTTAGTCCACACTAGCCCTCCCCCAGAGTTAAAAAAAATAGACAAAATAAGGAAAAACAAACCCCCCGCTTAATTCTTTACGAGGAGAAATGAGGGGGTAATGTTTAAAAAACATAAGCATCCTTTATTTGTCTTATAAAATTTCAATTTTTTTTTTTTTTTGCTTTCTCAAACTACTGCTCCGTAGCTTCCAGACTTTGTCCATGTGCGTCTTGTCTCTTCTCGCTTTCTCATACTTTATTACTCATCGTTGATAAGAAAAATCGTCCATGATGCATATGAACTCGGCTTACTAATAATCCGTCAAAGTTTTGAGATCTTTTGGTGGCTGAATTGTTGTTTTTGGAAAGTATATTTTATTTTATTGTGCTTGATTTTAGATTATTGTGATAATATGAACTTTGCTTGCTTCTAAACGGTATAATCCTATAATTCTCATGTTACTTAATTTTATTGTGTTTGAATTCTAGTTATTTTTATTATATATGTATCATATTTGTAGCTATTATTTTTTGTGAATATATTTTGAAGTTTTAATTAAAAATTTCAATCAAATTAATATAATTTTATGTCATATGTAATAAGGGTATTCCGGTAACTATTGTATTTTCATTAATTTTTCTCCCACTCAAACATGAGCTAATCCAGGTTTTGTTTGGGGTGGGCTGGAAATCACCGGAAAAAGAGTTTTTAACGATATTTTCAGAATGTATTCTTAACTTTTAATCTAATATGAAGTAATATCAATATACCTAATATAAGAGAGGATAATATCAAATATTCCAATTTTCAATTCGAGTAAGAATTATTAAACATAATTCACTTAACTCTTCCTCCAATCAAAATATGCTTATATGTGTTGATTTTCTTCTCCTCGCTTAACTTTTTTGACTTAATCCCACGTAACTTTTTTTTTTCCCGCAATCATCCGACGCTAACGCTTAGTTTAGGATTTCCTGATTTCTTAAAAATATTATTTTATAATTCTTTTATTATTTAACAGCTTTCGGAATTGTTTAAAAAAAAATAACAGCACCACCAACTTTAATAAGCACACCACTCAACGGCAGAAGCAAGTAGAGACGTCTGGACTCTAGACCAATAAAAAAAATAAAAAAATTCTCATATTTTTTTTTTCTTTTTTACATATTTTTTTTCTGAGTTGTTCCACCACTGGCATATTTCCATCTAAATTCGAATTTCTGGTTCCCGTCTTTGATGATATCACTCAGCCTGAGTATTTATTGGGGAGAGGAGAAAAAGAAAAAAGGGACGCTTGAGAAGCTTCATCCAACATCAAGTGTACCTCTTTCCAAACGAAACACACTTATTTAGTGTGTTAAGCATCCACTTCTCCCTCTCTCTCTCTCTCTCTCTCTCTCTCATCTCACACCCAAAACGTGATTAAAGCCGTCTCAACTCAACTACTCGAAACTAGATGTAATCAGTGACGAAAAAGAAAACAAATACTCGCCGGCAACATTTCTTTTTTCTTTTTTCCTTAACCGCTCGCTCATTACTGTCTCCCTGACAACTGCGTGCGTGTATAAGAGTTTTGTCGCGAGTTACGAGAAGGTGGGATGATTGAGGGTACAAATTGAGATGATGGAAACTAAATTATTTCTCCACAAAATTAACCGGCAGAATACAAACAATATACAAGAACACCCCCCCAACCCTTCTTGTTAAAAAGAAAGAAAAAACTCGTTCATGTATAAGCCCTCATTTCTCAACCATAAGATTACTAATCTTTTGGTGCATTGACATGCTATAGAAATCTTCGTGAGTACATCTTGGCATTGAGTTTTTTCTTTTCTTTTCCTTCTGTGCCAGTCCTCTCTTCAAAATTAGCCTCTCCGACGTCCTCCTCGCCAACTTTTGTTTGTTTTAAATACAAGTAATTAACAATATCCACTTAGAAACAACGACACTAGAGAACTTTTCTTTACCTTTCCCCTTTTGTTTTCTTTTTCCTTTTCCTTTCCCTTTTCGCCACGACTTTTTCCTATCTACTTCTTTAGCCAATGATTTTAGTGAACACAAGAAAAACAAGTAAGTGGGATAGGAAGTGCTGCATGTAACTCACTGCTACGGAGGTCTTGGTCGACGTGATCTTCTTCCTCCTCTTTCAAGAAGCGCTCTACGGCTTCCAATGTGGGCCCCATCACGTCCCTCTCCCACGCCTCCTCCTTCCCGGCCCCCCGGCCCTCCAGCCGGGCCCGCACCGCGCCCGTGGCGTCCACTCTCCTGAGGGCCCACCCGGCCCCCTCTCCGAGCCGTCGGATCTTTCCCACCTGCTCCTCCGCCAGCCGCCGCGTGTTCTCCTTGATCTCCCACACTGCCGCCGAGAACGTGCCCCTTTTCCGAAAATACCCCTCAAACTCCGGCACCCCGATCGCCTTCCTCAGTCCCACGTGGCTCTCCACCTCCTCCTCCTCCTTGAAGTACTGCTCCAGCTCCTCCACCATCCCGGACCCCACCATTTCGTCCACTCTCATGTCCAAGTACTCTCCCAGCGTCCCTTCCTCCACGTCCACCCACACGAAGCAGCACCGGTAGCGAAGCCCCGCCGGTGCGAACATGTGGGCCCTGGGCGCGCTCGGGTCGTAGGTCTCCGACACGAGCGCGTGCACGAACGAGTTCGACCCGCCGGCCACGACGGGCAGTCCGCCCCTGGCCCCGATGGAGCGGACGGCCGCGGCGGCCGTGCGGCGGAAGGCGGCGGGGCTCAGCTCACCGAGGGAGGGGTCGACCGAGCCGAGGAGATGGTGCGGGACGCCGCGGCGGTCGGCGAGGGCGACCTTGTTGGTGGTGATGTCGAGGCCTCTGTAGACCTGGATCTTGTCGGAGTTGATCACCTCGCCCCGGAAGCGAGTCGCGATGTCGATGGAGAGTTTTGTTTTGCCCGTGCCGGTTGCACCGACGATGACGACGATCTTCTCCTTCTTCTTCTCCATCTTGTTGTTGTTGTTGTTGTTGTTATGGTTATGGTGGAGGAGGGTGGTGGTGGTGTATAAGCGATGATGGTGGTGGTGCATGATGGTTGAGGAGGAGAGGAGAGATTTTAGTAGGAATGGCGAGAATGAATTAATTCTCATGGGGATATTCTGGAGAGGAGGAAGAGGCCCATGCATTCAATTCAAAAGTGGGGAATAGGAGGGAATGCTATATTTCAGTTATCATCACCAGCTGCTGCTGCTCATGCTGTTGTTGCTGCTGCAGCCAATGCTCTTCACTTCTGGAAGTGAGTTGTCTCTTCTCAGCACAAATAAGCAGCAGCAACAGAAATGAGAGAGAGAGAGAGAGAGAGTGTTGTACTGTAGTGGAGTGTGGGTTATATATATATATATATATATATATATATATATATATAGTTTCAATGAGAGCATCAAAGTTAAACGTAATTGCAGAGAGCATATAGTTTTTCCAAATCTTTATTAAGAACATTTAAAGGTCTTTTAGAATGACATTTTCTACTGATTTTCTATTAATTTGTTACTGTGCCCTAATCACGCTTTTAAAAAAATATTAAAAATAAAAATATATTATTTGGAAGGAGGTTCTCTCAATGATAAACGCTCTACTCAATAAAAATTGTCATTCAAAAGAACGTTTTTATTCTTTAATATTTTTTTTCAGCATTTTTTTTATGGGAAAAATAAGTAGACTGGATGGTGAACTTTAAAAAAAATTATAAGAAAAAAAAAACCTTTTCTAGTGGAAACCATACCATTTTGACCATTTACATGTGCAACAATTAATTTTGAAGCCTTATGATTCGTGACTGTCTTTGCTGTCGACTTGTCCTTTGACTTAGATTTTCAAGTTCGAAACATCTCTTAAGTCTGTAACTTAGATTTTCATGCTGGAAACATCTCTCAAATCTGTAAATTAGCATAAGCATATTCTTAATTCCAATGCCAATAGCAAAGAAAATATGACATCTTAAATTATAGACTAGTCTGAATGGCAAAACCACGCTGAACAAATTTTTATTTTTTTAAATAATGAAAACACCAAAGGTTATATTTTACTAAAAAAATGTCCTTCAAATGGTCGCTTTTCTATTATTAATATTTTTTAAAAAACCATCGTGATTAGAAAAGAATAGTAGAATAATAGTAGGAAATTAGTAGGAAACCTCTTTCTAAAACGCGTTCTAATGTTTTGAATAAAATTTCAGAAAACTATAAGCTCTTACTGCAATTTGGTTAAATTTTGATGTTCTTACTGAAAAATTTCATAATATTAAAATGATTAATTTGTGTATAAGAGAGAGAGAGAGAGAGAGAGAGAGAGAGAGAGAGGTGTGGGGATTAATGATGTCTACACAGCCCATGCGCCTGTATATAAATATTGGGGGGCTCTAAGAGTAGAGTAGGTAGTTATTAGTATTTGTTTTGAGTGTACCGAAGCCTCCACTCCACTAGTATTGTTTTTTGTATTGAATTGAATAAGTGTGCGCTTCTTTTCTCTCTCTCTCTCTCTCTCTCTCTCTTCTCTCTCTCTCTGGTGTTTGGGCGATAGAATAATAAGAGCATGCTTGCCTTGCCGCATCGGGATCAGTTCACGCCAGGCTCAGGCCCAGTCCGGCCGTGACCTCCGACACGCGCACAGCCGCGGTCGGCCGTGTGCTTGTGGGAGCTCGGTTCATTCTCGCGGACTCGGAGGATGTACTATGTCCCCTTATTTTTGTTCGATATCGGTAAAATAACAAGACTAAATTTCAACATTATACCTTCAACTATTCATATTTGATACCTTAAAGTTTTTAAAATAGACAACATAATATTCTACAATATATATATATATATATATATATATATATATCGAAAATATTCTTCCTCTCTTTTCTCCCCAACCTCTGCTCCGCCCCCGCGCGCACCTCCAGCCTGCCCGCCCCTGCGCACTACGGCCGCACGCCCACGCACGCGACCGCCCTGCTCCGCCCCTAGCCCAGGCGTCGCCCCGTCCTCACGCGCTCGCTGCCAACTTCCAACTCTCTTTTCTTCCAACTTCCAAGTCAACTTTTCCTCTTCTTCCTTTCTCAATAAATATTTTTATTCATAATTGATTGTCCAATATTTTGGTACAAATTAGTTTATTTTATGGCAACATTTAATTTTGTTTTGACCAAACAATCTTAATATTAAGATCACATTGTATTAGTTATTTTATTAAGATCAAATACATTAATAGAAAGAATTAATTGAATTAATACTAATATTTTTTGAGAAAATTAATCAAATTGAGAATTAACGATGGCAAAACATGGACATCATTTCTAGGCGTGATTGAGTATAAATAGGAGAAAAAAAGAGAGACAATAGTGTTCTTGTCTATGTCAAATCCTAATTTTTATCTTAAACTTCTCACCTAGGAAACATTGAGGATTGTTATAACAATCCTGCTACACAGTCCGAAGGCTGATCCAAAACATAAATCATTGCCACGTGGCACGTTTCGATTGACCAGAACTTTTTTGCCTACGTTAGCATAGGCTAGCGTCAGCTGTTTTGCATCGACCAATCACAGCCTGACATGTGGTATTTCGGTTTTTTTTTTGATATATTTTTTAGGTTGTCAAACATTTCTGTGGTTATAATGGCACTCCTAAGATATCAGGAATCTAATGTTTTCTTTCATATTTTGTTCCGAGTGAAATTTTTTTTTTTGAAACTTATATCCTATGTGAAAGTACTTTTATTTTATTGTTTCTTTTATTTCACAATACCTCCAAAAATGAAACTTAAATCCTATGTGAAAGTACATTTATTTTATTGTTTCTTTTATTTCATAATGCCTCCTAATTAGTGCCAACGGAAATGTTGGGAATGCATTAGATATTGAGTATCTCATGCAAAATGTGTTATATATTATCTAGGGTTATTTACATGAACTACTTCTAAGTTTTAGACTTATTACACGGAATATTTCTATTTTTAAAATAATTACACTAATCACCCCTATATTTTATGTTTATTACACGAAATACCCCTACTTTAAGATAAAAATGAAAAATTATAACACTAACTACAACTATTTTTATTTTATTTTCTAAAGATATGGATGGTCAGTATAATTAGTTAAAAAGTAGAAATACCATGTGTAATAAGTTCAAAACTTAGAAATAGTAAATAATCCTATTATCTATTATTTTATATTTGTATTGATATTATATAACACTAGCCACATTTAAGCGTACGTTGAACGTTTAAATTTTAATTTTTTTTTTTATATATTTGTATTGACATTATATAACATGTTTAAGTAATCGTACATGATTTAAAGGATTGAGTCATGTAAATAATACTCTCTCGATCGGTAAATTGAATTTAACCAAAGGTGTCGTAGATAACTTCGTCTTCCACACATGGGCGGTCTAATTGTTCTATCTAATACTTATCCACGAGAATAGTTTGTAGTTTCTTTGATCCGCGAACCTTCAATAATATCTCGATCATGACCTTTCATTAATAGGAATCTAATTATGCCCCACTAAAAGAAATTATGTTCCACTAAATTCCAATTTGAGCTATTGGTTCATTAGAATCATCATGATTCACATTTATGTGAAAGATTTTGTGCAAATCGAGAAATTATTCGGTGGACTGTCTTACCATGTGACAGTGATGAGATTTTTTGCCCTCCTCCAATAATAACATGACATACTATTGAACTAGATCAGAGGAAGAAAACATAAAATGTATATCATGTTGTTATTGGAGGAAAGTAAGATCTTACCACTGCCACGTGGTAAAGTCGGTCCACTGAATAATTTTTCGTGCAGAGCCAAAGAGATCTAAATATCTATCGGAGAAAACCTAAATTAATCATGACAAAGATTATATATATCTACCGCATGGATACATACTTTTTCTTGAAGCACCAAAAATACATTAATCTAGAATAATTACAGACATATAGCTACATAATGCTAGTAACTAAGTGAACCGTAATTTCACTTCCAAAATAAACAAACATGCAAATACAAAACTGTTAGTAAGTATTGAACATGGTCGGTCCGGAAGATTGGGTTGTCTTAGCCAGAGGTAATTTTTGTTGTCCTTTACCCCTATTGAAAAGACAGGTTTAAGTTAGGTTTGGGTTGGACCAGTCCTTAGAAAATCAAATGGTCTGGAGGATTTTCCAATGGAAGAGGGTTGTCAAAGTCCAAAGTCTTATCATGCTTATTGCTGGACCGACTCTGGTATTGAACTAGATCATCGTATAGTTTTTGAATTTGTAATAAAAATGAAGTAAATAATAAGATAAACAATACTACATAGAAGTAACCATCCAATTTCCATCTATTGTGGTTTGTCCGTGCCGAAGAGGCGGAACCATGCATTTTTCTTCTTCCCTTTTTTCATATTAGTCAGTCGATATCTAATCCTCTCAAGTCCGCTCCAACTCAAATTTCTGGTTCCATCCTTTCCCAGTCGTCCACCCACAGGCTTGCGTTAAGTTTAACCACAAAACTAAATGTAGTCTTTGTTGGGGGTTTTTAGACTTGCTAGCACTAGTTTTTAGTCCCACATCAGTTGCAACCCCAAGTGGATATTTCAATATAAGGCTTTGTCGTGTATTGACATATGCACATGGGATGTGGGGTCACCCATGTGGGTGTCATGATTATGGTACTTTTCTAGTGGTGCAAGATCTAAGTCTTCAATGATACATTTATGTTTTGTCACACTTTTTGGAATTTTTCTGTCAGCCCCTTTCCCGACGCACTTTGGCGCATATTCTCCTTGGCGCATTTTGGCGCACATTGGTTGCTCTTCCGATCATTGTTTAGACCGGATCCGAGAATTGTCGAGAGAGTGGGTTTGGTTGGGTTGGTGACATGTGTGACTTAGATGGGTTTGAGTGATCCAACGTTCCACATCTCAAACTTAAACCTATATATATTCTCATTTCTCTCTCTCTTCTCATTATCTTTCCTTTCCATTTCTCTCTCTTAGGTTTCCTCTCTCCCTCCATAGGCAAGTACATCTTGCACAAGAAGAAGAACCATAGATTTATGCATGATTTTAGTTCTTAATAATTCTTGTTTATTTCTAGCTCATATTGTTGGGACCGAGCACCCCTTCATCTTTAATACTTGTTGTTCTTAATTTTTTTTGGTTGAAATTGCATGGACCTGAGTTTGGGTCTATTGGTTCACTTTTGTTATTTCTAGGGTTTGATCTCCCAAAAACTTTCTGTTTTACAGAATTAATTAGCTCATAGTGTAGAGCACCATAATTTATGTAATTTTGCTTTTGGCCGTGCTAGTTTTCGAGTCCAGCTAAGTTCAGTGTTGAAACTTGATACAATACGTACACAAAAATGGCTGACTGGAGAATAAGAACAATGTTGTGTGAAGAGTATACAAGATGACCCCTTGGGTGTATAAATACGTATGTTTTACTTTGGACGCATTGGTGTGTTGTTCCAATTCTTTGTGCATACTAATCTTACTGCACTCAGTCTTCTAGCAAAAGTGCGACAATCACACTCCTTGAGTCAGTGGCGCACTTTCGAGAGAAAATTTCAGTTGGTGCACTTTGGTGCGTATTCAATCAAAATTCTCCTTGGAAAACCAAGAGAAAGTGCACCACAGTCAGTCAGCGCACTTTCTTCGCGTTTGGCAATCTGACACACTTTTTCTATGTTTCGTCAACCGGCGCACTTTTTTTCCGTTGGTCTTCTCACGCACTTTCTTCCCTATTCGTTTTCTTAGGGACGAAGCTTTGGTTGGTTTCTCGATTTCTTTGTTATTGATTTGTGTGCTCCTCGACTGATAAGTTTCTCGACTGTCAAGCTTTGACCTCGGATTGTGTGTTTTATCTTTTAGCTAGCTTGCTCGCATACTTTCTTTGAAAGCAAGCCTTATTCTTTCCCACCCACTTTTGTCAAGTGCGTCATATTGGTTAACTTGACAGAGTGCACCACTACCTTTGTAGATCGCGCACTTTTGTTTCTGTGAGTTTGTGCACCAACCATATTTTATGTGAGTTTGTGCGCAAACCTTACTTCTGTGTGTTTGTGCGCCCCTCCTTTTGTAGCTCGCGCACTTTATGCACCCCTACTTCATGAGACTTTATCTATCCCATACTTCATGCGACACCCTGAGCATGCACTTGGTTGGTTCATGCCCCTGACCTTCATGCGTACAATTTTATGCACATATTATCCTTAGTGACCCCATGAGTGCACGTAGTACTTTCATTATATGTTCACTCCTTTTAATTGAAATGTTTCTTATCATCTTTCATGTGGTTGACCCTGGTATTGCTTATGTTATGATTCTAAAGAAGAATGGACTTAGAAACCAGACCTCATGCTAGACATGACCATGTGCTAAGATTGGCTTCATACATGGCATGAATATGTGTTGGATTGAAATATTCTGTTTGGACCAGACTAAGTGAATAGTGACTAACCAGCTATGTGCATGACATACGTTTCGTGTTATAATGTGATCAAGATTCATGTGACCCAATGATATTTGATAATTTGACTCGAATACTGTATTCGTGCTGATACAATTATTGCCTGATAAAGTTCCTGATCTAATGTGCAGTGAGGTACGATATATCGTGTTACGTGTTAAAGTGATTATATTTAGATTGTGCATTGATAATGCTTCCAAATTTCTGAACGGGTATTACTATAAATATTATATTTTCTCCAGCACGAACATGATATGCGAGTCAAATACCAAAGCGTGGCAAGGATATTGATTTATTGAATGTTGCATACACACTTGGATGAATCCAGATTGAACTTCCATGGATTCGTATCTAGCGTGCCCGTACTTTGTACGATATTTTAAGAGAAATTCTCATGTGGCCACGTCTTGAGATTTTCTAACACAAATAGGGTTAATTAAGCAACTAAAAGTGGTAGTAACTGTAATCACCCTAGAATTTCTAATTAATTAAAGAATAATTAAAGATATAAATACTAGGTTTTGTACTTATGGCAGTACATGAGAGTAGCTATTAATAAATCAATATATTAGAGGCTGAATTTTAAAACATATAATATATATATATATATATATATATATATATATATATATATATATATATATATATATATATATATATATATATAATTTTATAGAAATAATAGTAACTATAATAATAATAATAGTTAGAAAAAGAAAAGGAAAACGTAAAAAAGAAAAGAAAAGAAAAAAATGATAACCAAAACAACAACAACAACAACAACAACAACAACAACAACAACCATATAACCCCAACAACGTACAACAAGAACAACTACTAAACAACATAACCTACCCGACCCCCCTTCTCCGTTCACAACCTGACCCGGCCCTGGTATCGTCCTCATCCCCTCTCGATATATATAGGGCTATTTGATATTACTTCCCTCTTAGATTAGGTATATTGATATTACCTCCCTGTTAGATTAAATGTTGAGAATACCACCCTAAAAGTGTCGTTAATGAGTTTTGAAAGTGTCGTTAAAGAGTTTTTAACGATACTTTCAGGGGGGTATTCTCAACTTTTAATCTAACATGGGGCTAATATCAATATACCTAATCTAAGAGGGGGGTAATATCAAATAGCCCATATATATATATATATATATATATATATATATATATATATATACACACACACACATACACACAGCAAAA
>JAYESA010000016.1:158738611-158841910 GCA_036927795.1 Iris macrosiphon
AACCACTAAAAACTTAGTTCAAAAACTTTGAAAACTTGCGATATGGAGTCCGTTCCGCAAACCGGACCACATCGTCGCATATCAGTTGCACAGAAAGACGCGTATGAAATTTTCTGACGTGTGATTTTCGCAGAAGTTGATTTGGACATATGTGCACACCGAAATAAACTCGTATCAGTAAAAAATCCATCGTATCGACGTTTTGCAAAATATCCTGTAAGTTTATAATCGCTCGTCGGAACACAGAGAAACTTGTGCCATTGGGTCCGTGGTATCACGCTGGTACTGTGACCCAAGTTTCACGTAATTCTGAGACAGTTGACCGAATCACCGTTTCGCGGGTCCCACGGTTTGACTTGACGAGCGATTTTGTGATCGGCTCACCGGAATCCAAAAATGGACATATCGTTGAGTTCACATCGTCGATTAAAATTATTTGACCTATAATTTATCTAATTTAGAGACATTTACTCCTAACACGTATTTCGGTGTAAAGTGTCCCACATATAGATTTTATTTTGGGCCAAAATTACCGTTTTGCTCCCGTGTTCAAAGTGGACAAAAATATAGTATTTTTTGACTATCTCGCTGATTCTGGAGATGTTGGTGATGTTTATTTCATCATCTGAAGGCGTTCGTTCACAGTCCCTATCTTCCGGTTCCTTGTGCTCGTTGTTTGGACGTCTATACTCCACAGATTGTTTGCTAGGCAAGTATATCTTGCCACAATACTGTTTAATTACATTCATATACTGCATATTTATTCTCTGTTATTTATATCTATTTATTTTGCTATATAAAATTGCACGTCCAAGAAAGACTTGGATGCAACGACGGTTGCGTCGTCTTTTATCTTTTATTTATAGTATGCATGTTGAGCTAGTTTTAGGAGACCACCCCAAGAGTTGAGGCATTATTATATTTTATTTGGCCGTGACATATTTGTTACACGATTTGTGATTCTCATGTAGGACATAGACTTGCGTATTAGGCTGGCCACCTGTACGCAAAGGTTGTACGACGGATAATAAATAAATGCTAATCGAAATATCATGTTTTAGCGGACTTAGCACACTACTAGAAAAAGCGCTATTAGCGACGTATTTTAGCGACGTCAAAAGAAACGTCGCTAATAATATATAATTAGCGACTCCTTATAAAAACGTCGCTAGACGTCGCTAAATGGCGACATTTAGCGACGTTTAGCGACTTTTATTAAGATTTTAAAAGTTAAGTCGCTATAAGTTAAATAAAGGTCGCTAAACGTCGCTAATATGTCTAATTTAGCGACGTTTAGCGACGTATATAGCGACCTTTTTATTAAAAATATTTAGCAACGTGTTTAGCGACGTCAATGACGTCGCTAAAATTTAAGTTAGCGACGTTTTACTTGGACGTCGCTAAACGTCGCTAAAATTTGGTTAATTAGGGCTCGGTTTCATTTTTCCCCATCTGCTGAAAATTCGAAAAGAGAAAAACTTCCCCCCCCCTCCCCCGCGCTCCGTCGACCGGCTCTCCACCCTATTCCGGTAAACCCTACTCTCTCTCTCTCTCTCTCTCTCTCTCACAGGACACATGTGACATTGACACAAACACTACACACACAGACACTGACACAGACACTGACACAGACACAGACACGGCACACACACACACTGACACAGACACTGATGAGGACCTAGGGTTAGGGTTAGGGTTAGGTTTGTTGACATGGGGTTAGGGTTAGGGTTAGGGCCGACTGGCCCAAGTCTACGAGAGAGGTAACAGCAGCAGTGAGCACTGCTTACTAGCTTTGATTATCAAATAAAATAAATTGATTATCAATTCGGTTCTGTTTCGGTTATAGATAATTTATTTCAGCTTTGGGTTTTTAAAATTTTTACTTATTCGATTTTTATTATTTCGGTGTTGAAACCGAATAACCCGAACGTCCACCCCTAGCTAGACCTGACAATTGGACCGGGATGACCAGCCCGGCACGAATCCGGCCCGCAAAACCCTGTCCGAATTATCGTGGGCTCGGCCCGGCCCGACCCAATATATAGGGACGTGTCGGACCTCATATCTCGGCCCATAAGAGAGGTCCGGCCCCGAAGCCCAGGCTCGTTCCGACCCAAGGCACAGCTCGGCCCGGCCCGACACGCTGCTGCTTGCTAGCCTGATCGACAACCTGGTTTATACTATCTGATGTATTATACACATCCATGTATTACATAGTCCTACGCCAATCTATGGGATTTGGTATGCATACAATCTGCCAAGTTCTTGTATATAGATTGAAAGAAATGGATTGTGAATCTCCAAGACAAATATGAAGCAAGAACTTGCAGTGTGTTATTTTTTTGTGCTATGTTTACATATCCCAAAGTAGAGAAGTTCATCCGAGAGAGCATACCATCTGTGTTGTTTCTCCCGGAAACAAATGCGCTCCCAACCATCTCCTATGCACATTCAACCCTACACTTCATAATTTAAAAATAAAATGTTAGTTGTTCTTCAATCTCTACTTTGAAGTCCTTGTAGGGTTCACGGAATCCCAAGTCCGATCCGGTCCGGCTCGGTCCAGTCTGAAACTCACTGTGCCGTGGGTCACGTGTCGAACTGGACTTAGATTTTTACCCTTAGGTCCGGTCTGACCCGTTATAGTGCATGGGCCTGAGAGGCCCGGCCCACTCGACAGCTCTACTCCTAGCTATGGCATATTTTCATAGAGCAATAGCCCGTGTACTTGGGAAACTTTTGATGCAAAAATTGTTCAAGCAGCAGGTGCCTTAGTGCAATGCCATGACTGCTTTTCCCATAACGGACACTGACCTAGGAGTGTGGTTGGGGGCAGCTGCAGTTCTATAGTATGACACACTATTTGTAGTGTTGACTGCACACTTATAGTGCAGTTCATAGTACTATGGGGTTGGGGGCAGCTGCAGTTTTGATAAATGAAAATATGTATTATATCAGTTATGATTTTTATAGTACGGTTAATTTTGCATGTAATGATTTATATGATAGCTTATGTCAATTTTGCAGAAGTTTCTAGAAATGGATATGAATTACTATCTGCGTCATCGTTCGTGGATGTACAACCGTCATCCTGATGACATGTGCGGTGTGCGGGATGAATTCATTGAGGGTGTACAGCAGTTCCTGCAGTTCGCAAAGGCGTTCCCTCAATACATGGACGGTACCAAAATTAAGTGTCCGTGTGTGAGATGTCGCAACAGGAAATATCATCCTGAAGTGGAAGTTACATATCATTTATACTCGAAGGGCTTTACGCCGAATTACTATCAGTGGACCGCGCACGGAGAACTTGTATCTCTAGCATCGGAGTCGGAGCCCTATGTGGAGCCGTATATGGATGTCCAAGACCACGATGCTTACGACGACGGGTTGGTGAACATGGTTTATGATGCTGCGGGGCCTAGTTTCAATCCTGACAATTATGATGCGGCGGGACCTAGTTTCAATCCCGACAATTATGATGCAGCTGAGGAGGCACCGAATGCCGATGCTGCAAAGTTTATGGAGTTGCTTGAGAATGCAAGGACTCCACTATATCCTGGTTGTGAGGATCATTCATCGTTGGAGGTGGTTACAAGATTATTGAGCATCAAGTCCGATTTTAACATGTCGCAAGAATGCTATAATCGACTGCTCGATTTGATTATAGAGATCTTGCCCGAGGGTGCAAAGTTGCCTAAAGACTTCTATCGATCTAAGAGGATGGTGAGATCGCTTTGGATGGGATACGAGAAAATCGATGCATGTCGCAACGGGTGCATGTTGTACTACAAAGACGACAAGGATGAAGATGCGTGCAGATTCTGTGGTGCTGATCGCTACAAGGCCACTGTTAGAGGAAAGTCTGTCGGTGCAAGGAAGCCTACCGATTCGATGCACTACTTGCCTTTGACGCCGCGGTTGCAGCGGTTGTTCATGGTTAAGGAGACTGCAGAAAACATGAGTTGGCACAGGCGAAAACAGATCGAAGGAGTATTGGATCATCCATCCGATGGAGAAGCATGGAAGCACTTTGATCGAGAGTATCCATATTTTGCCGAGGAAGCGCGTAATGTCAGATTGGGGCTCTGCTCTGACGGTTTTACCCCATTCGGACTTTCGGGCTCCCAGTATTCGTGTTGGCCTGTGATCGTCACTCCGTACAATCTACCGCCTTGGATGTGCATGAAGACTCCGTATATGTTCCTAACCGTTATTATCCCGGGTCCGAACAATCCGAAGAGGAACATCGATGTGTATTTACAGCCTTTGATAGATGAGTTGAATCAGCTGTGGGAAGTCGGTGCCAACACGTACGATGTTTCTAGAAAGCAGAATTTTCAGATGAGGGCAGCACTTATGTGGACCATCAACGACTTTCCGGCCTATGGAATGTTATCGGGATGGAGCACCCATGGTCGTCTCTCATGTCCGTATTGCATGGACCGTTCTCAGGCTTTCCGTTTGAAACACGGAGGCAAACCGTGCTTCTTCGATTGTCATCGACAATTTTTGCCGAAGGATCATCCGTACCGGAGGAATCGGAATACTTTTCGTGCGGGAGTTGTGGAGAAGGCCAATCCACCGCCAAGGTGGCCCGGATGCACGATATGGGAAGAGGTAAAAGATTTACCAAGTGCTATCCAAGAGCCTGCTAAGGGGTACAAGTGTGACGGATTTGGTCGCACCCATAACTGGACGAAGAGGAGTATATTCTGGGATCTGCCATATTGGAGCACCAATCTGATCAGACATAACCTTGATGTCATGCATATCGAGAAGAATGTGTTTGATAACATAATTAATACTGTAATGGATGTAAAGGGGAAGACGAAAGATAATCCGAAGGCGAGGTTGGACTTAGAAGACATATGTAGACGTCCTGCATTGCATTTGATAGAGGAGGGGAATGGAAAGTTAAAGCAACCTAAGTCAGTTTTCTCACTGGATAAAGAGGATAAAGGTAGACTTTGTAGGTGGATTCAGGGTCTAAAGTTTCCAGACGGGTACGTGTCGAACTTGAAAAGATGCGTCGACCTCAAGGAGAACAAACTAGTAGGTATGAAGAGCCACGATTGTCACGTATTCATGGAGAGGTTAATTCCGATTGCATTTCGGAAATTCTTACCGCAGGTCGTTTGGGACCCATTGACAGAGCTGAGCATATTCTTCAGAGATCTTTGTTGTACTAAGTTGCTCGTCGATCGTCTAGAAAAGCAAGAGAGGGACATTGCGGTAACACTATGTAAGCTCGAGAAGGTGTTTCCTCCTGGATTCTTCGACTCTATGGAGCATTTGCCAATTCATCTTTCCTATGAGGCACGTGTTGGCGGTCCTGTCGGTTATCGGTGGATGTACCCCTTCGAGCGCCATCTGAATCACCTAAAGAGAAAGGTGAAAAATAAGGCACGGGTTGAAGGCTCTATTTGTGAAGCTTATGTTCTCGAGGAGATTACAAACTTTTGCTCGACGTATTTCAATCCGCATGTTGCTACTAATAGGACGAAAGCTCCCAGAAACGACGACGCATATCAGGAATCTAATGATGCAATACTCAAAGTATTCAATGCATCCGGAAACCCTCGAGAAAAATGAAGAAGAGATATTTGAATGACGATGAGCTAAGGGCTGCTCAATTGTATATATTACTCAATTGCGACGAGGATGAAGTGGAGAAGCTAGAGGGGTAAGTAATTAACGTCCACGTTTACATCATCTCAATGTAATAGTATAAGATACTATTATGCTACTAATCAGCAGTTGCTTCATTGTTTTTCAGCACATATAATGATGAGTTGAGGTCGGTTAGGCCCTACATAACAGACGAAGAAGTAGAACAAGATATGAGATGCCATTTTTCTTCTTGGTTGAGCGCATATGTAAGATGCTTGGTAATTACTTTTTATTTCTGCACTTGCAAAACAAATAACTTACTATCGCTACTTTGGTATTTAGGTCGATCGTCTAATATCACCTGAGACTGAATCTATTAGGACTCTAGCCAAGGGACCAATTACTGCCGTAAAAATATGGCCAAGTTTCTGTGTGAATGGGTTCAGGTTCAAGTCAACAAATGCTCCTATTAGAGACAGCTTTCTGGATCTTGATTCCACGAAAAACAGTAGTTTGTGTATCAAATCTTCAAACTACAAAGACGTCAATCCGGGCAATGATTTTTTTGGCATCTTACGAGAGATTGTGGAGTTGACATATAATTATGGCCCAGAACCTGCTAATATCGTGCTATTCAGGTGTGAATGGTTCGATCCGATTCAAGATCAAGGTTGGAAAATTGACAAGCATGGCCTTGTGGATATAAACTACAAGCGTAGATATCAAGGCTACGAACCATTTGTCCTATCAAGTCAGGCTAAGCTCGTGTACTTCGCAACTTATCCTAGACGGGGGACAGCGAGGTCGGATTGGTGGGCAGTATGCAAGACTAAAGCTAGAAATACCTTTGACATTGACGAAATAGCTTATCAGGAGGACGATCTACCTCTTGTAACAAATATTGTAGATGTGGACTCAACGGAAGTTACTCATTACACGAGTAATAATGTAGAAGATGTAGAATTATCCGGAGAGGACGACGAAGTAGATGAAAGTGAAGACGAGGAAGAGGAAGAGCAGGACGAGGAAGGCGAACAAGATGAATTTTCTGAAGATGATTGAAAATATAAAATATTCTATGTAGAATGTAACTATATTTGGACTATAAATATTGCATGTAGAAGTAGATGTTGACATTAACGAATATATGCATTATATTTTGACTGTATAATACTTTGAGATATGTATCACATTCCGACTGTAGAATGTAGTATATATTTGTGTTTCTCTATATTCATCATATGTTGTTATCAGATATGACAGGACGACGCGGAGGATTCGGCAGGTCCCGAGGTAGACAGAGTGCCACTCCGGTACTGCCTACTGTTGGTTCCGGATCATCGTCGTCCAGTACTCCAGTATATCGATCAGCCACATCTCCGACTGCGACGACGTTGCGTGGCATCACTCCTGGGACGAGTAGTTCCAGGCGTGATAGTACTCCCTCGTCCAGCGTTCCTCCTGCTGACGGAAGCATGGAGACAGATGAGCATGTAGAGGAGGTCGTGCCGACGTTGTCCCAGCATCAGCAAGATCCTCCATGCGCACCACCGGAGGAGACGAGGACAGAGATTTGGGCCGACGGTACAAAGTAAGTCAATTAGATGGTTTAATATATATTTGTGTTTCTCTTTATTCATCGTATATTGACTTTTTCAGTAATCTAAATTATTATTTCTGTATAGATATCGTCCATCGTCGGTTCAGAGACGCCTGGGCCAATTTCTGAGAAACAACTACGGTGGCCCTTGGATCAACTATTCGGAGGCTCCGGAGGAGAGGAAGGCGTTCTGGTTTGCGCACTTCCAGGTAAAAGTATATTAAATAAATCCTCTAATTTATGCATATTCGTGATGCTAACTTAATGAATTATTTATTGTAGCAAACGTATTTTTATCCTCCGCACCGGGCCGAGTTGATCGAGCGGCTCTTTCCTACCGTTGCCGCCAAGCTTATCCGAGATGCTCTGGATGACCAGAAGGCTCGTGATCGTGCTGGAAAACCGATCCAAGGTTGGATCACGCCTGAGCAGTGGACTGCGATGAGGGCTAGATTCGACGATCCGAGCTACAAGAAAAGGTCTAAGAAGGCCAAGGCGGCTAGGCAGAATGCTGCCAAGTGGTGTGGTGGCTCGATTCCGATGACGGAACATTTCCGTCGTTTGGTATGTTTTTTCTTTTAAAATATATTATTTTAATATAAGTACCATAAAATGGTACTTGGAATAAATATTTAAGTTTAGTAATAAAAAATATATTTTTAACAGGTACAGAGGGGTGAGGATGCGAACATGGTGACCGTCTTCTTGGCCACCCATCGCAAGGACGGAAATCTCATTGATGAGAGGGCCTCACAGACCTATGTAAGTATTACTTTACTTTGTGTTTATTTTAATATAACTTAGGCAATTATTGAGTTTCCAAACCTTTTCTAGGCCGAGTATCTTAGGCTTCGTGAGCGGGCGACTGCTAGTGCACCTACACCTGGAGAGGCTGGTGCTTCGTCGCAGCCCGGTCCATCTCCGTCGGCGGACGACCTGTGGGTGACCGCAGCTGGTGGTCTCCAGAGGGGTACGTACTACGGTACGGGCTCCTATGGCGCCCTGGTTGCGACGCAGTCATCTAGGGCCTCCCCGACAGCTGTGCATTCCACACACCCCTCGCAGTCGCAGCCCTCGCAGTCGTCGGCCAGAGTCCAGGAGGCCGTCCAGGAGGCCGTTGACCGTCAGATTGCGTCTCTCCGTGACGACTTGCTGCGAAGTATGGAGGACCAGTCCCGATCCCAGCCGCAGGCGGACGATCCGATGCTTATCGCACGATTGGATATGCTCGACCGCAGCATGACGGAGCTACGAGAATTGACAAATGATATTAGAGCCTCCAATGATCGCAACATCATAGAGCTGCAGGCGTCACAGCTATCGATGGGCGAGAAGCTGACGAGGATGCATGCGTCACAGCTATCGATGGGCGAGAACCTGACGAGGATGCAGGATTCAATGGGTGATAGCAGTACGAGGTTGTTATCTACCCTGGATTCTTACAACCAGCGACTCGCAGATTTGGAGCGGGCACGGCCGCCACCGACGTCACTGCCTTCTCCATCGACATCGGTGTCGATTCCACGGGACGAGTATGAGGAGTTGTTATCCTTGAAGCGCGCCGCTGGTCAGCCTCCTGCAGATCCGTAGTAGTCTAGTTATTATTATTATTATTTATGAATTATTGGTACTTCAACAATAGACATGATGTATGATGCTTCTTGTGGTCATTAATTTTTTAGTTAATTTAATTGGATTATATAGTTATCCACATTTAATTGGATTGATACTTCTTGTGGTCTTTAATTTAATTGGATAATATAGTTAAATCATGTTGGTGTGTATGATGAAGATGATGTAAAACTGCAGGGAATCACAATGTTTGATTCTGGGAATTTTTTTTTAATTTTTTTTAAAAATTAGCGACGTTATTAGCGACGTTTAGCGACGTTTAGCGACGTTAAATTACGTCGCTAATTACGTCGCTACTTAGTGACGCAGTAAAATGTCGCTAATAACGTCGCTAATAACGTCGCTAATGACGTCGCTAAACGTCGCCAATTGCTGACATGGCAGTATAGCCAGGTCATTAAAGACGTCGGTGTAACGTCGCGATAGATGTCGCTAATCAGCGACGTTTAGCGACTTTTCTAAACGTCGCTTTTTAGTGACTTGGCGTCGCAAAACGTCGCTAAATTTAGCGACACATTAAAGTCGCTAAAAAACGTCGGCATAGCGACGTTTAGCGACGTTTTTTGTATTAGCGACTTGGTATTTTCCGACTTCTTTAAAACGTCGCTAATTACGTCGCTAAACCTAATTAGCGACGATTTTTGGTTATTTAGCGACGTTTTTAGACGTCGCTAATTTGACTTTTTCTGGTAGTGGCAGTTACTAGAGATGTTGTGTGTTATGGATGTGACACATTAATAGCATTGGGTAGGGAGAACAATGAGTAAGCGTATGTGACTCCTTTACACTTTTTCTTATTTGCCCTTAAGCTCCGTTGGAGACGTGAGGCGTTATGACCCATATATATACTGCAGGCCTATGACGATCGAAAGACGTTATGCCCGAGGCCCTTGGATCTCCGAGAGAGCTATGTCCATCCCATTATATTAGTCAGATTACGCAGAAAACTTATTCTTAAACTGCATATCACATAGACTGGTTAGGCGACCATGTTGAATGTTTACTTTCAGTACATTATTGACATGTTTTTATTTATCATGTTACGTCCCTCTGAGGACCTGGTCCCTTTCCTGGTATAAACGATTAGGATTATCTACAGGAGTACGGACTGGGACCTGACGCGTCATTTTCTGTCGAGGAGGTCTTACCCTCTGAGTACCCATGACTACTTCTTAGCTGATGGATCTTTTGATGTTATTTCTTTATTTGACATTTTATCCTATATTGGTGTTCCATTATCCTCTATCATTTTAGCTGATAGTTGTTTAGTAGTGAATTTCTCTCCACCCGACTATTAATTCTTTTATTGCTTCATACGTGAGACTTTTAGTATTTATTTTGGTACTTCTTTACTTGTGTCTGTGGATGAGATATAACTGCATGTGACTTGTGTTGACAATATATATGTACCACTTGTGAACTGTTATTCATAATAAAGCGTACATTTATATTATGGTTTCTATTTGGAGTTGACATATACATACCGCTGACATGCTTACGTATTTCTAGTCCTATGTATTTTGGGACTGGAACGTGACAATTACATGGGAAAAAAATGATATTCCGAGATCATGCCAACGAACCTTCCTATAGAGATTCAAATCTAAGCGCGCTGTGGGCTTGCCACCACATACACTGTATATCATCTGCCTTAGTGGAGTGCAGTATCTGACCTATTATAAATATGTCAAGCCACTGTTTCACTATAGGAATATTGGAACCGCTAATAGCGTATTTTTAGCGCACTGACCCTATGAAAAACTGATACAATTCGTAAAGTACCTGTATATTTATCTATTTGGCTAAGTTAGCTCATTTTCGACAATGACGTGATCTGAGGATACCTATTATGCATTATTATGAAAAAACCTCAGACTCCACAAATAGCAAGCCGTACAAGTGATTGGCCAATTTTATTAACTGAACTTGGTTGTGGTTGTGTTATTCTGTTAGTAGCTTAGGAAAATGGACTATCATAGTGTGATGGATTCAACTCTTGTCCTTGTTTGGTTGTAGGGTTGGACCTTTGTGCTAGGATATGCCATGGACCTACGCTACGACGCAGAACTATTATATTATATTTATTGCTTTGGGTTTTGTTCTTCTTTTCGTGCTTTCTTTGTGGTACTTACTATTTGGGGTCTAACCCCACTGGTTTTGCATGACCAAGTTTCGAGCCAGCACCCGAGGATCCAACTTACTTTCTTCCGACTCATGGAGCGTATCAGGAACACACTACTAGAAAAAGCGCTATTAGCGACGTATTTTAGCGACGTCAAAAGAAACGTCGCTAATAATATATAATTAGCGACTCCTTATAAAAACGTCGCTAGACGTCGCTAAATGGCGACATTTAGCGACGTTTAGCGACTTTTATTAAGATTTTAAAAGTTAAGTCGCTATAAGTTAAATAAAGGTCGCTAAACGTCGCTAATATGTCTAATTTAGCGACGTTTAGCGACGTATATAGCGACCTTTTTATTAAAAATATTTTAGCAACGTGTTTAGCGACGTCAATGACGTCGCTAAAATTTAATTTAGCGACGTTTTACTTGGACGTCGCTAAACGTCGCTAAAATTTGGTTAATTAGGGCTCGGTTTCATTTTTCCCCATCTGCTGAAAATTCGAAAAGAGAAAAACTCCCCCCCCCCCTCCCCCGCGCTCCGTCGACCGGCTCTCCACCCTATTCCGGTAAACCCTACTCTCTCTCTCTCTCTCTCTCTCTCTCTCTCTCTCTCTCTCTCACAGGACACATGTGACATTGACACAAACACTACACACACAGACACTGACACAGACACAGACACGGCACACACACACACTGACACAGACACTGATGAGGACCTAGGGTTAGGGTTAGGGTTAGGTTTGTTGACATGGGGTTAGGGTTAGGGTTAGGGCCGACTGGCCCAAGTCTACGAGAGAGGTAACAGCAGCAGTGAGCACTGCTTACTAGCTTTGATTATCAAATAAAATAAATTGATTATCAATTCGGTTCTGTTTCGGTTATAGATAATTTATTTCAGCTTTGGGTTTTTAAAATTTTTACTTATTCGATTTTTATTATTTCGGTGTTGAAACCGAATAACCCGAACGCCCACCCCTAGCTAGACCTGACAATTGGACCGGGATGACCAGCCCGGCACGAATCCGGCCCGCAAAACCCTGTCCGAATTATCGTGGGCTCGGCCCGGCCCGACCCAATATATAGGGACGTGTCGGACCTCATATCTCGGCCCATAAGAGAGGTCCGGCCCCGAAGCCCAGGCTCGTTCCGACCCAAGGCACAGCTCGGCCCGGCCCGACACGCTGCTGCTTGCTAGCCTGATCGACAACCTGGTTTATACTATCTGATGTATTATACACATCCATGTATTACATAGTCCTACGCCAATCTATGGGATTTGGTATGCATACAATCTGCCAAGTTCTTGTATATAGATTGAAAGAAATGGATTGTGAATCTCCAAGACAAATATGAAGCAAGAACTTGCAGTGTGTTATTTTTTTGTGCTATGTTTACATATCCCAAAGTAGAGAAGTTCATCCGAGAGAGCATACCATCTGTGTTGTTTCTCCCGGAAACAAATGCGCTCCCAACCATCTCCTATGCACATTCAACCCTACACTTCATAATTTAAAAATAAAATGTTAGTTGTTCTTCAATCTCTACTTTGAAGTCCTTGTAGGGTTCACGGAATCCCAAGTCCGATCCGGTCCGGCTCGGTCCAGTCTGAAACTCACTGTGCCGTGGGTCACGTGTCGAACTGGACTTAGATTTTTACCCTTAGGTCCGGTCTGACCCGTTATAGTGCATGGGCCTGAGAGGCCCGGCCCACTCGACAGCTCTACTCCTAGCTATGGCATATTTTCATAGAGCAATAGCCCGTGTACTTGGAAAACTTTTGATGCAAAAATTGTTCAAGCAGCAGGTGCCTTAGTGCAATGCCATGACTGCTTTTCCCATAACGGACACTGACCTAGGAGTGTGGTTGGGGGCAGCTGCAGTTCTATAGTATGACACACTATTTGTAGTGTTGACTGCACACTTATAGTGCAGTTCATAGTACTATGGGGTTGGGGGCAGCTGCAGTTTTGATAAATGAAAATATGTATTATATCAGTTATGATTTTTATAGTACGGTTAATTTTGCATGTAATGATTTATATGATAGCTTATGTCAATTTTGCAGAAGTTTCTAGAAATGGATATGAATTACTATCTGCGTCATCGTTCGTGGATGTACAACCGTCATCCTGATGACATGTGCGGTGTGCGGGATGAATTCATTGAGGGTGTACAGCAGTTCCTGCAGTTCGCAAAGGCGTTCCCTCAATACATGGACGGTACCAAAATTAAGTGTCCGTGTGTGAGATGTCGCAACAGGAAATATCATCCTGAAGTGGAAGTTACATATCATTTATACTCGAAGGGCTTTACGCCGAATTACTATCAGTGGACCGCGCACGGAGAACTTGTATCTCTAGCATCGGAGTCGGAGCCCTATGTGGAGCCGTATATGGATGTCCAAGACCACGATGCTTACGACGACGGGTTGGTGAACATGGTTTATGATGCTGCGGGGCCTAGTTTCAATCCTGACAATTATGATGCGGCGGGACCTAGTTTCAATCCCGACAATTATGATGCAGCTGAGGAGGCACCGAATGCCGATGCTGCAAAGTTTATGGAGTTGCTTGAGAATGCAAGGACTCCACTATATCCTGGTTGTGAGGATCATTCACCGTTGGAGGTGGTTACAAGATTATTGAGCATCAAGTCCGATTTTAACATGTCGCAAGAATGCTATAATCGACTGCTCGATTTGATTATAGAGATCTTGCCCGAGGGTGCAAAGTTGCCTAAAGACTTCTATCGATCTAAGAGGATGGTGAGATCGCTTTGGATGGGATACGAGAAAATCGATGCATGTCGCAACGGGTGCATGTTGTACTACAAAGACGACAAGGATGAAGATGCGTGCAGATTCTGTGGTGCTGATCGCTACAAGGCCACTGTTAGAGGAAAGTCTGTCGGTGCAAGGAAGCCTACCGATTCGATGCACTACTTGCCTTTGACGCCGCGGTTGCAGCGGTTGTTCATGGTTAAGGAGACTGCAGAAAACATGAGTTGGCACAGGCGAAAACAGATCGAAGGAGTATTGGATCATCCATCCGATGGAGAAGCATGGAAGCACTTTGATCGAGAGTATCCATATTTTGCCGAGGAAGCGCGTAATGTCAGATTGGGGCTCTGCTCTGACGGTTTTACCCCATTCGGACTTTCGGGCTCCCAGTATTCGTGTTGGCCTGTGATCGTCACTCCGTACAATCTACCGCCTTGGATGTGCATGAAGACTCCGTATATGTTCCTAACCGTTATTATCCCGGGTCCGAACAATCCGAAGAGGAACATCGATGTGTATTTACATCCTTTGATAGATGAGTTGAATCAGCTGTGGGAAGTCGGTGCCAACACGTACGATGTTTCTAGAAAGCAGAATTTTCAGATGAGGGCAGCACTTATGTGGACCATCAACGACTTTCCGGCCTATGGAATGTTATCGGGATGGAGCACCCATGGTCGTCTCTCATGTCCGTATTGCATGGACCGTTCTCAGGCTTTCCGTTTGAAACACGGAGGCAAACCGTGCTTCTTCGATTGTCATCGACAATTTTTGCCGAAGGATCATCCGTACCGGAGGAATCAGAATGCTTTTCGTGCGGGAGTTGTGGAGAAGGCCAATCCACCGCCAAGGTGGCCCGGATGCACGATATGGGAAGAGGTAAAAGATTTACCAAGTGCTATCCAAGAGCCTGCTAAGGGGTACAAGTGTGACGGATTTGGTCGCACCCATAACTGGACGAAGAGGAGTATATTCTGGGATCTGCCATATTGGAGCACCAATCTGATCAGACATAACCTTGATGTCATGCATATCGAGAAGAATGTGTTTGATAACATAATTAATACTGTAATGGATGTAAAGGGGAAGACGAAAGATAATCCGAAGGCGAGGTTGGACTTAGAAGACATATGTAGACGTCCTGCATTGCATTTGATAGAGGAGGGGAATGGAAAGTTAAAGCAACCTAAGTCAGTTTTCTCACTGGATAAAGAGGATAAAGGTAGACTTTGTAGGTGGATTCAGGGTCTAAAGTTTCCAGACGGGTACGTGTCGAACTTGAAAAGATGCGTCGACCTCAAGGAGAACAAACTAGTAGGTATGAAGAGCCACGATTGTCACGTATTCATGGAGAGGTTAATTCCGATTGCATTTCGGGAATTCTTACCGCAGGTCGTTTGG
This sequence comes from Iris macrosiphon, assembly GCA_036927795.1. Classification (NCBI taxonomy): domain Eukaryota; kingdom Viridiplantae; phylum Streptophyta; class Magnoliopsida; order Asparagales; family Iridaceae; genus Iris; species Iris macrosiphon. Next base: position 158,753,766 of record JAYESA010000016.1, read on the forward strand.
GACCCATTGACAGAGCTGAGCATATTCTTCAGAGATCTTTGTTGTACTAAGTTGCTCGTCGATCGTCTAGAAAAGCAAGAGAGGGACATTGCGGTAACACTATGTAAGCTCGAGAAGGTGTTTCCTCCTGGATTCTTCGACTCTATGGAGCATTTGCCAATTCATCTTTCCTATGAGGCACGTGTTGGCGGTCCTGTCGGTTATCGGTGGATGTACCCCTTCGAGCGCCATCTGAATCACCTAAAGAGAAAGGTGAAAAATAAGGCACGGGTTGAAGGCTCTATTTGTGAAGCTTATGTTCTCGAGGAGATTACAAACTTTTGCTCGACGTATTTCAATCCGCATGTTGCTACTAATAGGACGAAAGCTCCCAGAAACGACGACGCATATCAGGAATCTAATGATGCAATACTCAAAGTATTCAATGCATCCGGAAAGCCCTCGGGAAAAATGAAGAAGAGATATTTGAATGACGATGAGCTAAGGGCTGCTCAATTGTATATATTACTCAATTGCGACGAGGATGAAGTGGAGAAGCTAGAGGGGTAAGTAATTAACGTCCACGTTTACATCATCTCAATGTAATAGTATAAGATACTATTATGCTACTAATCAGCAGTTGCTTCATTGTTTTTCAGCACATATAATGATGAGTTGAGGTCGGTTAGGCCCTACATAACAGACGAAGAAGTAGAACAAGATATGAGATGCCATTTTCCTTCTTGGTTGAGCGCATATGTAAGATGCTTGGTAATTACTTTTTATTTCTGCATTTGCAAAACAAATAACTTACTATCGCTACTTTGGTATTTAGGTCGATCGTCTAATATCACCTGAGACTGAATCTATTAGGACTCTAGCCAAGGGACCAATTACTGCCGTAAAAATATGGCCAAGTTTCTGTGTGAATGGGTTCAGGTTCAAGTCAACAAATGCTCCTATTAGAGACAGCTTTCTGGATCTTGATTCCACGAAAAACAGTGGTTTGTGTATCAAATCTTCAAACTACAAAGACGTCAATCCGGGCAATAATTTTTTTGGCATCTTACGAGAGATTGTGGAGTTGACATATAATTATGGCCCAGAACCTGCTAATATCGTGCTATTCAGGTGTGAATGGTTCGATCCGATTCAAGATCAAGGTTGGAAAATTGACAAGCATGGCCTTGTGGATATAAACTACAAGCATAGATATCAAGGCTACGAACCATTTGTCCTATCAAGTCAGGCTCAGCTCGTGTACTTCGCAACTTATCCTAGACGGGGGACAGCGAGGTCGGATTGGTGGGCAGTATGCAAGACTAAAGCTAGAAATACCTTTGACATTGACGAAATAGCTTATCAGGAGGACGATCTACCTCTTGTAACAAATATTGTAGATGTGGACTCAACGGAAGTTACTCATTACACGAGTAATAATGTAGAAGATGTAGAATTATCCGGAGAGGACGACGAAGTAGATGAAAGTGAAGACGAGGAAGAGGAAGAGCAGGACGAGGAAGGCGAACAAGATGAATTTTCTGAAGATGATTGAAAATATAAAATATTCCATGTAGAATGTAACTATATTTGGACTATAAATATTGCATGTAGAAGTAGATGTTGACATTAACGAATATATGTATTATATTTTGACTGTATAATACTTTGAGATATGTATCACATTCCGACTGTAGAATGTAGTATATATTTGTGTTTCTCTATATTCATCATATGTTGTTATCAGATATGACAGGACGACGCGGAGGATTCGGCAGGTCCCGAGGTAGACAGAGTGCCACTCCGGTACTGCCTACTGTTGGTTCCGGATCATCGTCGCCCAGTACTCCAGTATATCGATCAGCCACATCTCCGACTGCGACGACGTTGCGTGGCATCACTCCTGGGACGAGTAGTTCCAGGCGTGATAGTACTCCCTCGTCCAGCGTTCCTCCTGCTGACGAAAGCATGGAGACAGATGAGCATGTAGAGGAGGTCGTGCCGACGTTGTCCCAGCATCAGCAAGATCCTCCATGCGCACCACCGGAGGAGACGAGGACAGAGATTTGGGCCGACGGTACAAAGTAAGTCAATTAGATGGTTTAATATATATTTGTGTTTCTCTTTATTCATCGTATATTGACTTTTTCAGTAATCTAAATTATTATTTCTGTATAGATATCGTCCATCGTCGGTTCAGAGACGCCTGGGCCAATTTCTGAGAAACAACTACGGTGGCCCTTGGATCAACTATTCGGAGGCTCCGGAGGAGAGGAAGGCGTTCTGGTTTGCGCACTTCCAGGTAAAAGTATATTAAATAAATCCTCTAATTTATGCATATTCGTGATGCTAACTTAATGAATTATTTATTGTAGCAAACGTATTTTTATCCTCCGCACCGGGCCGAGTTGATCGAGCGGCTCTTTCCTACCGTTGCCGCCAAGCTTATCCGAGATGCTCTGGATGACCAGAAGGCTCGTGATCGTGCTGGAAAACCGATCCAAGGTTGGATCACGCCTGAGCAGTGGACTGCGATGAGGGCTAGATTCGACGATCCGAGCTACAAGGAAAGGTCTAAGAAGGCCAAGGCGGCTAGGCAGAATGCTGCCAAGTGGTGTGGTGGCTCGATTCCGATGACGGAACATTTCCGTCGTTTGGTATGTTTTTTCTTTTAAAATATATTATTTTAATATAAGTACCATAAAATGGTACTTGGAATAAATATTTAAGTTTAGTAATAAAAAATATATTTTTAACAGGTACAGAGGGGTGAGGATGCGAACATGGTGACCGTCTTCTTGGCCACCCATCGCAAGGACGGAAATCTCATTGATGAGAGGGCCTCACAGACCTATGTAAGTATTACTTTACTTTGTGTTTATTTTAATATAACTTAGGCAATTATTGAGTTTCCAAACCTTTTCTAGGCCGAGTATCTTAGGCTTCGTGAGCGGGCGACTGCTAGTGCACCTACACCTGGAGAGGCTGGTGCTTCGTCGCAGCCCGGTCCATCTCCGTCGGCGGACGACCTGTGGGTGACCGCAGCTGGTGGTCTCCAGAGGGGTACGTACTACGGTACGGGCTCCTATGGCGCCCTGGTTGCGACGCAGTCATCTAGGGCCTCCCCGACAGCTGTGCATTCCACACACCCCTCGCAGTCGCAGCCCTCGCAGTCGTCGGCCAGAGTCCAGGAGGCCGTCCAGGAGGCCGTTGACCGTCAGATTGCGTCTCTCCGTGACGACTTGCTGCGAAGTATGGAGGACCAGTCCCGGTCCCAGCCGCAGGCGGACGATCCGATGCTTATCGCACGATTGTATATGCTCGACCGCAGCATGACGGAGCTACGAGAATTGACAAATGATATTAGAGCCTCCAATGATCGCAACATCATGGAGCTGCAGGCGTCACAGCTATCGATGGGCGAGAAGCTGACGAGGATGCATGCGTCACAGCTATCGATGGGCGAGAACCTGACGAGGATGCATGATTCAATGGGTGATAGCAGTACGAGGTTGTTATCTACCCTGGATTCTTACAACCAGCGACTCGCAGATTTGGAGCGGGCACGGCCGCCACCGACGTCACTGCCTTCTCCATCGACATCGGTGTCGATTCCACGGGACGAGTATGAGGAGTTGTTATCCTTGAAGCGCGCCGCTGGTCAGCCTCCTGCAGATCCGTAGTAGTCTAGTTATTATTATTATTATTTATGAATTATTGGTACTTCAACAATAGACATGATGTATGATGCTTCTTGTGGTCATTAATTTTTTAGTTAATTTAATTGGATTATATAGTTATCCACATTTAATTGGATTGATACTTCTTGTGGTCTTTAATTTAATTGGATAATATAGTTAAATCATGTTGGTGTGTATGATGAAGATGATGTAAAACTGCAGGGAATCACAATGTTTGATTCTGGGAATTTTTTTTTAATTTTTTTTAAAAATTAGCGACGTTATTAGCGACGTTTAGCGACGTTTAGCGACGTTAAATTACGTCGCTAATTACGTCGCTAATTAGCGACGCCGTAAAACGTCGCTAATAACGTCGCTAATGACGTCGCTAAACGTCGCCAATTGCTGACATGGCAGTATAGCCAGGTCATTAAAGACGTCGGTGTAACGTCGCGATAGATGTCGCTAATCAGCGACGTTTAGCGACTTTTCTAAACGTCGCTTTTTAGTGACTTGGCGTCGCAAAACGTCGCTAAATTTAGCGACACATTAAAGTCGCTAAAAAACGTCGGCATAGCGACGTTTAGCGACGTTTTTTGTATTAGCGACTTGGTATTTTCCGACTTCTTTAAAACGTCGCTAATTACGTCGCTAAACCTAATTAGCGACGATTTTTGGTTATTTAGCGACGTTTTTAGACGTCGCTAATTTGACTTTTTCTGGTAGTGACATGGCCGCCGAGGATAACGAGTGGGTTCTTTTATTCACTGCTCGTCTTTTATAAACTATATTCTTTTGGGCGTTTAACCAACCGTACCTGTTAGCCGGCAAATCTGGACACTAGTTCCTTACATGACTGTATATATTTAGACTGCAGATCGACTTACTGTCATGTATACCTTGATCTTGCATCTAGCACATCATTTTATATCGCTAGATCTCTAAAGAACATTCTGATGTGGCGTTTGGGACGTCTTACTGCTTATTCTGAAATGTTCTATATTATTGCTTCTTGTTTGAATGATTGAGACCGAAGTTATGGACCCTAGAAGACTTAATTGTAGCATGCACCCCCTTGTCTAGCTACAGCCGTGATCACCGTACGAAGTATATTACCTTGTACGGGATAGCTAGCCATGTCCGTCTCCGTATTCTGGTACTGGAGCGTGACATTTTCTTAGGAGCTAAGACCTGTAAGGGGGTTAGCAACTCGGACTTGGGCGCAAAGTAGCGCTTTGATGACGCACTTTGCACTTCGCACGTACACATCAAATGCAATATGGCGATGTTTGCGTCTCGTTTTCACACGGGTTCAGCGAGGAAGCAACGCCTTTATTGGTGCGACGGTCTAGCAAAACTGCACGGGTTTTCGCGTGGATGCGATGTTTCCGCTGATGTCTGTTTTAGCGAAAAACATGTTCTATGCAGCACAGAACGTAGCTGTAATCGCCATTAAGTACGTGTCCACTATCTCCTCGGTTAGTGGGGTTAGTGGGCATTGACCACCTGGATTAGTGGGCTGACTGCCTTAATTAGTGGATGGTATCTCCATTAAGTGGTGTTAATGGCGGTAACCGCCTCCAAATTAGTGGACAGTTTTTTCGGATTCTGTGCCCACTAAGGGAGTGGGTTGCCAAGGTTCTCTCATATATATTCAGACTCTGTGTTCTTCTCAAGAAGATACATTTTTTCGACAAGTGATACTCCACAGAAGAGAGAACATAAAGTGATGTGATGAGCCTTAGCAACAAAGTGATGTTCTAACAAGGAGTTCATTTCGAGTTCGACAATCAAGAGTGACAAAAGCGTTCCAGAAGTTCTGTGATCTGAACTTGCTGGTTCATGAGAGCAGATCGACGGATATGGTCAAATCTTGCTTTGAGCATCGATGATCCTAATCACGCCAGCGAAATTTATTTTTTATGTTATTTCTCCTTCTTCCTCGTGTTCTTTATTGTACTTTATGTTGTAGCAACTGTGATTGCTAGAGTCTTGTACAAGTTTTCTGTTTAGAGTCCATTTGTATTCTGATTACATAAGACCACTAAGAACAGTAATCGGTTGTGTCTTAAATTTTCACGTTTGTTTGAACAATCTCAGTAACGTCGGAAACAATAGTCTCTTGGGAAATTAGGGTTAGGGCAAGCTCTACTTTCTCCTTCTCTTGTTAATATATACTAGAACTGACACAAGTACCAACAATTGACTTTTTCGTCTTGCGGCTAGCGACAATCGACCTGTCCGAACATCGTCACCTTCAATTATCGAAAGGATATTGTATGCATTGTATATCCAGATGGGTGTTACTCTAGCACAACCTAATTATGCATGACTCCCTCACTTCCAATGTCACACACCTCGTCATCTTGATGTGTTTGACCTAATTCGTGTGAGTTGGACATCAGAGACGCAGCTCACAAACTCCTCTCATTTTTTGCTTATTTGTTGGACGTACAAAAACTAGGTATCACTAATCCACCTTTGCTTTAACTAGTTTAATTCTTTTAGTACGGAACAAGAGCTTGCAAAATGATGTGGGCCGTCACTTTGTAATAATGCACTTCATTTTCCTCTCATTGTTAATTTACCGATGGAAAGGAAAGGTACATATATAAACATTATTCTTCAAATGCGCAGAAAACAACTCCTAGTTGCTAAAATAGAACATGGAGTGAGACTCAAGGAAGGAATGTAGATGTAAAAAAAAAATCGAAAATTGGTGAGGGCTTCCTTCATTTCACTCCATTCCAACTGCTGCTAACAGAATGTGGGTATGATGAGTGCTTAATTTCCCATCTTTGGTCCTACATGCTCAAGGACATGGGGGGACCTTTCCCTAATCATTACTTCTTCTTCTTCTTCTTCTTCTTCTTTTTCTTTTACTTATTATGGCCTTTCCAACTAAGTATGTTTATGATTACTTGCTCATTAATTTAAGCTGTGTTTATGATTATTTGCTCATTACAACCGTTTGCATGAAGGTTTTGTATTTTTAAAAATTTATTTTCTATTTTTTTTTCATGAAAAAGTAATTCAATATTTTCATATTTATGTTTGGTTGGATTAGGTTAAAAATATGAAAAAAAATCTTACTTTATTTAGTTTTTCATAAATATTATTTCATGTTTTTATTACCTAAATTTACATGTTTGGGATAGAAGTTGAATTTTTGAAAGTAAAATGAGGGTGTTATTGTCCAAACATAATATTAAACAATATTCCTAGAAAGCAAACATATTTTCAAGAGGGACCTTGGAAATTACTTCCCACAACAATGGGAATATGAAACCCCTCCTATTCTCTCGTATTTTTTAATCCAAGACATACCAAATAAGGGTAAGAAATCTAAAACTTATTTTCAAGCCTCCAAAACTTGAACCAAACGCTATCTTAGGTATTGAGCAATCAAGTTTAGTTAGCTAACTTTATATATATATATATATATATATATATATATATATATATATATATATATATATATATGATCCACATCCCACCTATTGTGCATTCTCAAGCATACCAATGTTTTACAACCGTTGAATCTTGTTTAAGTCAGCTAATCTTAACCGTTGGTTTGAACCATTCAAACTAATGGTTCAGATTAGATGACTTAAACAAGCATTAAATGGTTGATAACATGGAGATGTTTGGGGATACAAAAAATCAGAAATACGGATCCCCTCTCTCTCTCTCTCTCTCTCTCTCTCTATATATATATATATATATATATATATATATATATATATATTGGTGTGAAGGCCCCAGCCCCCAAACCCCTCGGTTTCGATCCTCCGACCTCCCCCATATGTACCGATAGCGTTACACACACACACACACACACACACACACACACACACACATATATATATATATATATATATATATATATATATATATATATATATCCTCGCTCTTAATTTTTTTTTTTTTTATCTTTTCTAGCCATTCAGATTATATCAAAATCTCGTAAGAAATTAGGTAGTTTAATTATCTAATCTGAATAGTAAAAAAATAAAAAATAAAAATCCAACAACTGTTATTTCGAAAAATATATTAAAATGTTTAAGAGTGAAAATTTTGATCCCACCTTTTACATATATACTAGTAACATTACGCGCATTGCACATATTAAAAAATCTATAATAATATTAAAAAATAAATTGAAATTTTAATTATATTAGAATTTTTAAAATATAATTTGAATATATTTTAATTATGATTTGTTATAATTATATTTTTTGAATTTTGAATATGAATTTAATTAGATAATATCATGTAATTAGTTTAAATATAATTTAAATTCTGAATATATTTTACGATTTGTTATATGATCACGTGCTTTTAATTTTTTACGTGAGAAGAAAACATATATGATAGTTATTTTTTTAATTTATATTAATAATTAATATTATACATACGACTTAGACGGCTCAATTTAATATACTTCCAAGCCGTATTATTATTATTATTATTATTATTATTATTATTATTATTATTATTATATACTAAGGATGTAATCATGAGGGAGATCAGTGTAACAAATATAAAATATATGAGATGTTATATATATATATATATATATATATATATATATATATATATATATATATATAACATCTCATATATTTTATATTTGTTACACTGATCTCCCTCATGATTACATCCTTAGTTATATTTCCAAACTAATTAAATAATGTAAGATAAGATAAGAACATTTTAGAAATCTTAAAATTTCTACGGGGTGTATATATATATATATATATATATATATATATATATATATATATATATATATATTCTACCCACCCAACCCAATAGGAATCCACGTGGGCCTTTCTAACTTAGAAAATAAATTATGAAAAAATATTACTCCCCCATAAAATTGAACCAACCCAGTTAGAGAAAATGTCTCGCATCTTAATCATACGAGTTAAATGTGTTTTGCTTATATTTACGCATGTGTGTTGCACGTATTTCATAAGTTATTATGAGGAAGACTAAAAAAATACATATTCTAATTATTCTAATATTTATTAAGACTAAAAGATAAATATCTTAATTATTATAAATTTATTATTATATTAGAATTATCATATTATTATATATATTATTTTATATTTGCTTGCAAGACTATTTAAAAAGACCAAAAGACAACTCTTTTAATTACCTAGCTGCTCCCATTAACTTTGATAAATAATTTTAATTAGTAAACATAAACAAGTATATATATATATATATATATATATATATATATATATATATATAAAAGAGCTCTTGGCAGGGACGTTTCTGAGTATGTGCAAGTTGCGCGATCGCACATAACCCAAAAAATCGGAAGGCCCCAAAATTTTTAGCTTATATATATATATATATATATATATATATATATATATATCATGAAATTTCTATTTTTAGATTTAACCTTCCTTTTTTAGAAACTACAGTAGCATAGCCTTTAGAATATCTGAAAAAGTTTTTTTATTTATAATAATTAAAAAAAATTCTTTTTTAATATTTGTACACGATTCTTATAATATATTAAAAACGGCTTGACTCGTTGGGAGTCATATGCATGTTATCCCAGACGTATCTTTGATGCATTGGGTGAGGGCATTTAGGTTAGCTGCTCTTGCTGGTCCACGAGAATAGATCGAATTGTTCTTTTTCTATCACTCAGACAGACAATAACAAGTCGTAGTCGACTTCAAGGTACCTTACAATTGCTTATCCAAATCGTTACTTCTTCTTTTCCCAAAGAACTTATTTTTCTATCCGAAGAGTGATATTTCATGTGTACATATGATTTTAAAACATCTAATTTGTTCATATATGACCCTCGTGGGAAGACAGATATATGCTTTAGGAAGTGCTCGAAAGACAAAGACGACATCAACACAAAACGCTCAAACTCCAACAACTATGCGTGAATATAATACTAGTAACGTGCACTGCACACGCGAAAAAAATTGTTTAATTTTTTTAAAATATGAAATTATTGTAAATATCGTTGTCCAGTGGAATTGAAATCAAGCAACGAAGGAGAATGCCTCACTTCTTAACCAATGGAGTTAGAGATATCTAGTATCATATTATATTTAGTATCATTTTAGTTAGTTAAACAATTAGTTAATTTTTTAAAATAATTAAGGGAGGATTTATAAACGACTTAGACAACTCACTTTTTAGCCGTTTTCAATCCACCTTGTATATACTAGTAGCGTGCACGTGCATTGCATGTGCGTAAAAAAGTTGTGAAAAAAAATTAAATATAAATTTATTATAAATATTTTCGTTCATAGGAATTGAATTCAAACAACCAAGAAAATATCTCCCACCTTAACCACTTGAGTTAAAGATATTTAAGTATCATTAAATTTTATTATGTAGTTAAACAATTTATTATTTTTTAAAATAATTAATGGAGTATTTATAAACGACTTAGACGTCTCAACTTTGAGCCGTTTCCAAGCCACCCTATATTAGTACTACTAATGTGCACGCGAATTGTACGTGCGTAAAAAAAAGTATTAAATAAATAAATAAATAAAAATTTATTATAAATACTATTGTCCTTAAGAAACTCAAGCAACCAAAAAAAAAAAAAAAACTCACCTTAACCACTTGATTTAGAGTTATTTGGTTATAAGTAAATTATATTAGGTAGTTAATTTTTAAAATAATTAATAGAATATTTACAAACTGCTTATACAGCTCAATTTTAAACTATTTCCAAGTATATATATATATATATATATATATATATATATATATATATATATATATATATATATATATATACTATAAAATCACCCGGATGGTTTTATATTATGGAACCACTCTATGTTATATATGTTGGATTGAGATTGAGTGGTTGAGATTAAAATATAATAAAAAATCGCATGTTAAATAATATTATGTGGCACCTAACATTGCAGTTGACATGACAAATTTAAAACCTAAAAATTAATTATCCAATTTTTTAATATTAATATTAATATTAATGTTAATTTAAATATTTAAATAAAATAAAATTAAATTAAATTAAATTAATTTTAATTTTAATTTTAATTTTAAAATTTGACATGTCAGCTGCCACGTAAGGAGATCCAAATAAAATTCATAAAATATAGGATGTTTCCATATTATGAAATCACCCGGGTTGGTTCTTGAGCATATATCACACACTCTTATAACGAGGCTCGAAAACGGCTCAAAATTGAGTCGTCTAACCTGTATGTAAATATTTTACTAGCTATTTTTTTAAATAACTAATTACTTAACTACCTAATATTATTTATTTACAACTAAACAATTCATACTCAAGTGATTAAGATGGAAGGTATTTTTCTTGGTTGCTTGAATTCGATTTCTAGGAACGACAAAATTTATAATAATTTCATATTAAAAGAAAATTTTAATAATTTTTTTACACACGTACAATGCACGTGTGTATATATATATATATATATATATATATATATATATATATATATATATATATAGGGTTGGGATCATGATCCACCCCCTTTTTTGTCCACCCTAAACATCCTCATGTTAACATCGTTGGATGGGCTTTAAGTCATTTAATCTTAACCATTGATAAATTAATGGTTAAGATTAGATGACTTAATGCCCATCCAATGGTGTGAATAGGGAGGATGCTTGGGATGGACAAAAAAAGAGGATGGATTTGATCTCTTCCCATATATATATATATATATATATATATATATATATATATATAATAGGCTCATATTCTTATATGAGTCATGCACATGTGGACCAATAGGAATTGATTCCTACATCCCATGTGCACTAGTACACTCCATTCCTCTTGGTCCACATGTACATTGGCTCATGTAGAAATATGAGCCGATCATATCCCTTTTTTTTCATATATATATATATATATATATATATATATATATATATAGGGTAAACGGGATATGAGCAATAGTGCTCATATTCCTAGAGTCATACACATGTGAACCAATAGGAATAGACTTCCACGTCCCATGTGCACTATTGCACCAAGGCTTATTGCATCATTTATTGTACCAAGCAAGCTCAGCCACACATTTTTTTAAAATGTGATTATAAAATATGCTCACGTGACAGTAACTTTATGGGATGATTTATGACCACGCATTTTTTAAAATGTGATTGAGATGGCTTTGTGCATTATTGCTTAGTGCAATATATATATATATATATATATATATATATACACGACTTAGAACCGACTCCAAATTTAGTCCTCTAAGTCTTATGTATATAATTAATCAATTAATTTAAAAAAAATTTAAATTTAGTCGTCTAAATCTTATTTATATCATCAATCAACTAATTTAAATTTAAAAATATATATATAACTACCCCGTGTGTTTTCTTTTCTCACAACAAAAAAAAAATTCAAAATATATAACAAATAATAAAATATATTTAAAATTTAAACTAACTATATGGTTTTATCTTAATTAAAAATAGCAAAAAATTAAAATATATATATTTATAACCAATTATAATTAAATTTTATTCAAATCATATTTAAAATATTTTAATATAATTTAAAATATAAATTATTTTTTAATAATAATATAGTTGTTTTATGTACGTGAATATATATATATATATATATATATATATATATATATATATATATGATTCACATATCCCATTTTTGTATCCTTCAAGCATCTCCATGATAACTATTGGATCTTATTTAAGTCATCTAATCTAAACCAATATATTCACATATCCCATTTTTGTATCCTTCAAACATCTCCATGATAATAACTATTGGATCTTATTTAAATCATCTAATCTAAACCAATATATATATATATATATATATATATATATATATGAGTAATGGTCATCAGTACAACATATATTTCGTACTTAGAAATTTTCTTCTTTCAACTCCGCACTTCCATTTCAAAAGAAACAAAACGATTATGACTTAGTTGAACACCACTTGTATTTGGAAAGAAACAATAATAAACTGCATCGAGAATTCATGTATTATATGTCTTTAACCTTCTATAGAATCGACCCCACTCCACCTTGTTTTTCCATCATTGCAAGCTAGCAAAGCAAACTTTGTTATGCTGCGTAACTAACAAACTTTATTGGGTTCGATCGACATAAACAAAACTCAAAATTAAAGCCTAGTTGACCAACTATCCTCACAATCGATGTCACACCAACAACAAAATGCATAAATTAAAGAACAAAAGTTTTGAGTACCAAAGTCGATCGGCTGTGCCTATGTTAATCAATCAATCTGTATCATCACTCATTTACAAAAATAAATGTCTCGCTCTAGAAAATAAAAATTAAATTAAATCACACTTCGCCATATATAGTAATTGATCTTCGATTTAATTCATACTTAGAGTTGGGTTCTGCTCTTGATATTTTCTATCACAATCGAGTTTTGTCTTATAATGATTCAATACTAAAAGCACCCTTTGTCCAACTGTATATCCAATCTAATCCGATCGGACCAAACCACCATGAGCTCAAAACTCTTCCATCAATGAACATATTCCTGGCCTATGCAAATAAACAACTACTAAAATATCTAGACCTTCAACCTCAGCTTCACTGGAATAATATAAATATATAATCATAAATATTTCTTTATCCATAATTCTAAGATTTTTTTTTTTTTTACCATTAAACGAAACCCCAGCTCTCTACCCAACAAATTGTACATCCAACATGTACGATTATATCGAGAATAATATAAATATATAATTCTCAACCATTGAAGTTTTATTCCCGACATACTATATGTATTAGAGCAATAAAAATAATAGACCTATGGAGTTTTGGTGCGATAATAGGGAGTCCTAACAGAAGTCTCAATGTTCCTTAGATTCCAACCAAGTTCATAATCATCTTTAATATGCATGAATGAGAACATAAGTTTTCATCCAATAAAGACCAAGCCCATATTAGATTCTGCTATCTTAGATGCTAATGGATGTGATGTCCTGCATGACGCAGTTCTCCGTTTTCATTTGATAATGACAGTTTGCTAATCTTTCTTATCATAAAAAATATTCTAAAAAATTAAATTAGATGCCTTATCCTTCAGGCTTCAGGTGCCACCATGTTAACCTAAAATTCATCCATGTCATTATCAATCAGTCAAGAGGGTCATCAAAATCATTATTTAAGATGTACACTAATTAATCCATCGCATCGTCGTTTAGTTCGTGTAATAAGATTAATTAGACTATCGAGTCCTCGATGTCATTATGCTATTCTTAGTGTTGCTTTCAACACCTCATGCACATTAAGATAGGTTTACAGTAGGAAGTCAATTAGGAAATAATATCCAAGATTCAACTAAACCACAGCGACAGTTATCAACAAAACTGGCATTAGGTCATAAGTTCTACTTATTTAATAGCTTCCTCTCAATAATAGTATGTATTTATACTCTTAATTTATGATATAAATGTCCTTCAACTCGACCTCTTAGATTATATATACATATAACTGGACTTCTCACTGTCCTGTTGCATCATTTTGCAGCCAACAAATCAGAAGCGGAGCTGATGGCATACTACTGAGCTTATAATATATACAAAGAAAGTATTATTGGAGTTGCATAAAAATATAAACATCAATTCTCAGCACAATTGTGGAGTTCATTAAGGTAACACAAGAACTTATAGCATCGTATCAGAGCAATCCATATTCAAATTCCATATTGCCAACCACTTGTTATCTGCATTTAAGTATGATAAGTAACTTAAGTTTGGGTTTGTGAGTGAAGAGATTTACAAGATTTATACTTGTGACAATATACTTCATAGATGATGAATTATTATCAGAAATTCACTTAGTTTGAGGTTTTTAATCAGTACTACTAGGATTCACATCACACTAATCTCCTCCTTGCAGCAGTAGTACAGATTATATCTAGCCCCAGGCAAATTGGTAGGTTCTCTTATAACTCTGAAATGGTTAAGGTATTATGTAAGCATAACTACCTTCCGACATCGCGACTATCCCGAAGAAATCCACGTATTTGAGTGATATAATTTATTATGACGTATCGAATATGGTATAAACTCAAATGCTTATATTTCCCAAGATCTACCTGAAGCTGGGACGGAACCAGGATGATCTATTGGTTGAGGGAACTTTTACATACATAAACTGCATAACAAATTATTCATAACAAGCGAAGACACAAAAGAAATATTCATAACAAAAATTTAATTAACTTTGACATTGTGTGCATGGTTTTTTACAATTCAAAACTTCATTACATTAAGAATTTTTGCATGCAAGTCCTTGCATCTACTTCTACCGAGTCACTCAAATCTTATTATCTTCCTATGAAATAGGAGAAGTGAAATGATTGAAGTGTATTGTATTAATTGGATAAGGCCGTGATTGATGATGTTATGATCATAGCTTAATTGTGAATGAGACTCCTACTGACTAGAGGCCCAGATATTAATTAGGTGTCTGTTTAAATACTAATTACAAGAATAACAAGAACAAGGCTTTGTCCACAAAAGCCTAGTGGTCTTGGACAAAAGTATATTCTTGTATGAACCTTAATTTCAGGGTACATAAGAAAGTGATTATGGTCAAAGATGCAAGAGCATATGCTGGAACAATGTAACATTTGCAAATGTTTTGAGTTCTTGGTCCTAAATTCCATTGAAACTAAGAAGCACCACATAGAAAACAACAATAAGAGGAAACCTTATTAAAGTCAAGGACCATGCCCATATATTTCATGCCTAAGTATATCTCATGTTATCCAACTCCCTGCTAAATATTGCTCTCTTTTCCTATCAATCCATCCAATGGATACGAGACAGTTTAACAATTATTTTTAAACTTTTTTTTTACGAATGCTTATCACCACCACCCTAAGTCCTTCTCCGACAACATTGTCACCACCCACTTCATCAAATTATCTACCACTGGTAGATACCACCGTTGATGCGACCTCCCCTACATCCTTGATCCTTCGTAGCGCCACTGCACCATAACAACCACTACATCTTTTTTTTGAATATATGACAAAAGTATTCTCTTTCATGTATTTTTTTTTTTCATTCCATTGTTCAAAAGTTATAATAATCTGAGAAGTATAAGAGAATTTCCTTAGAATATTTTGTTTCAATTATTTCTCATCCTAGTTAAATCATTTGATTTTGATTTATTTGAACTGTCATATGGATGTTAATCCTTGAGTATTACTCCAGTTGGAATATATGGATATTGTCGTGAACCAAATTAGCACAAAAATTGGTAGTTGCCCGCTAATCAAATGGATTCTATGAGATTCACCATAATCCTAAAGTATCCATGTATACATGACGAATAAAGAAGCAAATAT
The DNA here is from genome assembly GCA_036927795.1 of Iris macrosiphon. Taxonomy (NCBI): domain Eukaryota; kingdom Viridiplantae; phylum Streptophyta; class Magnoliopsida; order Asparagales; family Iridaceae; genus Iris; species Iris macrosiphon. Next base: position 158,769,804 of record JAYESA010000016.1, read on the forward strand.
ACAAGTTCTCGGGGAACTCTCTTCTTCTCTGGAAAACTCTTTCTTCTCCTCCTCTCAATTTGCAAAAAGTTATCGGCACAAGGTTCTAACAAAGAAGAAAACTTAAAGGAGTTCCCTCATTGTTCAAGATGGTAAAAAATCTGAATGACGACCGAGAGGCCCCTTGATTTGCAACAAACACCAGCGTATAGAGCAAGAACGCATGACTAATCTTCACTTGCGGTTAGTATTTGAACGCATATATATATATATATATACACACACTTTAAGAGGCGTTCACGACTATGTTACGGAGTATTTATATTTAACTATATATTTTAAGATGTAAACATAATCTTCTTAAAGTGGTCATCCGCCTCATTTCTCTCTCCCTCCTCCGCCCACTACACTGCCTCCCTCCTCTCCTCCTTTGATCCCTCCCGAAAAGCCCTCTTCGAGCACAACGTCCTCACCCCCTCCTCCGCCTCTTCGAGTTCGGATCCAATGTAGTCAAATAATAGGCCGCCGACCCCTCCAACGCCTTGGCCGTCTCTACCTACGGCAGCGAACCTGCGCTCGTCACCACTTCCCGCTCCGACGGTGGCTTTGGGTCTACTTATTGGTACTTTGTCACTAGGAAGTTTACATCATGGTACTTGGTCACTTTTACGGGAGGTGGTGTTGTGTCATGGCAGTCCAGCTAGAAAAGTGTGGTATTTTCATTTATAGAGCGGAGTATAATACTACTACTACAGAGGTTTGTAAGAAAACGTTTTTGGATGAAGCGATTTCTTAAGGAGTTGGGTCATGATCAGAGTAGATACGTCGTCTATTGTGATAGTCAGAATCATATACATCGTAGCAAAAGTTTCAACTTTCATTCGAAGTCGAAGCACATTGATGTACGGTATAAGTGGATACAGGACTTCTAGATGGGGAGGGCAATTGGAATTGGAAAAGATCCATGACGACAAGAATGGTACGGACATGTTCACAAAGTGTCTACAGCGGAAGAAACACGAGTTTTGCCAAAAGGAGTCCGACATTGTCTCCATGTAGGTAGATGTGGAGATAATCCCCCTTATTGGTCTGAAGGGGGAGATTGTTATAGGTCCAGCCCAAATATGAACAACAAGCAAAGGTCCAAACCGAATCCACCTAAAACTATCGCTAATTAAAATATGAGTAGTTTTATTTTGAGATAACACTAGATTTTCTTATTCCTAATAGAATAAAAAATTTAATATGTATATGAAAAGGAGAGCTAAGTTCCTATTCCTTATAGTATTTATATAGTTGTTGTGAGCAACTACATATAAATATGGCCATAGATTTGGATTTGAATGTGTATAAAATTCGATTGACCACAAATAAATTAGAGAGTTATTGGAGGGCCAATCTTCGTAGCAGTTCTAGGAATTAACAAGCGTCGACTATTGGAAACTCGTCTACAACGGATAGAGAAAAAAAATTTATCAGCAACAATCGTGGATTCAACATACCCTTCAGATTTTGGTGAGTATGTTATTATATTCATTGGGAGGATGAGTGTTGCGAGTTTTGCTTTTATCCTTTTGTATCTATTAGAGTTGTAGAAATACCTCACATCTTTGGGTAAGGGATTGCGAGAAAACTATAACTAGATCATAGTAAATTTGTGCTTGGCATTCCCCGTAATTTTTTATCGTAAAGATTTTCACATTAATACTTTGTCTTTATGTTTGTGATTTATTTTATTCCGTATCATTGGATGTTAGTTGGTTTATTCAAACCATTAGAAAAAAGTGTCATAAGAAGCCAGAGGTGGTCCGAATTGAGGACACTCATGTTATTTGAATTGGATATTCCTAAGTAGACCAAAGAGAGAAAACATTAGTCAAAGGAACTAGTGGAGTCCAAAACTTGGATTAAACTTCAATTGAGGCTACAAAGAAGGATATAGTTTTCTTTTATGTCAAAAAGGATCCTTAACGAAGCTGCATGAAAGAAAATGATTCAGATAGCTGGCACAACAAATTTGGGATAAAATCTATGTTGTTATGTACACAAACATGCTTAGAGACGAAACATTTCTTTTGACATAAACTTCTCAATTGCAGAAGCTATCAGAAATCACTAAAAATATAATTGCTTGATACTCTCAGTTGACAGGGCTTCCTTTTCTAGCCTAGTTCCTTTGAACACCAACCTTTTCGTGTAACAAAAGTGCACTTCGATTTGTAATTTAGCGTCAGCTATCACCTGACCCCCAGTATCATAAACGTGGTGGTCATAGCGAACTACACCTGCTTTCTCTCAGAAAAAAAAACTATAAACCTGCAAATAATATATTTCAGGAAGGACAAAGTGTGTGCAATTAGGCCAATGAAAAAAGAGTCCATAGCTTAATGGAAAGATTACTTAACAGCACAAGTGTCCAAAGCATATTTATCATAACAAGAGTTGAATATGAGGAAAAAAGATGGGGATAAATTGATGAATGATTGTGGTTTGAGAGTAACTATATAGAGGTTGATAGAGACAATGTTTCATTCTTTTTTTTTTTTTGAGATTAAAAGGTCGGAGAAATAAATTCCCAGCATTCCAATAATGATAATCAACAAAACAAAGACCCTAATACAAGATTCTCCAAAATGCAAGAAAAAGATGGAGACGATTTTACTTCGATAGAGAGAATGAAGAAATTATGGAGCAACAATCCAGATTTGAACAAAATGATTGTATATGTTGACAGGAACTTTGGCCTCAATATTAACCATAGAGAAAAATTGTTATGTAAAAGAAAAATCAGTGATGTTCCAAAGAAACTAATGTAAATCACGATCAGGTACCGTAAAACTTGCAACTACCCACAGTACAAACTAGTCAATGACTCAATCGTGTAAGTTAGATAAGACAACATGAAGATTATTAGTCAGCTCCATACTCGGTAGCAATATCAAGATGCTAAGCCCTACTAATTAGCAGATATAAAGAACCTATCCTAGCCCCAGGAGATCATCAACAAGTGCTCAACCCAGTCTCTGAGGTTGTTGCTAAAGCAAGGAGCGAAGGGAGCACAAATATCACATGGAGCCTTCTTGGCCATTGTAAGGGAGGAGAAGTCTTGTAGGCTTATACAATGGAGTTCTCTTGGCAACGTAATCACAAGAGGAGATTAAAGATGTAACCCTACCTATATTCATGCCGAGATGGAAGGAGAGAAAGGTTCATTTTAATGGAGAGGTTATGTTAAAGAGGTCCTTCAATTTCTTCTGTCTTCAACAACCCACATAACAATCTCTATGATTAGGTTTCTCATACTATCTTCCTTAGCTTGTCTTGGATCTAGATCATGCTTATAATTGCTTTTTAAAAAGTAAAAACTATAGCAACACAATTGATATAGTTTCCCATCACACATGTACTCATTCAGTCACTGGTATTCCAGATACTGTTTGCCCATATTACAGTCATTTCGTACACATGCACTTATTCAGTCACCAGTATTCAGATTGTGCTTATTTATATTACACTCTTACTATACATCACATATCCATAATTATCCTTTTTAAGTTTGTAAAGGGTACTTACAATGAATTCTTCACAACAAGGACAGGGCACTTCGCATTATGCACACAGTAATTGCTGACACTCCCTAAGAAAGCCCTGTTTACAAATTTTAGAAGTAGAGATCCATAAGTATTTTCTGCCATTATTTAAATAAAAAAAGTGAAATATATAAGAGGAAACCACACATCCCATGGTCTTCTTTTAGTAATAGTAATGTTATAGTAATAGTAACGTTATAAGTTCTAGGCTTCTTACACAGCTGAAAGATACAAGCGGAGACCAAAGATACCAGACTTGAGTTACTAACAGTAAAGTTATGGAATACAATGTATCAACTCACAAGCATATTCCTTTCGTTTCGATTGATATCTTTTTGTGATTCTTGAATCGTACAATAGCAACAACCCAGTTTATACCAAGACCTATTTATCTTTGATGTTTTTGTGATTCTTGAATTTACAATAGCAACCGCTTTAATGGACTACATTTTCTTCCTCTATTAAAAGAACCAATTTACAAAGTGATAGAATAAATTTTCCCAAAAAATTAATCAGCTTTTATAATTATGATGTATTTCGGCGATATATCTAATGATTCCTCAAATCAAACTCCAGAAATGGAACTTCATCCATGGAAGATTCATTCATCCATAAAAACTATAAAAACGAGATTAACAAGGGCCCATGAGTTATTGGCCTACCAAGAAAGAAGTCAACATCAGTTTTCCAGGACAAATATTTGTCAACAGATGTTCTTCTTCAAAGAACCAAGATAGCAGACAAGATTAGTCATTTGGAACCTTCTTTCTACCTGTCATTAGTCTGCATATAGATTCCTTCTAGTTTCAGTGCATACTAGAGTCTGCCCACATCCCATATAAAGGTAACGCTATCACTAGGTATTTGAGCTGACCATCCCGGATTCAGATGTTAGGAGAAATTATAGAAGCCAAGAGGCTGTCAATGTTCTATTTGTAAATATTTATTCCCCTTAATTTCTTTTAACAAGACAGGAATATGGGTGCAAGAAAAGTGCAGGAAGCAAATTCTAGTAGTTTTGTGAAAATTCCATCACTCCGATCTAATCTATTATAAAACAAGCTACTCTTTCCTCATATTATGTTCACAGTAGAACAATAATTAATCCTAATCATTAAAGATCAACAATGTGCAATGAATTATCAGCACCTCTCATCAAAACACTTAGTTGCCACAATGTTCAGCATTGTCCTGCTTATTGTTGGAAATCAGGGTAAATCACATTTAGACATACAAAATAATGGCACATTACAACCACTGTAATTCGTTCTAATGCAACATTGAATACAACATAGTGCAACATTGAATATAAGTATCCTTTATAATGACTATATCCTGACTGTTGAACTAGGATTACCATATGGGCGAAACCAAGCCCATGGTAGGCCAATATGCCAAAGAAGTAGTTACTGGAAGTTGGAAACTGGCCATAACCACCGAACCATAATACTGGTTCAAGGCACCACCTTCTCCTTCCAATTTTGGACTCAAAGTGATATATAGGTGTGCATGAGTAGAAGAGAGAACGAGTAGAAAAAATGTAAGTGGGCACACTTCTTCCTTGAATCGTACTCCAATAAATAGTGACATTTGAGTTGTGAGGGATTAACACTTTCAACATGACAAGTTTTTGACGTTGACTTCCAAAGGAATGATGATGTTTCAGACCCTTGATTCAAGATTTCAAAAAAGGAATTCTACGTGCCTTTCTGAACTATTAGATTGCTGTACATGAGTTAGGAATTGTATACAGAGTTGTGAGAGCTACAACTTTCTCATTTCAAACTTTTTGAAACTGCTGAACCCATTCCAAGAAGAAATGCAAGCTTTAAATGTCTAATATATAAACACTTCATTCTAGCAGGATGCCAAACGTGTCACGCACCGCGAACTAAACCATGCCACAGCATTGCCGTGCAAAGAGAATGCATGCAGTAGACTGCCACACATACACCAACAGCGCTGTAACATACAGATTGCATGCAGGCACAACCACAAGCTCAGTGAAAGTGCTGCAGCAAGCAGACTGTCTACAACGAGCAACTGTACTGCACAGCACAGAGAGGCAGCACACAGAGCAGTTTCACTTTTGTCCTCTTGTTCATACTTATAACCATGTCATGTGGAGCGAATGAAGTAGTTTCTCTTTATGATCTCTCCACTCTCTCGCTATACCCGGTGGACTGTTGGGGTAGCTGTTGGAGTTAGACTTATATCCTTGGGTTACCATTGGTGATTCTTAGTTACAAATTGCAATGGGGTTTAGAATATTGCCAAAACAGCTCCTTGGTTAGATCCCCATTCACACCATCTTCAACCAAATTTGAGCTCTAATATTTCCTTGCAGTGTGAACCGTGTGCTTTTGTGCCATATGAATTGGAGTCTAGAAGTATACTTCCCAAGGCTTTAAAATCAAATCAGGGATTTTTGAAGCCAAGATATGGTTGAAACAACAAGGATGTTAGAATGAATGGATGGACAGGACAAGACAAGACAAATAGCAAACAGAGAGGGTTTTCGAGGTTCGATCGTATCCTCACATAACAATGGATATAAACTAGAATATAGGCAAAGGTTGAGGTATAGCATCCCATTCAAAGTTAAGTCTTTAACTCAGGATCACAAAAATAACCAAGGAAAAACTCAACCAGACAATTTCATGTTCCGTCTTCATATCAATCTTCAAGAAGTTGATCCATGGCTCCAATCCTTCGGGTTTTTAATGGCATGGATTCCTCATGATATCACTAACAAGGTGTTAATAACTTCCAACACCTGTAGGAGTTCATGACATGATCATTGACATAGAACATAATGTTAGGACAAGTATCTTGCAATTGATTCAAAGATAAAATCGAAACCATATCTATGTCAATGTTCACGGCAATCACTTTCGTAAGGGGGTTTACACTATATATTTCAGAAATTTGAAATTTTTTATTATAAATTTTCAAAATTCTCAGAAGTTAGGGGGATGATGGTCCCACAAACCACAATGTAGCTCCGTCCTTGGAATATAGGACAATTAAGCAAATATCCAAATAACCATCAAAAGTGGCAAAATTTTAAACTCACGATAGAGAAGCAAATAGAAAGTGATACCTCTGTAAGGCCCCTCGACCATGGTTACCCAAAACTAGCAATTTTATCTTCAGATTTTCAACTGCTTCACATATAGCTTCTTTGGGATCTCCTACCTCCGTAACTGTTTCTGCAATTATCTGCAGCGCAATAAAATGTTGATAACCAAATAACCATCAAAGTGTGTTATTATTATTAGCATAAATTACATACATGACAACGTGATCATTTTGTATATGCTGATTACATTATCTGGTCAAGATGCAAAAATCCTATCTCGGTTAGATTTTAAAGACAAAATTTTAGTTTTCACTTGATATTAGTAAACAAATAGACAGCATGGATAACTAAGTATCAAGCGGTCCAAATGTAAAACCGTCTGGCATAGCACCGGAACTGGACAATCGATTTTGGACTTGGATCAAGTTCATTTATCTACCCTGACTGATTATTTGCCCCCTTGATTCCTACTGAATTTGAGCAACTAAAGTAGAGAAACCTGCTAGTGAGATCAAATGTACCCCTACACCGACAAACCCAACCCCCCCCCCCCCCCCCCAAAAAAAAAAAAAAAAAAAAATCCGTTGCTTAAACCCTGGGATTGCAACTACTCCTCCACAAGCAGCTATTTAGCAGAGTTCCAGCAATCAACTGAATGCAGCATTCCAAGTGCAAGTATGCAACTAAAAGGGCTGAGTTTGGATCGAAGTAGTCGTGTTTCATTTGGGTCTGTTGGGATTTTTGAAATTACTCTCTAGAAAGTGGTCTGTAACCATACGGCAAATTCTAAGTGTATATTTCAATATAAGATTCTTCTTTTATTGACTTGTACACATGAGGAGTGGTAGTCTATATGGTTGATATAGTTGGACGTTTTACTAAGGTTCAAATCCTCCAAGAAACATATATTTTTTGTCACTCATTTCTTGGAAAATTTTCTTATGAACTAAACCCCGAAGGCCTAGCGACTCAAACTCAGACGAATGGCACAAAGTTACGCTTTGATGGCACATTTTGCACTTCGCACATGTCCTTTTGCGTGTCTTTACGTTGTTCAGCGTGGTGCATCAGACCACGGCGGGATCCTACACGAGCAGTGCTCCTGCTGGATCTCGGTTCCAGCGTGGAGGCTTCTACCGCTAGACCTTGATTCCAGCGTGGAGGCTGCTCCCACAAGATTGGTGCTTCAGCGTGCTTCATCGTAACTATTTTCGTGTGCTTCCGCGTGACTGTGGCTGTGTTCCAACGTGGTTGTTGTTGTGTGTTTCAACGAACCGTTTCAGCTTCATAACTACCCACTTAGTGAAGATTACTGTTGTAACCGTTCACTTAATAGGAAGTTATTCCCGGAATTTACTGTTCATTATGGACAGTAGTGGCTGTTAGGGGCTTGGCTCCTCTATATATAATCATATACTCTTGGTGTTGTTCCAGAAAATACATTTGAGATATATGATACGAGAGGAGTTAGCATCAACTTAGATTTAGAAGCCACGAAGTGTTATCCGAGGTTATGACCGAGATTTCAAGTGTCGTCCAGCTTCTCGAGGGTGACAAGTGAGTGTTCTAAAAGTTATATCATTGAAAATATTGGCTCCTTGAAGCATATCGACGGAAGGGTCGAATCTTACGCAACGGTGATAGTCATCACCCAAGGAAGCTATTTTCTTCTTCAAATTCTTGTTGTAGCAACTTTGTTGCATATATTTTAAATTGTAGAGAGAAAATAATTGATTGATTTACTTCCAAGAGAGGGGGTACATATATATAGGAGGAGGCTAGCCTTCTCCTTATTTTCTATCCGATGTGGGACTAAATAAGTCCCCCATAACTCAACACTCCCCCTCAAGATGGGCGATAGATATCAATCATCCCCATCTTGTTACAAAAGGTACCAAACTCTCTAGGAGCTAAATCTTTAGTTAAACAATCAGCTAACTGCTCCGCTGATTTCACATAGCTCAAAGTCAAAACTTTTCTATTCAGCTGCTCCTTGATGAAGAATCGATCAATCTCCACATGTTTGGTGCGATCATGCTGAACTGGATTGCTTGCAATATAAATTTATTTGTCACACCAAAGTTGCAGGGAGTCTCCTCTAAACAAACGCATCTCAGCCAACAAGCTCTTCACTCACATCATCTCGCACAGGCTAACCGCCATAGCCCTGTACTCGGCCTCAACTGTAGACCTAGACACTGCATATTGCTTTTTGCAGCGCCAAGATACAAGATTGCCTCCAACAAAAACACAGTAACTTGTAGTGGACCTGCGATCGTCCATACAATCCGCCCAATCGGCATCACAATAAGCCTTCAACTCTCAGATGTCCAGAACTTCTGAACTATAACCCCTTTCCTGGGCTTCCTTTAATATACCTGAGAATTCTGTAAACTGCCTCCATATGCTGCTCTCTGGGATCATGCATATATCTACTCACCACACTCACGGCATAAGTAATATCAGGTCTCGTATGACATAGATATATGAGCCGACCAACTAATATTTGATATTGCTCCTTACTCACCGGATCACCACCCTCAGCACACAACTTATTCTGCTCGATAGGAGTAGAAGCAACCCTGCAACCCAACATTCATGTCTCTGAAGAAGGTCCAGAGCGTACTTTCGCTGAGAAAGTACTATACCCTTTCGTGACCTTGCAATTTCAATTACAAGTACTTCAACTGCCCCAGATCCTTAACTTTAAATTTCTCTCCAAACATTTTCTTCAGCCGTAGGATCTCCTCAGTATCGTCTCAAGTAATTACAATATCATTAACATAGACTGCAAGAACAGTAATACGAGTCTTTGAGTGCCTGTAAAACACAGTATGATCTCCATTGCACTGCCTATACCCTATACCACAAACCGCAAGCATAAATCTATCAAACCATGCTCTTGGAGACTGCTTTAGTCCATACAAAGACTTCTTCAATTTACATACCTTTTCCGTTGCTTGTGAATTAACAAAGCTCGGTGGAATCTCCATATACACCTCCTCCTGGAGATCCCCGTGCAAAAATGCGTTCTTGACATCTAGCTAATATAGTTGCCAATTGAAGTTGGCAGCACATGACACCAACACTCGCACAGTTCTCATCTTTGCGACTGGAGCAAAGGTCTCGTCATAGTCGATACTAGGGTTGGACATACGAGTCCAAGACCCGCGGTTCCGACCCGGCCCGAACCATATAATGCTCAAACAAGCCGGTTCTTAAAATTAAATATTTAAACGGGCTGGGTCGAGGCGGGTCATGTAACATAAACGGGGCGGGACGATTTTATTTTCAACATAAACGGGGCCCCGCCCCGCCCCGTATGTATTGGAAAATTAAAAAAAAAATGGGCTTCCAACAGGACCAGCGCCCAGCGGGCTGCTGCAGTCCAGGTCCAGCACAGTTGCATACAACAACTTGGTCTTGAGTCGTTTGACTTTGGTTCGTTGTTCAAAGTTCTCTTTTCTAGGTTTTCTTTCCTAGGTCTTGTGCCGACTCCCAAGTGTCGGCCCTAATTTTCATCTCCCTCACGCAACTCACGCTTCTCTCTCTCATCTCCCTCATGCGGCCAAGGCGACTCGCCTCGCCAGTCGCCTCTCCCGACGACCTTCAGTGGCAGTGCTCACCCGACGACCTTCCCCTCTCAAATTCAGAGTAATCTACTAATCTCTCATGTAATCATGTTCTCCCTTAGCTTTCTCTTTAGTAATTTATATAGCATAATCGAATGAATTGCATAAATCTTATTTTGCTAGAAAAACCTTTTCCGACCTCACAAGGTGAAGCATATTTGATATTTCTATAGGTGAAAGTCCCGACACAGAACAGTTCTTAGCTGTCCAAGCTTTGTCCTTGGGTTGAATACTTGAATCACTTATTTCAGGTTAACAAGTGGCTTTACATTAGAGGGGAATCGGGAAGTCTTGATACTTGATAGTTGATAGCCCAGACTATATTATAGCGCGCGCACACACACACACACACACATATATATATATATAGCATATATCTATTACAAAATTTATATCCTGCATATTTGTTTTCTTTATTTGATTTCTGATTTTTGATTTCTGAATTTGAAAACTTCTAGTACTTAAGGGTATTTGATTTCTAAATTCTAATTATTGTTTTGTGCTATTCTATTTAGGATTATGGCAAAATCTAATGCAGGACCAACGTCTTCTTCTACTGGTACTTCACCTGACCCGCTTGATCGTGATATGCCTCCCAGTTCTGCTGCTAAGAATTGTCATGCTCCTTCCTCTTCCAAAAAAAAGAAAACAATCAACATCCGCAGCACCCGAGACACAAAAAGAAGCTGCAGCAGAGAGAAGTTGGGTGTGGGATCATGTCACCAAATGCACTATCAAAGAAACAAAAGAAATAGAAAAGGATAGAAAGAAAGAGCTGGTAGAGGTACGTATACTGAAGGTTAAATGTAACTATTGTGGGCAGATGTTTGCTTGTGATACTAAAGGAGGTGGCAGTAATACCTATAGTAAACACATTCTTAAAGTGTGTAAGAAGTACAAGCCCACTGAAGACTTGCAACAAAAGGTGCTTGGTATTAGTGTTGGAGGTGATGGTGATGTTAAGAACTTGCTTACTTGTAGAGGGTGGAGCCAAGAAGCAAGTGTGAAAGCCATTGCGGAATTCATAGTTATTGATGAGCAGCCATTTAGTATTGTAGAGAATGAGGGGTTTAAGCGGATGATGGGTGTAGTGCAACCTAGGTTGTGTGTTCCCTCTCGAAGAACTATTATTAGGGAATTGTGGAGGATGTATGATGACACTAAAGAGGGTTTGAAAAAGGATTTAAGCAAGTATCGAGTGAGTTTGACCACCGATACATGGTCGAGTGTGCAAAATATCAACTACATGGTGTTGACGGCTCATTTTGTGGATGATGATTGGAAGATGCACACAAGAATTATCAATTTCTGTCCAATTCCAAGTCATCAAGGGAAAGAAATTGGTAAGTTGATTGAGCAGTGCTTAGTTGAGTGAAAAATTGAAAAGATTGTGTATTTCAGTTGACAATGCTTCAGCTAATAAGGTGGCAATAGAATGGCTTGTTGGAAAGTTGAAGAAATGGATTAACTCACCCCTTATCTTAGAGGGGAAGTATGTGCATGTGAGGTGTTTAGCTCACATCATAAACTTGGTTGTGAAAGATGGTTTGAAGAGGTTGGATCGGAGTGTGGTAGCAATTAGGCAAGTTGTGAAGTTTGTGAGATCAAGTCCGTCGAGGTTAGCATATTTCAAAAAATGCATTGAGGCCGAGAAATTAGATCAAAACGGCCTTGTTGTCATGGATGTGGCTGGAATAGCACATACTTAATGTTGGAGTCCGTTTTGAAGTATCAAAAGGCATTTGATAGAATGTGTGAAGATGAAGACAATGCATACTTGGGTTATTTTACCGAAAAGGATGAAGTGTGTGTTACTGAAGATGATGCAACATTGGAAGGTATTACTAAAGTGAGGGTTAGGCCACCAACTGAGAAGGATTGGGAGAGTGCATTTGTGTCTTGTAATTTTTTGAAAGTGTTCTACTTAGTGACAATAAAGGTGAGTGCTAGCAAGCATCCTACAGCTCACACGGCAGTCCATGATGTCATTGTTGTGGAATCTGAGATCCATAAGCTCTTTTTGCCTGAGTATAACCAATATTTTCAAGCTGGAGGTGGTGTGCATGCAGTGATTACGGACATGGCAGTGAGCATGAGAGCAAAGTATCAAAAATATTTTGGTTCCATTGGGACGATGAACCAACTATTTATAGTGGCCCTTGTTTTAGACCCAAGATTCAAGTTGAGACACTATTTGCACTTGTGTAAAAGGAAAATGGGATATACAGATGAAGAGGTTGAAGTCCAACATAATCGTATGAAGACATTGACGAAGGAATTGTGTGATGCATATGCAACAATTCGTGACGGTTTTCGGTGTCGCGGCATGGGTATACAGGTATTATTATTTATTGAATATTGTTTACTTCATATTACTTGACACTGATATATTAGCTTTAGCTTATTTCTGCAATGGTATACAGTGCCTAAATGATGTCTCTATAAATATATATGAGATCTTTAGCTTATTTCTGCAATAACACTTCTTTATTTTATTAGTAGGTTTCTTGATGGCATGTTGTTTTAACATAGTTCTGAGTCTCTTGACTTCTGATGGTCAAGGGGTTCTTGATAGCATGTTTGGTAACTGCCATGTAAGTAATTGTTAAATGAAAGTTGACAATAGAACTGCATATGTAAGACAGTATATATTTATATATTCAGTCCTTAATAAGTTAATATATATTTGGTGGCTTGTAGTATTCATGTGAGTCGATGAGTGAAAGTGGCTCCTCATTTGGAAGACAAGCTGCACACCCTACGGTCCCGACGGAAACTCCGATGATATTTGATGAGATGATGATGGATTGGGAAAAGGAACTAGAAGCAACTCATGATGTTGTGCTTTCACATGAGGTGGATAGTTACCTCATTGACAGACTAGAGCCCAATAACAAGAATGACCGATTTGATATTTTGAAGTGGTGGAAGGTAAAAGGTAAGAATTCATACCCAACACTAGCTTTGGTAGCCAAAGATGTGTTGGCTATTCAAGTATCGACTGTTGCTAGTGAGAGCGCTTTTAGCACTGGCGGGAGGGTCATTGATCCATTTAGATCATCTCTCACTCCCAAATCAGTGGAGGCATTAATATGTGTTCAAAATTGGTTGAAAAGTGAAGATATTAGCCATATTGAGTATGAAGCAAGTGCGTCAACATTAGTTCTATCGAGAATGTGAAAACGGTAAGAGTGCTTTTTCATAATTTAATTTCATTTACATTCTATTTTTTTTTTCCTTTACAATGTGTAAATGGTAAATGGTATCATTGGTAAATGGTATATAACTGAAATAGTGCAAATGCTTTTACAATAAGTTTGCAAATGCTTTTACAATGACTTCAGTTTCATTATAACTTGTTGATAATTGTTTAATAATCTGCATGATCAGTTTCATGCAAATTGCTTGATAAATAATAATAGCTTGCAAATGCTTTTATGTAATTGATTTTGCTTGATTCTAGTTTAATGACTTCAGTTTCAATTTCATGATCGTTTTGCTTTATAATTGCTTTGTCAAATTGATATTTCTTCTATATATTCACATTACATGTAAGTCATGTTATCAAGAGATTTTCGGTGAGTGCCCCATGGTCGACATATCAGTCATGTTATTATTAGCAGTATTATGATATTATCAGCATCAATAAGTGGCCTATTGGTGCCATGTCCTACTCTGCAGCATCAGTAGTAGATCATCATGTTAAAGTATATGAACTATGAAGGATTGGACATCTTTTTGTTATTCTCTTTGTTGGTTTCCTACCCCCCACAGACACTGACACACTTCAGCATTAGTAAGTCCAACTGTTGGTGTCCTACCCCCACAGACACTCTGCAGCAGCAATAACAATTGTACATCATGTTAAAGTATATGAAAATTCTAGGAAAAAGTATTTAATACAAGTTCTACGAATACATGTTCTATTAATCCAACTGTTGATGTCCTATTTAGTACTTGTTTTTTCCCCTTGTATAGTTGTATTTGTTAATTTACTTGTTTGTTCTTATTTTTGTTGTAGAGTATCAAAGAGGCAAAGAGGAGAGAATAAGCTCAACTACTCAAAACGAAACAACTCGAGCTAAGAACAAGGGAGTTGTGATTAACTGATTCTCTAAATGTTCTATTAATATTATGTTTTAGGAGTTTGGAACTTTGGATTTAATGTAGCTTGTACGGAGAGACATGTTTTGTAATCTTATTAACATTTCAAAGCATTCAATGGCACCTATATATGATGGACCATGGTGATCAAGATAGCAAAGATGAGATGATTGTAAACTTCAGATTATTATTTGTTTAATGTTTCATTAGCACAAATGACCATATGCTGAGCAGTGAGGATGCTGAGTTCATTTGAATCATTTTTGTGATGAGTGTAAGTTGTAAACAATAATGGAATGACTTGGGTTGGTCCAGGTTCTGTGATGACTGATGATATTATTATTTCATGACCTGGTTCTGTGCTAAGCAGTGAGTGCTGACTACTGAGTCTATTTTTGGCACCTCTTTATTATTTTGGTATATTTCATGAATGTAATCAATAAAGGAGTTTTTTTTGGCTATTATGTGATGAGTGATATACATTGTATGTTCTGTTCTTTGAAAATTTTATACTGTTTTTGGACCCGTTTGGCCCCGCAGTGCAGTCCGGTTCGGACTCGTTTTGAACGGGTCGAGTCTCGTACGGTTCCAATATTTTTTGGATCCGCCCCGCCCCGCCAACTGACGGGTCCGGTTCAAGTCCATCAAATTTGGCTCCGTCCCGACACGTGCCCAGCCCTAATCGATACCATAAGTTTGGCTATAGCCTTTAGCAACCAATCTAGTCTTGTACCTGTCAATCTTGTCCTCTGGAGTCTGCTTAACAGTATAAACCCATTTACATCCAACATCACGCTTTCCAGCTGGTAGTGGTACCAGCTCCCATGTGTCGTTCTTCTTCAAGGCCTAAAGTTCCTCCTGTATGGCACTCAACAACTTAGGATCTTGCTTAGCTACCTGCCAGTTGTTAGGTACAAGCACTGAATCTATGATGCAAGGAAGGACTTGTATGCAGGTGGAGTTGATGCATATGAAATGTAATGTACAATGTCAGTATCCCAACTGCCAAACTTAGCTGGAGGTTTTCCAGCATTGACTCTAGAAGTTCTATGAAGCAAGACGACATGACAATTAGAAGTACCAGGGGAGGAATTGTTACCAGGTGACTCAGATGGAAGGGCCGAAGGTCCTGGAGAAGAGGGACTTGGGACATCAACATTTGTGGGTACTAGCATAGGGACATTAGGAGGAAGCTCATGATGTTCATGCTGCTCTTGTTGCTGCTGCTCCTGCTGTTGTTGCTCATGCTCCCTATATACTCTCAGCTCCCCCTGACTGTCGGCTCTCCTTGAGACACCATCACTCATCGGTGACTCAAAAGGACATGGAATCATGCCAACCACAATGTCACTCTCATTCTCTCCCTCTCTACTAGCATCAGTAGAGCCATCTTCAAAAAAGGAACTTAACTCTGTCTTCTCCCCATAAAATAGTTCAAACTCCCGAAAGGTCACGTCCATACTGACAAACAACATTCTTTCAGTGGGACACCAACATTTGTATCATTTCTGACTTTGTGAGTAGCCAACAATGATACATTTAACTGCTTGTGGATCCAGCTTGCTCGCCATCATTCTGTGATCTCGCACAAAACATGTACAGCCAAACACTCTGGGAGGAACAATAAAAACATTAGAGCCCAAGAGCATCTCACATGGTATCTTCATCCCTAATACTCTTGACGGCATCCTGTTGATTAGATAAGCTGTTGTCATAATAGGCTCACTCCACAAGAATTTTGGCACATTCATTATCAGCATCAAAGAAGGTGCCACTTCTAGTAGATGCATGTTCTTGCGTTCAACCACCCCATTCTGAGCAGGAGTGTCTGAACAAGTGGTTTGATGAAAAATTTCCTAACTAGAGATGAAATTAACAAACTCCTTGGTGGTGTACTCGATCCAATTATCTGTTCGAAGAATCTTCACATGTACTCCAAACTGGGTCTTCACATATGCCGAGAGGTCTTGAAAATATTTGTACACCTCAGATTTTTGCTTCATCATGTAGATCCAGGTCATACGTGAGTAGCAATCAATGAAGGTAACAAATCATCTGAATCCACTGGTAGAAGTAATAAGACACGGTCCCCAAACATTAGAATGAACAAGTGCAAATGGCTCAAAACTTCGAAAACCAACCATTTCATAAGTAGAACGTGTATGCTTTCCAAGTTCACAAGCATTACAAAATAATATTTTTTGTCTACTTTATTCATTATCTCAGGTTCTAACTTATTCAAACTATCAAAAGATAAATGCCCCAATCTGCAGTATTGGAGCATTGCTTGTCTTTGGACCTCCACTAGTAGTAGCAACAAGCATTGCAGCCTCCCGATACAGGTACCAAAGATCATCACGCCTGATACCAGTCCTAATCCTATTCCCCGTGGCCTTCTCCTGAAAAGAACACATATCCCGATCAAAAAGAACAGTGCAATTCAATTAATCAATGAGAGAGCTAACAGAAAGTAAGTCGACCGAAAACGAAGGAACATGCAATACAGATAATAGGGTAACAGATGAAGTACAATGGACCGAGTCAGTACCCTTGATGGGTTGGGATGTCCTATTAACAGTCTGAACTGTCTCGGGATGCATATGCTTGCTCGGATAATATAATACAAACTCACTAGATGCATCTGTGATATGCCTAGATGCACCTGAGTCTACGATCCAACCAGTATGAGATTTAGTGGATGCAAGTGCCTGAATCGGAATATCTTTGCCCATAGGAGCAGCGTAACCAGTAAAGTTACCAAGGTAGATAGTGATATACAGATCCTGAGTGGCCAGTCCCTTGCCCTTAGAACTCTCAACCTGAAGCTTGAAATGACGTAGTTCCTCCAGCTCTATCATCTCAGCTCCAGTCATTTTGGTAGTGGTCTCCTCCGTCACAGCTAGGTGAGCAACTCCCCGGCCTCCGCGTCCCCTGCCTCCTTGACCTGCACGTCCACCTCTCTGTCCTTTGCCTCCTCGGCCACGACCAAAATTGCGGGGTTGAGGGCAGTTGTAGCTGAGGTACCATTTTTTTCCGCAATTGTAGCACTCTCTGTCATCGTTGTTGGGAGCACTAGGAACCACCAATACAGAACGGACAGCTGGTGAGGTTTCGCCTTTCATCACCTTCTGTCGGATCTCCTCTTGCTTCATCGATGCAATAGCCTCATCCAGGGACGTGAAAGATGACAGATGACACATTGCTGTCCTCCTAGCCTCAAACTGCGGGTTCAGGCCCTCGAGAAAACGAGCCACATGCCTACAGTCAAGATATTGTTTTCCAAGAAGAACATCTGCCGGATTTTGCAATGATAGCGGATCATAGTAGTCCAAGTACGCCTATAAGCGACGTAGTTCTGTTGCATACTGGAGTACTGTCTTCCCCCCTGTGTGGTAGCATCAATCTTCTCCTCAATTTCCATCATCATCATGACACTCCCAGCTCCAGAGTATATCCCAGCCAATGTCGTCCAGACATTAGGTGCACTGCAGATCGACTCCACCATCCCAGCTATGGATGGAAACACAGAAGCAGCAGCCAAGAAACCACCAGAGAATTAAGGTGACTACATGTGCTCCACTCAGCACTCGTCTTATCCTTTGGCTCGGTGCACTCTCCCTTCACATATTTTTCAAGCCCCTTGGTCCGACGGTTCAACAGCGCCATCATAGACCAACTTAGGTAGTTTCTCGTCCCCTCAAGTTTGATGTCATTGGGCAACAACTCTATCTTCTTTATCACGTGCGATGGTTCTGGTGCGGGGACGACTGCCTACGGGATGAGGTCTCCTCTAATTTGGCCTGAAACACCCTGGCCAGCCTCTCCAGTATCTCTTTCAACTCCTGACTAGTAACTGGTGTTCCCATCTCCACAGTTGCACACAGGGACGAGGTCAAACGCAACTCGAACACGTGTCGTACGCCTACATGCGATCACAACTTTCTCCATCTATCTGTCTGTACACCCCCAAATCATGCGGCATGAGAAATGCACAATGGGTAGAACTTGCAGGAACGAGGGCTAGAAATAGAGATTTCAACAAAACTTTCCAGGAAGTATGCTCTCTAATCTCAGAACCCACGTTGAGATCGAAATCAAAGGATCACACAAGAGTTCCTCTCTGATTATCCACGATCCAACGATGGGTTTGACGACACATGCAGGCAAACCCCCAGGAAACGTCGACGACACCCGAGGGGGGGGGCTTCCACGCACAGAGGAAGGCGGGAGAGGGGGGGATCAGATGAGAGGCAGGAAATTCTCCTTGTTTTTTTTGGAATTTTTTTTTTTTTTTTTTGGAAAAAAATGATTCAGAACTTTGACTTGATACCATATAGAGAGAAAATAATTGATTGATTTAACTTCCAAGAAAAGGGGGGCATATATATAGGAGCCTCCTAATTTTCTACCCATGTGGGACTAAATAAGTCCCCAATAACATAAATCTTTACAAAAAAATCCCAGCAACGTGTAATCTTTTCTTGCTTAGTTGTTGTAATTTTTGTACTTTGTACGATTTTCCGTAACAAGCAATAACAGGATCCAGGGCAATCGTTCCCAATGATCTGTCTCGGAAATGGGTGTTTCGAGCAAAACCCATCCCCCAAACCGCAATCAGAAAGAAATGGCACTAAAATGGTTACTATAACTATATATGGGGTTACGCTGCAGGGACACGAACACGACACGATGTGGGCAAGGCGGCACGACAATGGACCAGACAGTAATGGAATGGAAAAGAGGGAAAGTAGGAACACTTACACCCTCCTGAGCACATAACTCTTTGGCCCTGTCCAAGAGCCCCAACGCAATCTTCTTCTGGTGGTCCTGCACCGCTTGAACCAACTCTGGAGCTGCAAAACACAAAAAAATTACTATAATTAGAAGGAAAATTAAAAAAAAAAAAAAACTATATAATGATGATGATGATGGTGATGAAGAAGAAGAAGAAGCTCTTTGTTTCACTGACAAGCGGTGCCGAAGGAAGCAGCGGGGAGATAGGTGAGGGCGGATAGGTTCTGGACCGTAAATAAGACGATCGACGGAGCCAAGGACTGGCGGAGGTTGCGGAGGGCCCACTTGAGAGCGTACTGGCTGCAGTCGCTCTCGTCCAGTGCTACCATCACCTTCGCCTCTCCTTCGCGTGCCATTTTTTTTTTACTCTCCTTTCTATATCAGACAAAGTGAAGAAGAAGAAGAAGAAGAAGAAAAAGGAGGTGGAGGAGGGTAGTAAAGGCCGCTTTGTTTGACTGAAAAATTGTAGAGCGGTGGTATCCAACGATATCTAATGTGCAGTGCGCTGATTCGTTCTTGGTGCTGGAATTGGAAATTTAGAAGAAAAAAGTTACAGAAGTTTCAGTTTTGATATATATATATATATATATATATATATATATATATATATATATATATATATTTTAGAGACACTACAAAAATTATTCGGATCAGTCAGAATTGTCCAGTAGATAGGACTGACCGTCAAAAAAAAAAATTTACTACTGTTGTTGTCATATTTACGCGCGGAGAAGAGAGACAAAGTTTACGCGACTGTTTGCTGCTATTGCGGATTTTACGCAGGGAAGTAGTATACGCGGGTTAGGTTTTGGATTATGACCGATAGGAGATTCTATTTTCTATTTCTCTCATTCCTTTTTCTTATTAATAATATTTATATATATACATATTTATACATAGAAATTTCTGAAAAATTATAGGGGTGCACACGATTTAAACTGACAACTGTCCAAAGGGTCTCCTACATGAAATAATTTAGGAAAATTTATAATGGTTCCATAAAATCCTCGTACAAATAATAGATATTGTTAATAAATAAATAAAATAGGGTTTTCAGGATTAGGGATCTTACAGTGTCAAAATGACCGTATCAAAAATTACTACGGGATAAACTGTTTCACCGTTTTACGGACTTCAAAAATTTTCAGAATCGCAAAAAAATGATGTTTCGACCTCCAAAATTTACTTTCAGTATTTTTTTTCGAATATCTATAATTTACTGTAGCGAAATTAATTTATATTTGCTGTGGGGGCCCACGGATTTAAACGATGTTTCGACCTCCAAAAAAAATTTAGAAACATTTAAATAAATAAATATTATATTAAATTGGTTTGTGGGTCCCACTTTAAATATAAATTGGCTTGTGGTTCCGCCAACACAAAAAAAAATTAGAATTTTTTTATTTAAATATAATATATAATATTTATAAATATAAATGTCCAATTGATGTTTTTTTCGTAATTTTTTAAACTTTTATGCTTTTGATAGAATTTATACAATTTTTTATGCTTTGGAAACAAATTTCCGAAAAAAAATATTTCTAAATATTTATTTCCAATTAATTTATTTTAATTTTATTTCGTTAAAATAAATTTTCTTAAATCTAATTACAAAACAAAACTAAATAAATAAAACATAACTAATTAAAACAAACAAACCCATCCAACCAAACAAACTGAACCGAACCTAACAAGTGGGCCCCCACACCCAATTTCTGCCAACACAGTTGGCTGAAATTGGGTGGGGCCAATTTCAGCCAACAGTGTTGGCGGAAATTGGCTTGTGGGCCCCACTTTAAATTTTTTTTTTTTTGCCTACATGTATAGCAGTTTAAATTTTTTTCTTTTTTTCTGCCACGTGTACAGCACTTCTGTTTTCCGCCAACACTGTTGGCGGACTCTTGTCTTTTTTTCGAAATTTTGCAAACTTATTTCGCTTGCATGAATTTAATATAAATTTATTTTGCTACAGTAAATTTTCTGTAAATGTATGGATTGAATATTTTGCTCTCAAATATTATACATTATTTTTAACACAAATTTAATCATTTACTATTACAAAGAAAAAAAAACAGAAGTTCAGCATCAAATATTTTTATCAACAAAATAAAAAACTATTTCAACTTCAAGTTCACCTTCAAATAACAATAAAATCGAAAATTATTTAATAATTTATAAACTACATTGTGTCCCAAAAATTGTTTAACTATTAAATTTTTAAGCCAAATGTCCATATTGAGCATAGAATTTTTTTTGATAATTTGAAAAGTTAAATTTTTTTTTTTCTGAAACAAAGAAAAGGGAAGAAGAAAGAATTATGGTTGTTTGGATATGTTTTGTAATAATTAAATTTATGAAGGATACAGTGATTAGTATTTTAAAGTGCAAAAAATAAACATCTTAAGATAGTGGACATGCAGTTATTTGAGTACTTTAAAGTACTAAGCACTATATATTGCAAGAAATAATAAACTCTCAAGAGGGTGATTGTTTCATAGTTATATAATGCTAGCACCTTAAAATGAGTACTATAAAGTATTAGCACTTTAAAATGTAGTTATTGTTCATTTTTCATAACTATATAGTTCCCTTCAAATTGTGTAAAAGGGCGGGAAGCCCGAAACAAGGCTCGTGCCCGGCCCGCTCCGACCCACTTCCCCCACGGGTCCGGGCTGGGTCGGAGGATCCGACCCGCAAACCCGGTCCGGTCTCGGTTTTGTTCAGGCCGGATCAAATTCGGTCGGCCTGGACCGACCCGATTCAGCTGATTTATATATATATATATATATTTTTTTTGATATATCCTTTGGGGGATTTTTTTACCAAAATACCCAATTTTAATGGTTATTTTTTGAACGTTTTAGGAGTATTTTGGTCATTTTGCTAAAAATGACCTAAATACCGATTATAACAAGTTTTTTTTTAGAGTATTTGGGTGTCATTTGGCCCCAAAAATCCTATAAATAATCCATAATTTATGAAAATTAAACACAACCCAATTTCTTCCCTCTTACAAAATTTCTTTCCTCCCTCTCTTACAAAATTTAGAAGCAATATAGTATAAAGAATATATACTATCTTGAAAAATGAGCAACCACAACAACAATTGGAAGATCAACAACTTCAACCCGCATCGCAACCTCAACCAGCACCGCAACCTCAACCGGCACTGCAACTAGAGTTTGAATCGAAAATTTGGCATCATTTTAGCGGAGTTTACAATGAGCACGATACGGAAAGAAGATCTTCGAATAGAGTTCTTGTTGAATACTTGCATTGTAGAAAACGATTCAAATGGGACCATAACTGTGGTACAAGGAAGCTACGCATACATTTGAAAATGTGTATGGATATCTAGTAATGTTGTATTTTCTTTAAAAAAATGTATCGATTTTAATATATTTTATTATTGTTACATAAGTCATAGGTATATTTAAACCTAATTGCAACTTATATTTAAGTCTTAGCTTTCAGTCTCTCTACAAACTTTATTTGAAGTATTACAAATAAATTTTGAAGAGAGCCTGAGAAGCTAAGACACAAATATTTATACTTATAAAGATTTATTTATAAAGATTATAAAGATTTATACTTATAAAGATTTTAAAACTTTTATAAAGATTTGTACTTATATTTATTTATACTTAAAAAGTTATATAAAAAAAATTATATAAAGATTTATACTTATAAAAGAAAGTTATAAATTTTTTTTTTTAAATAACTGATAAATATTTAGATTTTAATTTATACTTAAAGTTATATAAATATTTACATAAAAAAATCAAATAAAATTTTCTTACTTAATGTTTATGACACAGTACACTCTCTCTCTCTCTCTCTCTCCTTCAACCATTCAAGACCTTCCTCGTTAGCTAACATAGATCTTCCTTATTAGCTAACATTTGTTGTATGCAACATATGTTGTTCTAAAGGTGCGATACCCAAATACTACTTAGTCAGAAAATTTTATATTCCAGAAAATCAAATTCCCTATATTCCCATGTTATGAACATATAAATATTTCTTGAAATATATAGTTCATATAAAAAAGATATAACATTTTGAATTGATTATAAAATATTTAATAGTTGTTACTTTTTATTTGTGATTTTTTATACTGTAGTATTTAAAGATGATATGTTAGCATTCAAAAAAACAAGATTCAAATTATATTAAGATCATAAATATTTATCTACATTCTCTTAAGGAATAGCATTTCCATATTTTGTGGACGAATTATTCACCAGCTTTGTCCGGCCACCGACCAAGTGTTCGTGTTCGCAAATCTGTTCGTTTGTTACACATGATAACACGGTAATTACAAGTTGATTTAGATAACAGTTATCATTTAGTTTTGATTTTTTTAAATAGGAAGGAAAAGGTTTCAAAAAAAATATCAACGGATAAAAACATCAATTGGTAATTCCTTCAACAAATGCTTTTCACCTGTGATGGAACATATGAAATAGTGCCTAAAGTTACAGGATCAAATTCTTACTAATATAAACATGAAATTGTGCCCAAAGATGTAACCAGACAATACAAAAAGACTTCACCCAAGATGAAGCATAAAAATGGTGCCCTAAAGATAAACAAGACATCCAAAATGTTTTTCACCTGACAACCAAGTAGTCCCCACATTAACATTTTTCATTTAAGCAGGGTATGATGTCATAATTAACCAAAAAATACCCAATAACAAGATCCAATTAAAAACATTTCGACAGAGGCCACTGACAATTGTGCTCTACTAATAACCGCCGAAAAACAAACTGAGAACATCTTGGAACCACAGGCAGAAAAAGGAATCTCATGTAACATTTCCGAAACTACTTTCATCTTTTATCCTAGGAAGTTCATGATCACGAGATGGAGGACGAGATTACAGAGAACAAAATCAGCAAAAGCCCGTTCTGGCGCTAGATCCTGCAATTTGTGGGGTGAGCTCACTTTGTTAGTTTGTGGTTATCACAGACCGTAGGTGACACTTTCGAGATGAGTTGGTGTGGATTTTACCTTGAATTCCTTGTTCTCCTTGTTAACTTGAATGCGGAGACAAACTGCATATTCATTTGAACAAATAATGTAACCAATCATGAAATACCTCCAAAATAATACAAGCCTAAAAACAAAGAAGAATGATTCTTGAGTTAGCCTTTTACCCGCGAGGACAGCTGTCCCGACACAAAAAAGAAGACCTGAGAGGAATGAGTTAAATGGAAATGATCCAACCAGCCCCATGTAAACCACCTGTAGTATTCACAACTCAAATATAAAACTGTGGCTTAATCAGCATAAAGAAGATACTATAATATCTACTCAGTAAGAATTTCTGTGGAAATATGAGGTAACCGGAAATGTATTTGAGCGGCTTCATAATTCACATTAGAAGTTATTCACAATTAAGTATTGAAGAAGAAGAGCCAGTAACAATTTCGATTCGTGCCTAATAAAATGAATTCAGGAGGACAAATATTATCATCTTTCCCCTTCTTCTATACTACATTAGGCTGTGTTTGGTTGCTAAGGAAGTGAGGGAAAGGAATATGTATTTGGGATCTCATTTGTACATGAAAACATTTTCACTTTCCTTTCCTTTCGCGCACTTTCCACCAAACGTTTAGTCTAAAGATATATTCGGGAATGGCTTCTATGTATGTAAAAAAAATTGATGTGTCTGACAACCTGCCAACTAGCCTTAGGTTTGGGTTTTGTGATTACACCCTCCCTTACCAATAATTCCCAAGAGCAGGAACCTGAAACGTACTCAAGTGGAATAGACAACTCCCTTTTACCCAGGCACAGAACCTCTATGGAAAAGATGGATTCATATAGTTGAATCAAGAGAAATGTGATAAAGGATTTATGGTGGTGGAGGTGATTACTTTTGTTTGTACTGCCGTCAAAGATATAGAAAATTGGAAGATATCCAAAAGTTCAGTAGGAATTTAGAAACGCCTGAGAATAACCTTTTATACTACAGGTAAAGTATGAGAACAGTGAAAACAGTGCAACAGTGTTTATCTTAATATTACAAGATAAATTGTCAACAATTTGGATACATTGGAAAGCATGCACAAAGTTCATTAAATATAATAAATTATATAACTGCTCATGAGTGTATTGATCACTGCCGACTTCATCCGGAGAGGACAACTATAAGGATTAAATTAAGAATTTTTCAGATTGTGAATACTGCTGAAAAAGGATTCCTATTGATACGAATCCTTACTGTTGGCTTCATTTCAAAATTTGTCTGATTCTAAAATGTGCTTTAGCAAAAGGCCTTGAAATAAATTGCAAGATTAAGAGGATGAAAGAAAATCAAGATGCAACAACTGAAGCTAAACAACTAAATAGAATATTTTTCCCAATTTACTTTTTGTTGAGGTTATGTACTTAATGGGCATGGTTAATTAAGAAAAGTAATTATCAACTTTCTCAGTTTTCCAATACCTATACTCATTCTCACAAACTGCTCACTAGGAATGCTGAGTAAAACAACAGTAATTTGGAGTAAGAGGTCGCAGATAAGTCATAATCCATAATAAAACTGTATTGAAAACATAAAAAGAATTTTGAATGTATTCATTTCTATCACATATATTTAATGTGTAGTCACTCATCTATCTTGGCATTCCCATTTCAGCTATGCTCATGTTTAGACATGTTCCTTAATAGCCCAACATTCCATCCCATAAAACATCTCAGATATTGTTGCTATCACACTAAACATTTCTTCGAATATCACGGTTATCCTACAATCACAAAGCACTCCATAAGCGCTACATCACTTCAACTACTCTGCTTTAACTCTAGAAACAACCTTTTAAATCTCTCCATCACCATGGATAATCAATCATAAGTAGCAAAAAAAAGGTATCTCGAACTGTTTTTACTCTACTAGTTTAAAGCCTTCATATTTCAAACTTCATGTCATATTATTTATTGGTTTCTCGAACTTCTTTAAACTTTCATTTCTTTAAACAAATAGAATTTTAAATTTTCACGAGCAATCTTATGTATACAACACTCAGGGCCGGCCCAGGGGCAAGCCAAGCCCTTGGGCACAAACACCCCCCCCCCCCCCCCCCCCCCAAGGAGCAGCCATCCACCTATCGAAAATAAAAGTTAAAAAAGCTGCAGGTTAGCCACTCGACCCATCACCCACCTATTGCTTCTGCCGCGGATTGGAATTTGGAAGAACTTCCAGGTTTCTTCTCGTCCGCTGCTGCGGGAACCCGACCGGAAAAGTTTAGTCAGGTGCTCTTCGATCTCTATAATTGAGTAATCTTCTCTCCATATTTTTGTAAAAGGACAACTAGGGTTCCATGTCTCTCATCTCTTATTTCAAAAATTTCCTTTTTTTTGTATCGCAATTCTAAGGAACAGAGAGAAATTAGAATAGGGTTCTATTAGATGCAAGGGTGCCTTTCCTTTTTCAAGTATTTTGGTAAAATCATTCCATAATTTCTAATTTCTTCCCTGCTACACATTTATACTTATGACTACCTTCATCATCCAATTAGAGACAGGTTACAAATTAAAAAAAAAAAACAATGACTACATAATAACTCCACCAATTGTCTGGACAACCAACATCAACATACTCATCTTGATACCTGAAGTCAAATAGGAATCTTAATTGGAGAATTTCCTTCCAAAAATGCAAGTAAAAGCATTTTTCTTTGAACCGGATTGTACTAGTTATCATGACCAGACTTACTTTTTTGTTGTTATTTTTGTAATCAAGATTTTATGGTATAGCTCAAGCTAAAAGCACAATGTAATATTGATTTTACCAAATTATATTATCTATATGCTTTTATTTTAATTATTTTTTCATTAAGTATCAAGGGACAACCTAAATTAGCTCCGGCTAGGGCAACCCAAGCCCCCGGGCGGCCCTAACAACACTAGCCTGTGCTACTCATCATCCTTAAGCAATGAATATCATTTCAAATGATATGACAATAAGCATATAAACTACATAATATCTCAAAACATTTGAAGGTAAGCATCATGCGCTCTTGGCTCTTGTTTGCCAAACAGGATTGTATCCATCGGAATTGAGAGATTTCCCATTAAATTGGTCATCACACATGTGCAGTTAGAGATTCAACATGCTGGGGAAAAAATAGAACCATTTGTAGATACCTGAACTAAAGCTGTGATGATTGCAAAAACGACGTAAAGGTCAATGATCTGCATATAAAATTATAGCAAGAGAAAAATCAGTCAGATGCTTTTGTTTAAAAAAAAAAAACAAAGTTTATGCTTAAACACCAAAAAATAAAAAGAACCTTGAGATTGGTCGGGGTGGCAGCATAAGCTGTACGCAGAGAACGGATGAGTGCCTGAGCATCATTAGCATTTGTCTTTGCCATTCTCGCTTTCTAGAAATCTCGATAACCGAGATAGAAAGATCAAATAAAAATTGGAAGCAAACTAGAAAATGAAAACAGAGAAATAAGCTAAAACGGGCTTTTCATTTTTCTTCTTCTTGTTGTTCTTGGACCCACAGCTGCTGCTATTTCGGAATAAGGGTATAGATTTGAATCATTTGGTAGCAAATTAACCTAGGACAACAAATAAACTAATGTAACTGACACGGAAACTTAAGGGGGTACTAAAACTGTAATTTCTCAGAATTCAGCATGGTTTTGGATTTCAATATACAACGTTTCCACTAAGCCTGATTGTGGAATCCAAGGACTGCTCTTTGGGTTCTGAAATCCAAGCCAAGCTAGATTGTGAAACGCTTATTGAAATTTGCTCCTTATTCTAGACCATATTAACTTTACATACGAAATGACATAATAATATCAATTCAGAAAACTAAAATTTTCATAAATAATTACAATTAAACAAGTATCACAAATCTATAAATTTGCTATTTTTATTGCCGTTTAAATGGTGTGCAGACAAAAGATTCAAGCTAGAATCCTTTTATCCATACCATCCATTGCTCAAAGACCAATTACCTTAAACTTTTCTTCGGCGCTTTTTAAACCAATACTACATTTATTTGGGTTGTAGTTCATTTATGAATCTTACAAGAAGTTGCTCTTGTATGCTTCATTTTGACAAATTAATTAATTTTATTCGTTTTCTATTAAAGTTTGATTGATATTCTTTTTGAACTTCATAGTTCAAGATCCTGATCAATGAACCTCGCAGTTTAAGACTGTGAACCTGTGGGTCTTCCGGATTGCCATCACAAATTTCCGCATTTTGTGAAGTGGCAATCCGGATGAACCTGTGGGTCTAGTCACAAAATTTAGGCATTTTGTGAATTATTCAGCCAACAGATCTGAACATTTTTTTATTGTGAAGTTCCAATCGACTAAAGAATTTAAAATTCTAACTCGAACAAATCATATATATATGTTAAATTAGGGTTGGGGTTTTAGATCTATGTTAAATTAGGATTAGCGTCCAAATATCTCTAATCACATAAATGTGGAAAAGTAAACCCTAATTTAGGAGGAAAGAGGAGAGGTACCTGGTGGAAGTGCGCCTCTGGGTCGACTATAACTGAGCAAGACAACGACTTATAACGCTATTAATGGGATAAATTTCGGGTTTGGATCCGATCCGAACACTATCGGGTTTGGATCTGGATATAGGTAAGGTTAACACCAGGAACCCGACATCACTCGTCTGATCTTCATTAGGGATCGCAATTTTTTTCCAATCCGGCGGGAACCCAAATTTTTTTCGACGGCGGCGGATTTAAAAATTTTAAAACGGGAACGGAGACGGGGACGGGATGGAGATTTTTTTAAAAAAAAAATTAGGTTGGGTTCGGAAACGGATATGGATATAGTACTTCCCGCTCCCATAAATTTATGACCCCGATTATTTATATCCATATGTTTTTGTTGTATGAAAATGTAGACCTCTATTTGAAAAATGTTTTGTGGGCTTAATATTTTGTATCTTAGACTTTTATTTAGTAATTGTATGTTTTTGTTGAATTAATATTTTCTTTTTGTTGTATTGTATAATTTTCTTTATCTAGTAGTATATTTGTTTTATGAAAATCAAGTTTTATTAACCTGTCTTGTATATTTTTTTTTTCCGAATGAAAACAGTTTTCTAAGCTTATAATGTACATAAAAATTGTTAACGGGACAAGAGATGGGATCTGAAAAATTTAACCCTGAAAGTGTTAACGGGACGAAGATGGAGACGGGAGTGCTTTTTTAACGGGGATGACGATAAAAAATTGAACACGAACAGGAATGGGGACGAGAATTGAGATTTGAATACTACTCGGAGACGGAGACGGAGATGGAGGATATGGTCTCCGATCCCAACCCGCCCCGTTGCCATTCCTAAGTCTCCATTCCCCTTTGTGCATTATTAAATTAAATTTTATCAATTATTAGTATTATGACTTCTTTTTTTATAATTTCTCCTTCTTCTTTCCGTTAATTTTTCTTTTTCTTTTGAACAACTGCTCATCTATTTTCTATCTTTTCTTTTCTTTTCTTTTGAGCAACTCATTTATTCTCTACCTTTTACAAATAAATTTTATCCGTTATTTGTTAGCTTATCAAACCGTGAGACTTGTCATGATAACTATTATTTATGCTTTATTTTAATTTTATTTTAATTTTAACGTTGTTATTGGTTATCTAATTTCTTTTTTACACCTTAAAGAAAAACTTTAGGAACGAATCCTAATATGACATTTAAAGAAATATATTCTTCATTATTGTAAGTACTTTTAGTTCCATGTAACATCTTTATCTTCTTCTTCTTTTTTCTCTTCTACAGGATGCATGATAACATGACACAAAAAAATGTTATATGGCCACTACAAATTTGTTGTCTTTGTATTACTATTCAGGACCAACCCTGAGTACATGGAGCCGAGACAAAATTTAAAAGGAAAATGCTAAGTTTACTACCGAATGTTTACAACCATCTTACAACCCTCTCTCTCCTCCAGCTATGTGGGCCACACCCGGTCCCACCTCTCATCCAATGAATGGTTGCCACGTGGCACTCCTGTCACGTGGCGGCCACGTGGCAGAAGATCGGGTCCCACAAATCCCTCTCACCCAATGGACGGCTGCCACGTGGACGTCACGTGGACGCCACGTGGCGGTTATAAAATAGATGTAAGCATTTGGTTGTAGGCGTAGCATTTATGATTTTAAAATATAAGCCCATACATAATGTAATTAAAATATTGGCACCAAGAGTTGAACTAAGGACCTCTAGTGTACAACTTTTACATAAATAATACTACATCACAATTGTTTTGTGTTAAAGGGGCACATGGTACATACTAGATATATTTTAGATACAAGATTATTAATATATTTATGTTAAAACTGATATTTTTTTGCTCTCTTGATCCGTGGGTCCTGGACGATTCTCCTGGACAAGGGCCGACCATGTTACTATTTTTTAAATAGGGTTGTCTTCGCATTTTAACTATATTTTTTAGTTTTTTTTTCCACAAGATTTGATTTGGTAACATGACTCACAAATATATGTTCAACTTAATTGCCACTTTTGATGTCTTGGCATTATTTTTTTAGTATTATTGTTTTGGCATTTGTTTATTTTTTGGTAATTATATTTTTTACTTTATTGTTTACAAGATTTGAATTGTAAATTAAACATCTATGTATCAACATTTATAACCAAAAAAAAAAAACACTTTACACATGCATTGTGTGTTCATATCTTTTAAAATTTGTCATCGAAATAGAAAAATGCGTTGCACACGTGACGTTTGTGCGCATATATATATATATATATATATATATATATATATATATATATATAAAAGGAGAGATCTTGATCTCCATATTTTTGTATTTTCTAATATTTTCTCTTTCACAGTAGTTGAATTTTGTTTAAGTCATCTAATCTTAACCGTTGATTTGAACTATTCAAATCAATTATTAAGATTAGAAGACTTAAAAAAGATACAACGATTGTGATCATGGAAATATTTTGGAGATGCAAAAATACAAAAAATTCGATCTCTTCACACACACACACACACACACACACACACACATATATATATATATATATATATATATATATATATATATATATATATATATATATATATATATATATATATATATACACCGAATTTTCATTTCGATTCAGTTTGATTTTTCAAATCGTTAAATGCACAATGGCTCATAAGTTATCAAGACTTGCTATCTCATCTAACCTTAACTCCATCCTTTTCATTTCTCCATCATGTATTTTCCAGTGAGTAAGCAATCTATAGCTCTGTTTATACTTAAAAAAAAAATCGTGTTTGTGTGTCTTTTTCTCCAAGTCGAACCGTGTCTTATTAAACCATACAGCCGTCCAATGATGAATTCAAATCCAGAACATACTCGTAGATGTTTTCTCGCGCTACCATTAGACTAGTGCCTTAGATCTCTTTGTAATCTTAGTTTCTTGTACCCGAATGCAAATATAATGGAGTAGAACTCATTGGTAACATATTATTTTATATCATTATTATCTCCACATGGCTAAACTTTTATTGCTAGCCCCAAGCAGAACAATCTGTTTAAATAGAAAAAAAATTATTATTTACTCAAAATACTTTAGAATAATTTATTTATTTTTTAGCAAAAACATTAATTGATTGAGTATTTATTTTATTATATCTCTTGTAATTATTTTGCATTGTTGGGATGAAAATTAGCACTACAATTTCAAACAATCTCAAGAAACTTACCTCAATAAATAGATCATGTTGAGTTAACTATAGGTAGCTGACTTGAAAGCTCCAACTTTTTCAGCAAAGTAGTTTAATTTCAACCAGGAAGTACTTCAAACACAGGAATGCCAACTCGCTTTGCCAATATTTAGAGAATGGAAGAACCCATTGAACGAAGGAACAAAAAACAAGCTCTAGTACTGACGTCTGCAAAATAACAAAGAAGGTTAAAGTGACAAAAAATGCCTTTTAATTTTAATTATAGTTAAAAATAATACTCTAATTTTTAATTTCATGTAATTTATATTCAAATTGAACTGCGACGTAAACAGACGATCAATTTACCCTCAACATTTATAGAAAAAGAAAATAATAACCTCAACAAAACTTATTTGCGTTATTTATAGAAAAAGAAATAAACTAATGTGAAATAGATGTTGGAGTGGGTGTGATTCCCAACCTATGTGAAGAATATCCATGAATGCGACGAGCGTCATTCGATTCGTGTGTTAGAGAAGCTCGGAAAGTGCATCGAGCGTCGTGTATTGATGATTGGATTTACATCTTTGACTTTGATTATATATTTATGATTGTAATTTTTACATATTCATTTTTCATATAATTGGACTTCCAATTTATTGCAAGCCAATACATGATTGGATTTTCATATCTTTGGCCATAATTCGTTTAAAGTAATAAAATTTAATATAATTATAAAAAAAGGGAAAAATTGAGGGTATTAGCAGACAGGGAGACTACTCGCCAACTGACTTGGCGGGACGCATCCTCGAGAGGCCGCTCGCCAACTCAGTTGGCGGGGCGCAGTCCACGAGAGACTGCTGGCCAACTGAGTTGGCGAGGCGCTGTCTACGAGAGACCGCTCGCCAACTCAGTTGGCGGGCCGCTCTCTTCCCTCCCCCTGACGCCTCGGTAACCCACCCACGACCGATCCCCTTCCCTCGGAGACCCTGTCACGCCCCAAACTCCCGCAAGCCCAATAGTCCCCGCTGAACGTGAAATCACCACGTTGCAGCTCTCCCGCGGGACAATCGTTCTATTCGGGACGTGATGCCGTACGAGCCTGGAGTTGCGCTCGTACAAGGCGATGTTGTTAAACACGAAAGTTATCATCGAAACAACCAAGTTACAGCGGAAGCCAATTGTGTACCAAGCACACATCAGAGTATACGCAGCGAAGCTCACGATAGGGTCCAAATGAGATGCCCCGAGTCAATGCCACAAAGGCGATGCCACGGAGACGATAAAATAACTCTTGCTCTTTCTCTAGCCCACAAAGGTACTTACAATTCATACATCTTGTCCCGTATATCCAAGCAGCGCCACTACGTCTGTGTACCTGAAATATTGCCCACAAACGTGGGTCAGTACACAACCGTACTGGTGAGCGGGGTAACCCACTCGTCTAAGCCGACACTAAGTAAAAATAGTGAATGCACACAGTTATATGGTGATCTTTCTAGTTGAATCCTAGATTCTTTTCATGGCATATGGATGACATGTTAAGGAAAGCAGTAAAGCAGTTTAAGCATGCTAGCATTCATTCTCAAACCAAACGACAAGCAGTTTATATATAGCCGACCCGTCTAACTCAATGAGTTCGCTTGCACGATAACATATCGAACCATCAGTCTCGCCTCAATATCCATTCTCAACCAAAGTTTATATCCCACTCTCGAGTGCACACTCTTGCCGAGGCAGGGTGGCCGCGCCTACACGAAAGCCAAACCAACAAAAGAAAAGCAAGCCAACTCTTATCTATATGAAGTCACTGGCAAAGCCATAAAGGACAAAATCCAAGCATTAACGGCGCGCCCTATCAGCCCGGGTAGCAAGCCCCGCTGGAGGTCCCGCAATGCATCGTGACTAGCAATGTGACTAGCACGAATCAATATTTCCCTCCGGATCGATACGGTCCCGGTGCCCCGGGAAGCCGTTTCGAGGAAATGTCAAACCCTTGTGTACACAGGTTGTCCGTGACATGCAGACACACGTAGGTATGACGAGAGGATCGAACATTCTCGCCCCACCAAGCGATCCTAGACTCGTTCCATCGATAAACCCAACCGAAGTATCCATAACCATTCTTCCAACATGTTCTTCCAAGAAGTCCAAATCTCGACCTCAATATATATAGCCCAAGGCACCAAAATACCCAGTGTTTCACATTACCGCTTTACAGCAATGTATTCTGAAATGGTGCAACACCCATGCTCAAGCAATCCCATGGCACAATGCCGTCTCAGTGGCACAATGCCCCATTTGTGGCACAATGCCCCATCAAACGACACAACGCCCTCGCCGATACAGTTGTTCGGTTTCGAACCACAACTGCTCGCTTTGCAAGACAAAGCGACCCAGTGATATTCGTGCACGGATGCACGCTCGCTCGCCCAAATTTCCGATATTCCCATATTTCCATTTGCCTCAAAGTATCCTTCCAACTCGTATATTTCCAACCGTCCAAGCATAATCCCAAGTAATCCAACCGATCGCCTCAAATGAATAATCCAGCTATCGCATCCAACTATCCAACGCGTAAATCATTCAAGCCACAATCCTACCAAGCCAACGACGCACACTCTATGCACGCCTCAGTGTAGTACTTCCCGATGTTTCAGCCCAAGTG
Organism: Iris macrosiphon; assembly: GCA_036927795.1. Lineage (NCBI taxonomy): Eukaryota > Viridiplantae > Streptophyta > Magnoliopsida > Asparagales > Iridaceae > Iris > Iris macrosiphon. Next base: position 158,804,347 of record JAYESA010000016.1, read on the forward strand.
TACAAGCCATTACGTGTTTTCCATATTATTAGGCATGAAGGAGTAGAGGAGAAGGGAAAGAGCCCACTCACATTGTTTGAATCCGTTAGGCATCCTGTCCTGCCGATACGGCCAATCCCTTGAACCCGTGGTCCGATGCAAGCGCGATCTACTCAACTGGTATGACCGTGCGAGCAGGCCGTGCTCTCCAAATCATCCGACCGATCGGACTAAGGAAGACGGCATTATCGTTTCCATCCAGCTATTCAGTACTGTTCTGAACGAACACCTGATTTCCATTATCCCGCTAGCCATCTACACATTGAAACCAACTCGATTAATTCTTCTTCCCGAAATCCGACATTTCAAATGTAACCAGCATTTGATTTATTCAGTCCGACTCAGCGTAACGCTCCGAGCGGTTGCGGGGCGTTACATAATATACCACTTAGAATCAGGTTCGTCCACGAACCGTGCTGGTACTCATTCCTTACTAGCATGCCATAATCCAATTCCATAGATCTGCTCTAAGCAACTCACATATTCACGATTCTGACTCCGCTTCTCGTTCTGCTGAACGCTAGAATAAATTTCACGAATTCCCACATCCTCCTTGCATCTCAACACGAATTTCTCGTATCGCTTAGTTTTGGATCGTACACGTATTTAAGGCGTCCCTAAAATACATGCATTTCAGCCGAGCTATGCGATAGCAAATTTGAACAAGTTACAAGGGTATCTTTATGTTCGAGGCGTCCATTTGCTTTGCTCCAAATTGAACCAAACACAATTCCCATTCCAACACATTCACTTGAGAACTATTCTCAATTATGCAGATTTTCCACCGACTCAATGAGTTCGCGTTCCAGCTCAATCCATCCCACTATTTCTGAAATCAGTACTAGCAATATCTCGAAATATATCTCATGCACCAAACGATCATCTCAACTGATCTACCCCAGCTATGCGACTTACCCAATATCAACTTTGCTTAGATCAGTTCAGTCCAACACATTATTCCTCAATCTCAAAATCTCACAGGGTGAACATCTATATTGAGGTTCGTGTGATCCACGAAGATCTCGCCGCCACGCCAAAGGGATTTGTGTCGCCACGATTTCAACGTGGACACACTCGCCACAATTTTTAGGTTGCGCATGGAATAGTTCTTCGCGCCGCTTCCACTGCCTCGAAGCATAGAATATTACCTTTGCCTTCCGAACGAGCACGTTTCCCAGACTAAGTTCCGAGACATCTTGTAAATCTGAGGCACATCTGTCCCTTCCAGTATTCGCAAAGATTTGATTTGAACGAGCCGCCACAGTCGTCCATTCATATAAATGCTATTCCCTTCCAGAGCACGATGAGTCAGAGGCGATGCCATCTACAAAAATCTGTGACTCTGAATCTCATCAGTTGACTAGGCTACTTCCACCATCGCTTCGATCTTCCGGCTGCATCTTCAGCTGAAGGCTATCCCAAGGATCTCTCAAATCCAACACTCAGTCAATAAGCCAAAAATTATTGCTCACATCTGCTCTCGATGCATTCCCAAATACGCCGCCTCAAGGGTCGTTCTATGGGTCTACCATATTCATATCCGATTCAGCGGGCAAGGTCGCTTAGGGTCTGCTGTCCCGAAGCTACGCTTGATAATTGTAATCATCACGATGGACAGTTACTATAAACCATGATATATCTCATCTGTAAATCCGAATAAAATCCAACCATTCACCCGAGCGAAGTTTCTGAATCCGAGAACCGCGCTCGTTGAAACCTTATTCCATCAATCCGCCGTTCTGTCCTGAATCCATCAAATTTTCGAATTGCATATTCGATTCTCGCACCATCGATTTCAACGATTCTCGAAACTCGAGACTTGCTCAAATTCACATCCGTTTGCCACGTCCCACCTTGCACTTCCAACTTACTCGAGCAGCACAGTGATTTATTCCGACGTTGCTCCCACATTTAGCTATCTTCAAAAGTCTGTCCGCCAATATCCTTGCCTTCCGTTGTGGCCACAATCCGTCCACGTCTTTCCAGAGAATCCGTCTATCATCGTTGCACCATCTTGCCCAAAATTTCATCTCCGCTAAACCTGATTCAACTTCTCGAGCAACAATATCCAAAATCCTTCAAGTTTGTGTGAATCAATCGCATTGCCCTCCAAGCCAATATCGTGTTTCTTTGCTCAACCAACAGCTCAAATGTGTTGCCCAAAATCGTAGTTCGTGCTCGCTATCCTTCCGATAATCCCATCGCTTTGCTCAAGCATAACCCAAATGTTCGTTCCGGTTTCGCCCATCTTTTAAGCCCAACGATGCTTCCATTTGCACGATTCTGTTCTTGAGTTCTCAAGTCTAATGTATCGAAGGATACCCGAGTCAAATTCCATTGCACCAATACCACTTGGAAATATAGTTGCCCTCGTGCAAAATCTGCGTCAACCAGCGTCTATCCCAAATCGACTATTCCGAGGTGATTCTACCGAATCATAACTCAATATTCGCTTGCTCCATTTTTACTCTTTCCAACTCAATCGATTTGCACCAACCGACTTGTATTCGTTATCCGAGTCCGTTCAGACAATTACAATAGATGTCCAACCAAAATATTTCCAATGCCTTGCTTAACACATTTGATCCCATATACCACTTCGAATCAATTCGCTACTCACATTACGTTTCCTTTCACGAATCCGAGATCCGTTCGAACCATCCCTTAGGTGTGATCATGCCATTCCCATCTTAAGTCTGACACAAAAACTTAGCCGATTCTTTAACCATCAATCTCGTTAGGCAACTCGTGCTATGTTCCATTCTCGATGTTTCTAATATTTCCTAAACCGTCTGATACTTTCACAGCACGAGCAATCGTGCAACGATTGTCTTCCAAATAGTCCAACCCAATACCCAACGGTTCCACACGTTTATTGTACGAGCAACTCATGCCAACTTATCTGATATTTCTCAAGTCAACTCAAATCTGCCCAACCGATCCGCCACAGCCAAAATTCCAACTTCTATCCAACACAATCGCTTGACGAGCAACTCGTGCAAGGATCTATTATCATCGAATGTTTCTACCCAAAACATGCCGCATAACCAAATCTCGTTAGCCAACCAACTGATCCATTGAGGCAATCAGAAACTCCAGAACGATAAGCCAAGCCAACCCAACGAAAGCCCACACTTGTTGCACAAATGCAACAACGCCAACCAACTTGCTGCACGAATGCAACAACGCCTAACGAGGCTAAGCGATCCTACGAAAACCAACCAAGGCAACCCAACACAGAAAAACATGCAGCCAAAACCAGCAATAAATAGACTTATTGCATGAAACATCCGATGCGGCACTGAGTAGAGTCAAGAGCTAAACGACACGCGGAAGCTATTTAGAGTTTGTGATGAAGCGAAGGACCAAGTCCGAAGAAATGAACCGGGCGCTCTGATACCAATCTGTCACGCCCCAAACTCCCGCAAGCCCAATAGTCCCCGCTGAACGTGAAATCACCACATTGCAGCTCTCCCGCGGGACAATCGTTCTATTCGGGACGTGATGCCGTACGAGCCTGGAGTTGCGCTCGTACAAGGCGATGTTGTTAAACACGAAAGTTATCATCGAAACAACCAAGTTACAGCGGAAGCCAATTGTGTACCAAGCACACATCAGAGTATACGCAGCGAAGCTCACGATAGGGTCCAAATGAGATGCCCTGAGTCAATGCCACAAAGGCGATGCCACGGAGACGATGAAATAACTCTTGCTCTTTCTCTAGCCCACAAAGGTACTTACAGTTCATACATCTTGTCCCGTATATCCAAGCAGCGCCACTACGTCTGTGTACCTGAAATATTGCCCACAAACGTGGGTCAGTACACAACCGTACTGGTGAGCGGGGTAACCCACTCGTCTAAGCCGACACTAAGTAAAAATAGTGAATGCACACAGTTATATGGTGATCTTTCTAGTTGAATCCTAGATTCTTTTCATGGCATATGGATGACATGTTAAGGAAAGCAGTAAAGCAGTTTAAGCATGCTAGCATTCATTCTCAAACCAAACGACAAGCAGTTTATATATAGCCGACCCGTCTAACTCAATGAGTTCGCTTGCACGATAACATATCGAACCATCAGTCTCGCCTCAATATCCATTCTCAACCAAAGTTTATATCCCACTCTCGAGTGCACACTCTTGCCGAGGCAGGGTGGCCGCGCCTACACGAAAGCCAAACCAACAAAAGAAAAGCAAGCCAACTCTTATCTATATGAAGTCACTGGCAAAGCCATAAAGGACAAAATCCAAGCATTAACGGCGCGCCCTATCAGCCCGGGTAGCAAGCCCCGCTGGAGGTCCCGCAATGCATCGTGACTAGCAATGTGACTAGCACGAATCAATATTTCCCTCCGGATCGATACGGTCCCGGTGCCCCGGGAAGCCGTTTCGAGGAAATGTCAAACCCTTGTGTACACAGGTTGTCCGTGACATGCAGACACACGTAGGTATGACGAGAGGATCGAACATTCTCGCCCCACCAAGCGATCCTAGACTCGTTCCATCGATAAACCCAACCGAAGTATCCATAACCATTCTTCCAACATGTTCTTCCAAGAAGTCCAAATCTCGACCTCAATATATATAGCCCAAGGCACCAAAATACCCAGTGTTTCACATTACCGCTTTACAGCAATATATTCTGAAATGGTGCAACACCCATGCTCAAGCAATCCCATGGCACAATGCCGTCTCAGTGGCACAATGCCCCATTTGTGGCACAATGCCCCATCAAACGACACAATGCCCTCGCCGATACAGTTGTTCGGTTTCGAACCACAACTGCTCGCTTTGCAAGACAAAGCGACCCAGTGATATTCGTGCACGGATGCACGCTCGCTCGCCCAAATTCCCGATATTCCCATATTTCCATTTGCCTTAAAGTATCCTTCCAACTCGTATATTTCCAACCGTCCAAGCATAATCCCAAGTAATCCAACCGATCGCCTCAAATGAATAATCCAGCTATCGCATCCAACTATCCAACGCGTAAATCATTCAAGCCACAATCCTACCAAGCCAACGACGCACACTCTATGCACGCCTCAGTGTAGTGCTTCCCGATGTTTCAGCCCAAGTGTACAAGCCATTACGTGTTTTCCATATTATTAGGCATGAAGGAGTAGAGGAGAAGAGAAAGAGCCCACTCACATTGTTTGAATCCGTTAGGCATCCTGTCCTGCCGATACGGCCAATCCCTTGAACCCGTGGTCCGATGCAAGCGCGATCTACTCAACTGGTATGACCGTGCGAGCAGGCCGTGCTCTCCAAATCATCCGACCGATCGGACTAAGGAAGACGGCATTATCGTTTCCATCCAGCTATTCAGTACTGTTCTGAACGAACACCTGATTTCCATTATCCCGCTAGCCATCTGCACATTGAAACCAACTCGATTAATTCTTCTTCCCGAAATTCGACATTTCAAATGTAACCAGCATTTGATTTATTCAGTCCGACTCAGCGTAACGCTCCGAGCGGTTGCGGGGCGTTACAGACCCCCCCCATCCCCTCCCCTTCCCTCCCTATAAACACCCCCCACTATCTCCTCCTTCTCCCCACACATTCTTCTCCTCCTCCTCCTCTTGTTTTCACATCAAGTCTCCTCCTCCCACATTCCTCCTCCTCCTTGCTCATAGCAATCCTCCTCCTCCTCCTCCTCCTCACATCTTATAATCAAGATTTTTGGAGATGGCTACCCACAATGACGGTCGTATTCCTGGCTGACCGACTGTAGCGCCCCGTTCCTCCTATTCGAGGAGCGCGGCTAAGAAACACAAGACGGTATCGTTCGATCGGGATAGATTGAATTAAGAACTCGTCCTCGTTATGGATTTGTTTCTTCGGAATCGATTCCCATATTCAGTGGACCGTGCCCCCGGGATCGACTTAGCGGCAGAGTCAGGAGGGACCTCTCCGCTGCTATCTTTTATTGCCTCAGTTTTCGATGTCGCTTGTTGCTTTCGTGCTTTGAGTTGGTTTTAGATTTTGCTTGGGTTTTCTTGAACGGTTTCGATGATTTCATTGTTTTCGTTCATTGAATTGCACTTCAATTCCGAGATTGGAAAGAGTGGAAGAAGTATTGATCGAGCAGTTCGTGATGCAGGTGAACGAGCAGTAGGCGGCTTGTGAGCGGAGTCGTGAAGCGCCTCTTTCCTTCTCCTTTCCTTCCAACCAAGTGAGTGGCTACCAACCCGATTAGCTAGCCTTGCTTCCAAGGTTCACACCCTAAAATCTTGCATTCTTCTTTGCCCCGATCAAACGATACCAAGTAATAATAAAAGAGATCAAGATAAAAAGGGAATAAACTTGGAAGTATTGCTTGTCAACTAAACTTATGAACGGTTATCATCTTGTATGCTAGTTCGTTTATAACTGTTCTATGAATCGTGCTAAGTATGAAATTATGCCTGTTATGAAATAAACTGTCAGGAAGACTATGCAAAACCATTATGCTATGGAACAAATTATATGAATGTTGTTTGATCACGGACAACTTGTGCACAAGGTATGTTATGAGTTCCGCGGACGGTCACCGGGGCGCTGGGACCGATCCGATCCGGACGGAACGTATGTATAGTCGTATGTTATGGGGCAAAGTGTTATGCAGCGGGGCTCGCCACCTGCGTTGTATATCATTTGTGTCTTGAGACTATAACTCGTCCCTTCGTGGCATCATGCCAGTGATCCCTATGTATATTTAAACCTGTTACATACTAACTTGTGTCTTCGTGGCAGGGAAGGCAAGGTAAGTATTGTGCAGGTAATTCAGACGGACAGGTAAAATCCACCTAACGGTGGCACGTTCATTTTCAGTAAATTCTATATGCTACTTACTTGTAAATGAACTAAGGCAAGATAGAAACCCACAAATATGCATGCTTCATTAAAACAACGTGTTGATTGGTATAGTTCAGTTAGCTCGCCTTCACCAGTATGTTTCGACATGCTGACCCTCGTTGAAACAGGTTCTCCGCACCAAGGCGAACCGAGCGAGGAGCCGAAGTTATCTTCCCGATCCAGTCCAGCTGTTGGCGCATCTTCACCGCGCCCCTTTGAAGCATTTTGAAGACAGGAGCTTGCAACTCTTCATACACAAATGCAGCTCCGTGGCAAAGCCGTCCTCCAGCCTGGAGGTCTTTATCATTTTGAGTTTATAAAGGGATGTAATGTACAAGACTGTTATCTCATTTTGAGTCAACACTTTTGTAAGCCCGTGCGGCATATTAGCTGACTCGTTCAGGAGTTTGTAATAGATGTTCATTATCAATAAAGAGAACTTTTCTATGTTTCAAATCTGTGTTTCAATTTATCTGCGTACTCTGAATATGTGCTTGTTATGCAAATCATTAAAGCCTTGTGCGGGCGCAACTCCACGTCCGTACGGCGGTCATGATTCGGGGGACGCCTCAACGATTCTACGGAATCGGATCGTGACACCGACTACCCAACTTATTATTAAGCAACGTGAAGACCACATTTCTAGTCAGATATTTACTAGCGAGGTAATTTTTGAAATTACAAGTTGCCAACTTTATTAATTTACACACAAAATATAATGCATATGTTTTTTATAGTTATACGACCATGATCTTGGTTTACGAACCCGGATCCATGTACATTAGCGGGCCGAAAGGAATTATCGTACGTGGGAGCTAAATTCGGTCCAAAAGGCTTTGGTGGAATCCTTTGGATTCCACTATATAGATCGTGTTAGATATTTAATCCACGATCTTCATTTAGTTGTAAGCCTTGCGGAGCGTTGGTGGCCCGAACGCAACACTTTCTAACTCCCATTCGGCGAGATGACGATCACCCTTTTTGATGTGGCAAATATACTAGGGTTACCTATTAAAGGTAACACTATATATTTTGATCCGCACTTAAAGGGATCTGATCTGATCAGGAGGTATCTCGGTGTTAGCCCTCCATCAGGTCTAAAAGACGGCAATTTTATAAAATTTACATGGCTCCGTGGTAACTTTATGGACCTACATCAAACTATTGATGGGGTGGTTGATGTAGATGAAATGCGGGTATGTATTTTTATTAGTAAATTTGTTTATGACTTAATTTAGTGGTGCAATTCTATACAACACTTAATATATCCAGGTCATTCGTTGTACTAGAGCGTATCTGCTCTGTTTATGTGGTACAATTCTATTTTCCGATGCATCGAAAATATGGTAAATGTGCAGCTTCTACCATTCTTGGATGATCTGACAAAACCTACTGAGCATGCGTGGGGAGCTGCTACTCTTGCCTTTTTATACGCCAATCTAACAGAATTTGTCAGATCCAATCGCAAGAGTATTTGTGGATGTATTTCACTGATACAGGTATGAATGAAAGACCTTAAAAAGTTAGAGTAATTTTATACGCAAATTTTGTTTGTACTAATGTCATATTTTTGTTTTATAGTTCTGGTCCTACGAGCACTTCTATATTGGTAGGCCTGTTACCAGCATTCTCAGTGATGTTGGAGTATTTCCAGTTGCTATGCGCTGGCCTACAGACGTAGTGGATTATCAACACTACCAATACAGGACTGTATCACTTTATCGTAGCCAATTTGATACACTGCAGTATCATGAGGTAATTTTTAAATATGCAATAAATATCTTTAAATTATTTAAGTTTTGATCGTAGATAAATATTACATCTAATTGATACAATATCTTTAAATAGGTAACCTGGTTACCGTACTCATATGAACCTGATGCTCCAGAAATCAAGAGGACATCATATGCATTTACTTTACACAGATGTCATATTATATATGATCGATTCACCATGTACCATCCGACAGACCGTGTTCTTCGGCAATTCGGAATGGCCCCAATAATTTTCGATGATCCACCGACAGTCGATTATGAGACATCAAATGCATTACAACGAATCATTGGTCTCGTTGCTGACTGGAATAATCGGTTCGAGAATTATAGTGTGAGGGACATGTCTCCCAGACTAAATTCTGCTGAGGAATGTAAGTTATAAGTTACTCATTATTCGTATTGATTTAGTGTAAATAGTTTGCTAAAATTTTGTTTACATTTTGCAGACATGGGTAGCCTGGACTATAGGCAATGGTGGGGATGCCCTCTTATGAGCAACCGAGTATACCACTATGAGGAGCAAAGGTTCAAGACTAGATCTGTAGACGATTCTACTCTGCGTGCTTTTGCCGATGGAATGCATGATTTGGTATGACTTCATTATACTTTCAAAAATACATATACATAGATATGATAAATATATTAATTTACAAGTTTTAAATTTCAGAGTGGTGTATACCGAGAACATTTACAACGACCTCATATGGAGGAACATGTGACTCGTCGTCTTATGGAGGAACTTGTGACTCGTGTTGAGCATCTGGGTATTGGACGGGAACCGGAAATGCCTCCAGTACAATCCTGTCTTCCACCGGACTATCCGACCGGCTTAGTACGACAGAGACACTCTCGTCGTCGGCGGCGGGATACTGCTGGAGAGGGCCCGAGTGACCAGTATGCTGGAGGGAGCCCGAGTTACCAGTATGCAGGAGCAGAGTACAACGGTCATAAGTTGCCAACTCAGCATGCCCCGCCAACTGAGTTGGGGAGCGGCATCTCGAGGAGAGCGCCCCGCCAACTCAGTTGGCGAGTGACTCTCCAGCGCTGCTCCCCGCCAACTGAGTTGGCGGGTCATCCTCCTCCACGCAAATTCCTCCAACTTTTCCCTTTCTTTATAATTATATTAAATTTTATTACTTTAAACGAAAAAAATCGTATATGATTTAATGTAATTAGATTTTCATATATATATTGTACTTCCATGTATAGATCCAAATTTATGCAAGGGTTTATAAAAAGGTTCATGCAATACAACAAAATAAGGTGGCAATAGTGCTTTTCAACTATTGGGAGGAGAAAGAAGAGATAAACGTCTATTTCGAAAAGAGATCATTTCGGGTAATTCTATTTCTCGTCATCTCTGTTCATCGTGTGTGTGTGATCAATTTTCTATTCCAAAGAGTTGTGGTGATCCGTGTTGGATATGTGAAGAGTTTGTAGAGGGTATAATCTTCTATCCTCAAGATTGGACTCCGATTGTCCCGGAATTTTTTTCTATCTGAATTTTTTACGTAAAAATCGTTTGTGTCTGCGTTTTATTTTCTGTGTGATTTAGCATTTGGTTTGTGTTGCTTTTCTTCGGTTCTTTCGCAAGCTCTTTAGTTTGGGGAACGATTTTTGCGTTGCATTCCCAATACGTGGTATCAGAACTTTAGGTTCAGAGTGGTATCAGGAGTTGACAATCAAACCAAGGAGAATAGATGGATGCGAAGCCGATGCGCATGGTAAACCTGAATACCAACTACCACTACTGGCGGAGCAAGACGAAGGATCTGCTATTTGTCAAGAAACTATATCTTCCGGTATCTGCTTCCGATAGACCCAGTGATAAATCCAAAGAGAACTGAAATTTCGAGCACATACATGTGTGTGGATACATACGGCAGTTTGTTGACGAGAACGTATACAATCACGTTGCCAATATAGAGCACGCGAAGACACTTTGGGAGAAGATAAAATCTTTATATGCGAAGAAGATCGAGGTACACAAGTTGTTCCTGATCCGAACGACGATGTGTCTGCGGTACAAAGATGGTACGTCTATCACGGATCACGTGAGTGGGTTCTAGGACGTGGTTGACCAATTATGCTCGATGAGAGTCAAGTTCGACGACGAAGTTCAGAAACTTTGGTTGATGCGTACTCTGTCAGACTCGTGCGACACCGTACGAGTGTCTATGATCGCTTTTGCTCCAGAATATATGATCAGTATGGAGTTCGCCAAGAACGGATACTGAATGATAAGGAGAAAAAAAAATTAAGACACGTCTTCTTCATTCCACTTAGAGGTGATTGTTTCAGAGAGTTTGTCTTCTCTGTAGCTGTAGAAAATTTAGTCGTTGGATCTATACTACACTTTTACGGTGAGGTTTAGAACTTTGGATATAATTCTTTTGTGGGCTTTGAAATAATCCTTGTGCGGCCTATATTGTACAATGTTTTGGAGATAGCATGTTCATTTTTTTAACAATACGAATGAGAACAACACTTTGACACACCCGAAACTTGGTAACTATAGGTAGATGTACATGAGTATTATCATTTGTTTTATGTTTTTTAAAAATTATTTGTGTCTGCGTTTTATTTTTGTGTGATTTAACATTCACACACCCACACACCCACAACAGATTCAACTCCAGCTATTTTTGTCAACCTAATTTTAGAAAATATCTAATATTTAACGAAAAGAGATACTAAAACTTATTCATTAATAAACCATAAGTTAATAAATATATTTAAACCAAAATTGAATCAAAATAAATATTTGTTTAACAACATCTGAGATTTTTTTGGCATCAATTATATTGTATAAAAATAAAATAAAAAAATTAAACTTAGTGATAAAAAACACGTGTGCAGCTGAATATATAAAAAAAATTAGTTTCACGGTGAATTTTTCTTCTTCTTCCAAAAATGTCTTTATGTTTACTAATTTAAGTTCTTCACTAAATTTAACATGAATAGTTAGGTAATTATATATAGAATAAAATTAAGAGAATTGTTTGCTCTGTAAACCCCCTGATTTTTTCAAGAATTTTAAATTTGGATTTTTCACAATTTCTGAAATTTTCTGGGTTTTTTCTGTAATTAAAAACAGGGTTTTAGTTATTAAATAATTTTTAATTGATAATAAACAGTATTAAAATATTATAAAATAATATTTTGGGTGTAAAATGAAAAACTGGACTTAGGGTAATTTTTCTGGAATTTATTGGGCCCCGGACATATTTTTAAACACCTAAAAGCTATTTATTTAAATTATTTATTTATTTATTTATTTATTTATTTATTTATTTATTTAAATTGTGATTTAATTAATTACTTATTTTAATAAAACCCGGCCCGGCCCCTTTGGGCTCAGCCCAGCCCAGCCCCCGGCCTAGCGGGTCGGGCGGGTCGGCCAAACCCGCAACCCGCCCGAGACCCGCACCCGCCTCACCCCACGTCTCTCTCCCCTTCCCCGCGTCTTCCGGCGGAGCCACCGCCTCCGGCCCGCTCCGCCCGCGCCTCACCCCACGACCCTGGCCGCTCCGCCTTCTCCGCCCCGCTCGGCTCCCCTTCCCTTTTATAAACCCCCCCGGCCGCATCTGCTCCGGTCAGAACTCCTCGCCGTCCCACAGCGCCGCCGTGCCCTCCGCCTAGCTCCGCCTCGCCTCCATCGAGCCCCGGCGACCTCCTCCGCCTAGCCGGCCTCCCCCAACCCAGCGCAGCCCCGACAGCGTCCAGCCGAGCCCAGCCACGCCGCCGCCTCGCCGCAGCGCCTCCGGCAGGCTCCGCCCTAGCCCCGGCCGGCCTCCCCCGCCCCGAGCCGCCGTCTCCGCCGCAGGAAGCCCTAGCCCTAACCCTAATTCATTGTATCTGACACGTGTCGGACACGAAAACCCGGTTTTCGAGGACCCTGTTCAGGTACTCATATCTTCTTGCTCGTAGCTCTGATTTCAATTCCGTAAATTGCGTTGCGAAGCCTGTATGACCCTCTCGGTGTCCGGACAAACCGCTCGGGGCATCGCGTCCTGTAGTAATCGCACACCGCGATCCAAAAACAGGAAAAATAACGACCTGATTCACCCCGGAACTGGGTACGCCCCGCCAAACGGGATGACTTGGTCGCTCGCGGTCTTCACAGATACGTGCGCGTCGTTGATACGGACGTGTGGAATTTCGCAGAAGCTGATTCGGATGTGCGTGCACACCGGAATCAGCGCGTATCCGCGGACAACGCCCCATATCCGACTTTTCTGCATTTTGCCCTAACTTTGTGTACACACGTCGGATTGAAACGAAACTTACGCCATCGGACTCGTAGCGATACGCTGGTCCTGTGACCCAAGTTTGGTTCGATTCTGAGAACGTTGACGAAATCACGTGTCGTGGGCCCCACCGGCCCCGCTCGACGGGCGATTTTGTGATCGGCTCATCGGAATCCAATTCTGGAAGTTCCGTTGGGTTCGTATCATCGTTCCTGACCTGTTGACACTAAATTTGGTGAAATTTGAGACCTTTGACCCTGACACATTTTTCGGTGCAAAACGGGCCCACATGTGGACCCCGTTTTGACCCAAAATTGCCATTTTTATCCTTGTCTCCAAATTGGACTCAAGGACAGGCATTTCTAGCTGATTGATATTTTCTGGATCTGATGTTGATGTTTATTTCAGCAACCGGAGTACCGCCTGCAAATCCAACTGAAGTCAGAGCCGCAATCAGAGCCGGAACCGCAGGCAAGTGTACCTTGCCAAACCCTGCAGCTTGTTACTTATTTTTTCTGGACTTATTTTGCATCAGTGGGCAAGTAGAGCTTGTCAACTCGCAGTGATTCCTGTTATAGTATGTTACTTGAGTTCTTGTAGAAACATACATAAACTTGTTTAACTGTTCAACCCAGGACCGAGTGGCTTTACTTAGCGTCCGATTACCAGTCGGGTGCCAACCCCGTGCGCGGAGTTGTGTAACGTCACATAGACATGGATACCGAGACCCGATATTTCTCGTACTTGTCTTATCAAGTACATCATAACCCAGGACACCTGACACTATTCATGAGACAGAGTCTTCCTGAGACATTCATGGTGATTCTGTATAGGATACAGGACTTGGCAGAGATATTGTATTTAAAGATACTTTATGACTTGTTGCATTACCTATGATCCCGCTTGACATGGATATTAGACGTTATGGTCATGATATGCGTGATTATATTGGGTGGGGAGAGACACACAGGCTACAGGTTGATTATATTATACCGGCGTCGTAGTCTCCCATCGTGAGCTCGACAACCACATGATATCACTGCTACCCGGCTCCCCGACACAGAGCTTGTAGCGGCTTCAGCCTGAGTTCTAGTGATGCTCTCAACTTGCATTTATCACTTAGCTGGTTACATAGTTTACCCTGCTGTTTCATTTAATTTCTGCACCGCATTTATTTTGGCTTGTATTATCTGTACCTTGTTATGTCCCCTGAGGACCTGGAATGGACTATGTCCCCAGGTATAGCCGAAGAGATCCATCTAGAGATACACCGTACAAGAGCACTTCCAGGAGCTGTACCAGGACCTGAGGACGAGATCGTACCAGAGGACTTCCCCTGAGCATTGGCTGTCCATAGTCGGTTATTCCTGTTTCTATTTCAGTTCCTTTATTTCCTGTCTATTTGATTTGATGTATCAGACTTGATCTCGGATTGTTCACCGAGACACTTTTATTGAGATTTGATAGTTATTTCTATTTGTATTTCTCTGGCATTTAATCTGTGATTATCTGTTGTGGATGAGATTAGATTAGTCTGTGACCTGTATCATTGGTTCTATTTACAGTTAGACTACAGCTTAAGCATGCCCTGATGGATCCATGAAATTGGGTTGTCCATCGGTGCGTGCTGCTGGCCATTGCCGCGCATCCAGTCCCTCGGCATTTTGGGACTGGGGCGTGACATGCTCTTTTCAAATAGTAATAAATTTTCAAATAGTAATAAAATTAAGCCAAATTATGAGTTTTTCTTGGTTTTGATCTATTAAAACTTAGTGTTTTCGAAAACTAGTTGTTCTTTATATGTTAGAGCATTTTCTTTCGTATAATTTGGCTTTTATTTCACTTGATTTGGAGTTAAAATTAAGTTTTTATGAAGAAAATAAAATTTTGATTTTTTTTGGAGTTTCGGCCATAGCTGAACTTGCTGTTGGAGAAGACGAAGTCTTCATGCGGCCAGCGAGCCATGCGGCCGAGAGTGCCATGTGGGCCGAGAGGGTTATGCTGCCTGAAATCTTGCTGCATGCTGATACCATTTGTTCATCTTGTTGGATGCATGACTGTTTATTTATACAAGTGTCCTTAAACACCTTGTGCTTTCACTCGCTGAACGAATGAAAAATTCGCTAAGTCCATATGGTCAGAGAGTCCATGCGGCCAGTGGGTGCATGTGGCTATGAATTCTTGTGTTCCTTGTTGCTATGTTCTTTTAGTAATTTATTTTAGTGATTATTGTTGTGTGCTTCCTTATGTCGATGCAAGTTTATGATACCAGACAAGTTTTGCATGTATGGTCACCAGACAAGTTTATGTACAAGTTGTAAGACCCCGTTCCGCTCAAGCGGACTGCCGTCTCAAACGACAATAGTGCAGCTGTCCCGACCCGCTTTGCCTCGATCGAGAAGAAAAAGATATCCAGACTTGTCCCTACATGAATCCGGCTTGGACTTTCAGAGGCTCGCTCGACGTATCGCTCTACCGAGGCGAATCATCGCTAAGGTGGGTGGCTACGGTGAACTTGTCTTTGCTTAGCCAGCACACATAAAATCTGGAATATTCATGCTAGTCGCTAGGTGATTCACCCCCTGCATGCTAATAAATCCAACGCACCTAGCTAAGGGAATAATCCCAACTTGTATTGCTTGCTAGAACATGGAAAATGGAAATACTGCTTATATTCAGACCCTCGCATGCTAAGTCCCTAATGACTTCATCTCTCGGCTTACCTTCGGGTCCGAGCAAACGTGTTTACTTATGTTCCTTAGAAACGCATGTTTGTCTGCTTGTACGTTGCCATGTTTTCATCCAAACCCTGGGAGACTACTACGTAGTCGTTCCGTGCCTGAATGAACCTGCAAGTATCCGGGACCGTTAGGTCACCAAGGCAATTCCCGAACCAGGGAATCAGCACCCTGAATGAATAAGTCACTGAATCACAGCTCGTGGAGCAAACTACTGAATCAACTGGCCTGGCAATCGATATACTACTGTGAACAATCATGCCTGTACATTGAACATGATATGTCCTATCCTGAACTTGATCCTGTGCCTAGCCAGACCTGAATACAGACCTGCATATCGCGGACAACTCGAAAATGAGGCACCGTTCCACGGGCGGTCACCGGGGCACTGGGGCCGACCCGATCCGGATGGAACTCTACTGTTTAGTCATCCTGTGCAAAGACGGAATGGTGTGGAGCACATCCTGTACTCTTGCTGCACCCATTCTCGTTAGAGACTAAAATTGGTAACTCTACTGTTTAGTCATCCTGTGCAAAGACGGAATGGTGTGGAGCACATCCTGTACTCTTGCTGCACCCCATTCTCGTTAGAGACTAAAATTGGTAACTCTCCTGTTTAGTCATCCTGTGCAAAGACGGAATGGTGTGGAGCACATCCTGTACTCTCGCTGCACCCCATTCTCGTTAGAGACTAAAATTGGTCCTTTATGGCTATGCCAGCGACAACTGTTCATATAGATAAGTCATCCTCGCTTAGCGGCTATCCGCGTGCGAGTCACTGCATCATATTAATGAACAACTGAACACCTGAACGATCATGTTAAAACGACCCTCGTGTTTGCATATGCTATGCCCCTGAATGTTTATACTTGCCCGTGCTTGAATTAACAATGTTTGCCTCAATGTTTGCCTTGGACAGGGAAGGATAAATGGTAAGTTGGTAAGTCTCGCCGTGTTTCCTCAAACATCGCACGGCGCACTGCCCGACACGTTAGGCTATTCAAATCTGCATGAAACTGATCCTAAGGCAACTAGAAAGACAACTTAATAGTTGTGCACGGAACCTGTATTACGTGTTTGGATTTGTCGAGCGGGCGAGTAGCTTCCCCACCAGTGCATTCAATGTACTGATAATCCACCAGTTTGTATGCAGGGTGCGGGAGAACCTCGTTCGGTACAGATGCCTCCAACGTGCGTGCTAAGGCCAGGAGTTCCCTCTGAAGCCTTGCAACGGTACGTCCGGGACTGAAGCACATATACAAGACATAATGTTGGAGCGTCGCCTGACCATCGCCTGTACAATCATTCCATAGTTGTAGCCACTTGGCACGCTTTTACTGTTTCAGAGAGAGGCTTGAGCGACTTGTAATCTCGGCTATACGCCGCCTGTAACACATGTTTATATCAATAAAAAGAGCTTGCTTTACTTCAACTTGTGTTTCAATGCTTCCGCTATATTTGTCGACTCAGTGAACCTGTTACCGATCGCCTATGCGTTCATGACTCCGCTGCACTCGGACAATCTGTGCGTCTCTGTGGCTTAGAACTCTTACTGCCAGCCAATGAACCATGGCCTTGCACGGGCGTGGCTCACGCTCGTGCGGCATCACGCCCGGATGGGTCAAAGCGATCGTTCCGCGGGAGCGCTGGCGAGGGTGATTCCCGCCTAGCGGGAACGGCCGAAATAGCCTGCGGGAGATCGGGGCGTGACACAAGTTCATAATCCTCACGACACCGTAGAGATATTTTTGTATTAAAATCTATTGCATTTGGCATCGGGCAATCAAGTGTGAGCATTGTCCAATGTATCGCGTGTCGCGAATACGATAACTCATGAAAAGCTCGTACTCGCGATTCGTCATTTTAGGGAGTTCTCAAATGTCCACGACTCAAGAACTTGAAATAATTTAGTAATGATTAAACAAGATAAGATTTACCTAGAGCATTTTTGGAGGGAAGAATATTGCGCTACCGGCTACTCCGATCCCCAAGGGCCCCATGCGAAATGGACAACCATGCTAGGCAAGGGCTCCATGACTGACCAAGTTTACGTGTGTTGTGACACATTATAAGATAAGTTTATGTTTACAAAAAAAAATTATGATAATAAGACAAGTTTATGTTTACAAGACCAGTTTTTTAGTCACAAGTTTACGTTTATGCTTATAAGTTCAATTGTTGTTTGTGATAAGTAACTAATTATGTTATTGTATGGTTGACTGTGCATTTAAATTTAATAGACAAGCGTACCCTTGGTCATCCGGGTTAACTGCAGTGCCAGTAGTAGCAATATTCTTAGCAATGCACTTCTAGTAATTAGGGCTTGTGATAACCCTAGTTAGTTAATTATAGCAAACCGTAGGCATGTTTGGCCGTGAATTGAATGTTTGTTATTCTTATAGCTCGCTCTTTGTCACGCCCCAGTCCCAAAATACGTAGGACTAGGAACACGTAAGCATGCCAGCCGCATGGATATGGCAACTCCAATATATGGAAACCAAATCCATACGTACGCTGTAATATGAATATAAAATCCACAAGTGGTATAAATATATGTCACAAGTCACTGGGTGCAATCTAAATCTCATCCACAGAAAATCAATATAAATGAATAATCAGCATCTATATAACTAGATCTCAACATAAATATCTAAGGATGATAGTTGGATGGCAAATCCACTACCAACTCGAATGGAAAAGTACAACACAACAAATACAATATAGGAATACCAGCTAACGACCATGGGCTCGAAGAGAAGACATCCTCGCAACACAAGTAATCATCCAAATCTGCGCTCCTGCAATTACTCAAGAACAGATACACCTGGCAGAGGACCAGGTCCTCAGAGGGACGTAACAAGATACAGAAAATACGAGCCAACTTGAATACAGTAAACATGCATATTATTTAAAAATAAATAAGTACGCTGTACAAGACCATCTATATGAATGCAAATGAGGACAACTTTTCGACGTATGGGCAAGGGTAGGCTACTCGATCTAATCCTCACAACCTCACGCTCGTCAGTGGACATCATCAGCCGACATACCTCTGGGGTAGCGACCCTCGGACTCCATCAATCGACATACCTCGGGGGTAGCGACCATCGGACACGACCCACCATAGTGCGTGCTAGTGACTACGGTGTTACCGGAGTGGTTAAAAGCCCATACACCTAATGATTGTCCTCTATGATACTAAGTGCCATGTGTGTGTCAACATATCTAATACATAGTAATGACTGGAAAAAAACTACACATGCAAGAATAAACAGAAATGCAATAAATATACAGAAATATACTAAGCATCCAAAATACTGTAAGTAATTTGGCAAGGTATCTTGCCTGGGGTCCTGCTGCTGGTATGAATCAGAGTCCAAGTCACAGTCCAAATAGCCTATGTATTACAAATTTATCACGTCAACAGATAATTTATTTTAATTTATTTAATTCTGGAATAATAACTCTAAAATCCTATTTTAATTTTATTATTCTGATTTTTATGTTAATTCCTAAATTTTGTCCAAAGAAACTGAATTTTATCAACTCGAGACTCATGGCACGCAAATCGAGGCGATCTGTTGACCGAAAAGTCAACCGACACAACTCAACTTTCATGCATGATTTCCTGTAGATTTTAGCGTCAAAAATATGCTGGAATTTATGGCTCATCCGAATTCAAATTCGTTTGAGAATTATGGCACATACAAATTTTGTATTGTGCACCGATGGTTAAATTCTAACCTAAAAATTCTACAGAATTAACAGTATGTAAATACTTCGAATTAAATTCTGGGAAAAATATATGTCGATGATCTCGGCATTAGCTTTCCGAAACTTTAAACGGTTCGTGATTCTGATTCTGGGTTCTCCCAGAATTGCGAAAACATCGAAACACGTCTATTTTCGGACATGCTGTGCTCTACGAATTTTCCAGAATTTAATACTAATAATTTCGAATTTTTTTTTATATAATTAGAAATTTAAACTCAATATCTTTCTAACACAAGAAACTAGGTCTCATTTGGAGTCCGGAGCTATGCGCAATGGCTTCTGGAAGATGAAGGAACCCTAGATGGCAATTCTCCAAAATCTCTCTCTAAATAATGGGATAATTAGGGTTATCATATTATATATATAGAGAGATGTACCTGCGGCTGAATGGATATCTATAGGCTGACACGTGTCAGAATCTGATTGGATGGTTTTATTTATATTATTTATTTTTGATTTGCCTTTATCAAAATATTATTTAAGTCATTTTAAATCTAAATAACTCCAAATAAATATTAAAAATAATCATAAAAATCTGGAAAAATTACATAAAATATATTTTGAACCTATAAACCCTAGAAAAATATTTGGGACAATTTTATATTCATAAGTTTACTACTATAATTAGGAGAAGCTCTAAACATTAGTTTTACCCATTTAACTAAAAATAAATACTAACATTATTCCAAAAATTCTGAAATAATTCCAGAAAATATATAATAATATTATAAACCCTAAAAAATAACGTGGGTCCATTCTATATTTCTGGGCTTGCACAATAAATTCTACAAGTCCTAAAAATTAGTTATTAGTCTAAATAACTCCCAATAAATACTAAAATTATTCAGAAAATTCCCAGAAAATTCTAGAAAATATATTTGACTATTTAGAACCTAAAATAAAATTTTGGAATATTTTTAATTAAGTTTGAACATAAAATAAATTCTTCAAAGTCCTAAAAAATTAGTGTTACTAGTTTTTAATTAACTAAAAATTATGAAAAAATCTCAATAATATAAAATAGCCTAAAAATAATTCTAAATAAATATTTATATAAGTAAATATACTAAAAAAATTTATTTTCTAATTAACTAAGAGAATACTCTAAATAAATTCAACATCTATAATAAATATAATAATATAAAATATACACAAAATACTTATTTTGGGTGAGGGAGTTTACAATCTACCCAACTTAAAATAATTTCGTCCTCGAAATTAAAATAAGACATAATTTGTTAAATCCTTCACATTCGTACATAAGGTACGTCAATCCCAATCTCTTCCAAAAATTTGAATAACAAAATCTATTCAAATCTATCGCGATCACTTCAAAATTAAGATAATCATTGTTCAAATCAAAATTTAACCTATTGTAATCTCTTCTTACTTTTCCAAATCATCAATATCCAAATTTAAACTGAATCCATATAATATCTTCAAGATTTAAATAACTCATATCAAATTTTATCTCACGATCTTCAACTATCATAATCTCCTCTAGAAGTAATTCGAGTCTAATATTATTCCTATTTTCTCTTATAATTTTTTTTTGTATTCTTCAAAATTTTAAATTCCATTCACATCCTCAATATTTTAAATAGGTAGTCAACCATCAAATTTTAATTCTTAATTTAAATCATCAAATTAAAAAATAATTTAAATGCAGTCCACCAATGTTCAAGTCTGAAATTATATATTTATCCTTCAAATTCAAATTGATGATTTTACCTTCAATACTCAAAAATTTAAATTATGTACTTAAGGTATAAATATTGGGTCCTCAATATCAAGATTTTTAAAATTCATTAATCCTCATCATATTAGTCATTCTTCTAAAATTCTCAAAATTAAAATGGCTTGAACATCTCCCAATCTAATCTTATTCGATCACAATCTAAAAGAAATTCCTCTCGAGTTGCCAATGCACTGCTACCCAACTTAGAATTTATCCATCTATCACAGAAGGCTATATACTTTAAGAAAAACATTCCTTAATTTATTTACTCATGTCATTCAATCCTCAAAACTTCAACGCCGATTATATCATATGTGATATATCCTTAATTACGAAAGAATAATCCTCAAGTATGTGATCGGCCTATAGGGTATATCTAGTACTCTCTGTGTATCAAACTTATACCAAGCACGAGGTTTCGTCTTTCCGAAATAAGGGAAGACGGAGATCAATAATAAAGAGTTCAAGGGCGAGGTAATAGAATAGAAGTATCGGGATCAAGGCGTTTAAAGAATTCAAATGGGAATTGTTAAAGTAGTTGTGGATTGAAATCCTATTTTGGTAATTTCTATTCACATGCTCGTATTAGTACAGTTATGTAGCCGATACGATACGCTCAGACATGACTAGGACAAGTATATTCGTCTACCAATCACTACATATCTCAATCCACGTAAAGTAGTATTACGAAGGGCGAATTAAGCGCACTAAGGTTAGCTAGACCTTAATACACTGATTCTGAAATGTATTAGTAGGCGTCCCCAATAATACATATCTCATGATCAAGCTCGATAAAAGAGTAAGCTTGCAAAACTATGCTATAATAGCAACATAAGTCAAGGTAGTGCAGCAAATATAAGTACGCTAGATGATGATGAAAGGAGGTACAAATTAATTCAAGTTCATAAAACAAAACAACTAAGCAATAATAATAAAAGACTCTACAATCCCTACAGTTATCATACAACCTCCTTGTCTATGTCGCTAGTCGACCAAATGTGGGCAAGGACCTCTAACTTCTATTGTCTGAATAACCACTGTCGTCTTATGCTAGTATACAATTAATGTTGTTCAATCACACTTCAATAATAGGTCAAAAGGCTATGTGATACTAAGTTGTGAGGTATACTACCCAACTTAAAATAATTAACTAATACTGTGACAGTCTTAAGGGTACCGTGGAAGCTCCTGTTAAGGTCTTCGAGAAGGGGTCTTGGTACTTGTTAGGGTATCCTCTTATATTACATAGGTCATGGTCGTCTTAACTCTTAGTCATAGTGCAAGTGTCAATAGTAAGAATGGAACAGTTACTGGCCTCAAGAAAAAGGGAATATAACTCGTATTGAGGTGTGGTACAAGTTACGTAATTTAAAACTAAGAGATAAGCACCAGGTCTCAATCTACAAGAATAACTTAACTATCAAGTTCTAACTACTAAGCACACAATTTTAAAATTCAAGATTACAACTATAATCCTAGCAAACTATGTGTCCTTAACAAAGAAATAAATTACTTGGCCTACTATCAGAAGTGTCAGGTGGCATGAGTTGAAAGATAAAGAAAAGAAGAACGTAATTTTGGTCGTCGCACAATTAGCGAACGCTATGGTCACAGGGGAACAATATATGAAAATAGAGGGGCTCTAGATAGCATCATGGTTTTCCAAGGGAAAGGGGTATGCTAGTCTCTGTGTTTGAGGTATGATTAGGAAAATATTCTATGCATTGCTCTTGGCTTTCTAAGATACTGTCTGCTTATCTCAAGACAAGAATCTAAATTTATGGTTCTCCAATACTCATCTAACGGCGTGGGTTAGGTTCAGTCCTAATATTTACTTTAGTTTTTTATTGGTTTCTCAATGCTAGGGGCAACCATAATGGTAAACTTCTAACTAACTCTAGTAGTGTCTATACTACTCTCAAGTCCTCATAACACATCAGGGGGTAATGGTAAACCAATTCTAGAGATAAGGAATTCTAGGGTTCACTAGACATCCTAAACTTAGTGGTGTGTCAGCACTCTAGTTGTACTCTTAATAGGAAGGTTACCCTACTTATCATCTAACAACAGGAACTTCTATATTCTAGGAGAGGCTATACTAAAGGAACTATTATGGGAGTACAGGAATCAAGCAGGATGCAATTATTCAAATAGACTAGATTAGAAGAAAGATGAGTCATAGTCAATTGTGGATGAGATCCTATACTCTAGTCCTAGGTGCAGGCTTGTTCGGTACAGTAACGTAACCGAGACAATATGCTCTCGACCTGCATGGGCCACCACAAAAATATGTCACGCCCCAGTCCCAAAATACGTAGGACTAGGAACACGTAAGCATGCCAGCCGCATGGATATGACAACTCCAATATATGGAAACCAAACCCATACGTACGCTGTAATATGAATATAAAATCCACAAGTGGTATAAATATATGTCACAAGTCACTGGGTGCAATCTAAATCTCATCCACAGAAAATCAATATAAATGAATAATCAGCATCTATATAACTAGATCTCAACATAAATATCTAAGGATGATAGTTGGATGGCAAATCCACTACCAACTCGAATGGAAAAGTACAACACAACAAATACAATATAGGAATACCAGCTAACGACCATGGGCTCGAAGAGAAGACATCCTCGCAACACAAGTAATCATCCAAATATGCGCTACTGCAATTACTCAAGAACAGATACACCTGGCAGAGGACCAGGTCCTCAGAGGGACGTAACAAGATACAGAAAATACGAGCCAACTTGAATACAGTAAACATGCATATTATTTGAAAATAAATAAGTACGCTGTACAAGACCATCTATATGAATGCAAATGAGGACAACTTTTCGACGTATGGGCAAAGGTAGGCTACTCGATCTAATCCTCACAACCTCGTCAGTGGACATCATCAGCCGACATACCTCTGGGGTAGCGACCCTCGGACTCCATCAATCGACATACCTCGGGGGTAGCGACCATCGGACACGACCCACCATAGTGCGTGCTAGTGACTACGGTGTTACCGGAGTGGTTAAAAGCCCATACACCTAATGATTGTCCTCTATGATACTAAGTGCCATGTGTGTGTCAACATATCTAATACATAGTAATGACTGAAAGAAAACTACACATGCAAGAATAAACAGAAATGCAATAAATATACAGAAATATACTAAGCATGCAAAATACTGTAAGTAATTTGGCAAGGTATCTTGCCTGGGGTCCTGCTGCTGGTATGAATCAGAGTCCAAGTCACAGTCCAAATAGCCTATGTATTACAAATTTATCACGTCAACAGATAATTTATTTTAATTTATTTAATTCTGGAATAATTACTCTAAAATCCTATTTTAATTTTATTATTATGATTTTTATGTTAATTCCTAAATTTTGTCCAAAGAAACTGAATTTTATCAACTCGAGACTCATGGCACGCAAATCGAGGCGATCTGTTGACCGAAAAGTCAACCGACACAACTCAACTTTCATGCATGATTTCCTGTAGATTTTAGCGTCAAAAATATGCTGGAATTTATGGCTCATCCGAATTCAAATTCGTTTGAGAATTATGGCACATACAAATTTTGTATTGTGCACCGATGGTTAAATTCTAACCTAAAAATTCTACAGAATTAACAGTATGTAAATAGTTCGAATTAAATTCTGGAAAAAATATATGTCGATGATCTCAACATTAGCTTTCCGAAACTTTAAACGGTTCGTAATTCTGATTCTGGGTTCTCCCAGAATTGCGAAAATATCGAAACATGTCTATTTTCGGACATGCTGTGCTCTACGAATTTTCCAGAATTTAATACTAATAATTTCGATTTTTTTTTATATAATTAGAAATTTAAACTCAATATCTTTCTAACACAAGAAACTAGGCCTCATTTGGAGTCCGGAGCTATGCGCAATGGCTTCTGGAAGATGAAGGAACCCTAGATGGCAATTCTCCAAAATCTCTCTCTAAATAATGGGATAATTAGGGTTATCATATTATATATATAGAGAGATGTACCTGCGGCTGAATGGATATCTATAGGCTGACACGTGTCAGAATCTGATTGGATGGTTTTATTTATATTATTTATTTTTGATTTGCCTTTATCAAAATATTATTTAAGTCATTTTAAATCTAAATAACTCCAAATAAATATTAAAAATAATCATAAAAATCTGAAAAAATTACATAAAATATATTTTGAACCTATAAACCCTAGAAAAATATTTGGGACAATTTTATATTCATAAGTTTACTACTATAATTAGGAGAAGCTCTAAACATTAGTTTTACCCATTTAACTAAAAATAAATACTAACATTATTCCAAAAATTCTGAAATAATTCCAGAAAATATATAATAATATTATAAATCCTAGAAAATAACGTGGGTCCATTCTATATCTTGCACAATAAATTCTACAAGTCCTAAAAATTAGTTATTAGTCTAAATAACTCCCAATAAATACTAAAATTATTCAGAAAATTCCCAGAAAATTCTAGAAAATATATTTGACTATTTAGAACATAAAATAAAATTTTGGAATATTTTTAATTAAGTTTGAACATAAAATAAATTCTTCAAAGTCCTAAAAAATTAGTGTTACTAGTTTTTAATTAACTAAAAATTATGAAAAAATCTCAATAATATAAAATAGCCTAAAAATAATTCTAAATAAATATTTATATAAGTAAATATACTAAAAAAATTATTTTCTAATTAACTAAGAGAATACTCTAAATAAATTCAACATCTATAATAAATATAATAATATAAAATATACATAAAATACTTATTTTTGGTGAGAGAGTTTACACTCTTCTAGTTTTATTTTCTTCCGGCCCGTGGTTATGGAGCTATGTTCTGCTCGGATGAAGGTCTGCAACCCCGGTCCTTATTTGGTTTAAGGATTGTGGTCCCGATCCATAGTAGTTCCTATGCTCTCTTGCCGCTCGTCGCCTTACTTTCATTTATGCACTTATTATCAGCTATTCCAGTATTATTTTTCTTGAGACAAGTACGTTGGTACTGTACAAGTCTCGATCTGCATTATTTATTTTATGTCTCTTTTGCTCCTGTTGTGATGTGTTTGGTCTATCACCTCGAGCTCCTTTGTGGTACTTGTTGCTTGGAGTTCTGATCCCACTGGCTTTGCATGGCCTGGTTACCCCGAAGAGAAGCAGGATCCACCACGCTTCCAGCAAGATGGCTCGCACTCGTACGACTGCGGCCGAAGCTCGCGAGTGGGTTTTTCTTCTTCCACCTCTCGTCTTGATTACTTCTTTTGTGGTGTTTAGCAAGGGGCAGAGTTGACTTTTTATATTTTTTGATACTTTGGTCAACATGATGTATATATTAGACCATGGCTGGTATATTTGATCATGTATTATTAAACTCTGCTAGTACAATATTTTGTATTCACTAGCTTTATGATCATATATGACATGTAATTTGGGATATCTTTTTTACTTCATGTATGATATACTCTTGTACTTGAGTTGTTGGATTGAGATAATAGGAATTGTCGACCTTAGGATAGACGTCATAGCATGTTAGATTTCATCCATCTGTCTTCTAGACAACCTTAACACATTGCGGCTTACTTCGGTATTCTGCAAGGTGCGGTTAGCCATGTCAGTTCCCGTATTTACCTAGTATTATGGGAGCGGGAAGTGACACATAGATTACAACTGACTTTCTCTTAGATTTTCTGTGGACGGACCCCGAATCTCCACCTTTTGTGCTATATTCTTTGTGCCTCAATCCTTACCCATATAAATAGGATGAAAAATCCTACTTTAAGTCATAGAAATTCCTAGATAGGAAACACATTATCTAGAATATGAAACACTAATTATGGACGTTCAAATATGGTCAAATTAAATAATTTGATCTAAATTTAAATTCTAATTAAATTAATGTAGAATTTTAAATTATATCAAATCAAATCTTTTATCATATTTGGACTCCAAAGTTTGCTATTACCAATTCAGACTGGACCCAACACCACCAAGAGCTAATCTGAACATAATACTCGATAAAAAATGCTATTTATGATCCATTTTTTTTGAATGATAGCATCGTCCATGACATGACGCTGATGTGACAACAATATTAGTGTTACATATAATATATATTTTTATTTTTGATATTCTAATTTAATTTTTGAATTCTATCATAAATGTTTTTTATTTGTGATCGATTCTCTACTACTAAAATGTGATGCTGATGTGGCGTAAACATGATAACGATTTTAGTGTCACAATATCATATTTTACTAAATTTTTTATTTGTGATATTTTAATTTTATTTTTGAATTCAATTATAATTTTTTTTTATTTATGATCAATATTTTTTATCACTAAAATTATATTCACGTCATCGTGTCAAGGATGGTGATATTATAAATAAAAAAAAAAAAAGGAAAAAAAAATAACGCATAGCAATTTTGTACTGAATATTTTGTAGACCTTAATCCAACCATAGTATTCGATGTTGTAGTCCTTTTTGTGTAATTAGTCATATTTGATTTATACTCTCTCATTTGTTCCAAACACTTTTGGACGTGTGTGGTCAAATTAGATTTTATTGCTTCGGTTTAACGTCTCAACAAAAGTCAATGTGATATGTCCTACATCAATTAATTAGGGTTATGATAAAGTTTTTGAAGTTAGCTTGCAAGTCCATTAGTTGGGGAGTCCTAATCATAAGAAGCTGACGTGGAGGACTCGATTAAAGGAAGAGATGGTTTTGTTGTACATGAGCAATCATTCTAACAGGTACGTAGGGCTGTGAGACTGTGAGTGGTCGACAAATATAATCCTAATCGTAACCAAGTCAAAAATATTGGATTGTAAAATAATGACAGACTAACCAACTGGTCGATTCGATTTTGAAACCGATTGATTTGATTCAATTTAATTCGACTAGACTGAACGATTTTTCTTCTCAAATTTCTACTATAACTGTTTGGTGTATTATAGATAATGTAAAATTGAGTTTTTTTGTAGATCAACAGTGAAAAATTGTTTATTTATACTTAGGCTAATTAGCGTTTAGATTTTGAATTTTAGACTAGTTTAGAATTTAAGTCCTAACATGTTCAATTGCAAATTTTAAATCCTAAAATTTTATTTTTTGATTTTATTTTTTAAAAATTTTTAAATTTTTTTTTACATTCTGAACATGAGTATAGGGACAACAATCAACACAAGCTAGAAATGAGAGTATAATAGAAAAAAAGAGTTAATTGTCAAAATGGGATCCGAGGAATGTCGTGGTCGTCATTCTGGTGATTGAACTTTTTTTTGGGTTAATTTAGTACCCAAGTTTTATTTGGTTTAAAGAGTATCTGAACTAGATTTCGTTGGTACTTTTGCATAAAAATCGAAAAAAATGGACATGTGATGGTCAACGTGCCTTATCTTTAGGATTATTTTTATCGTGACGAGATGATAAGTCGGCTATGATTGATTGTAGAGCCGTTATTTTGTACTCGACAAAATCTATTTTTTTATGTAGAATTTCTTTGATCACCAATATTATTTTGAAAATGATAGTTAAAAAAAAAAATTGACAAAAAAACCATAAAAATAAGACATGCAACCATCGCATGTCCATTTATCCTAAAACACGAACGAAATCTAATTCATGTACTAATTAAATCAAAATACAAAACTTAGGTACAAAAAAAAAAAAAAAAATTCAATCACTAGAACGACAACTACTATATTTCTCATGTACCATTTGAATAATTAACTCAAAATAAAAAATAAAAAAAAAAAATTTGCAAATGGACATGTGAAGACTTAAAACTCTAAACGATCTAAAATACTAATTAGCCCAAAATAATTTGTTCATTTGTATATGAAAGTACTCGAACAATATGGCAAGTTGAACTAGTGGTCTAAATCTTGGCTACTCATAACAACATCTGGACAGAGAAGGGACTATATTGTGAACAATTAATAAATGATAGAGAAGTGATTACTTGAAGACGAGAGACATTAATTCATGTGATACGAATCTTAGGATCCGATGATCTAATCTATGTATTACCTACGACCACCCATTAATATACTCATCAACTCTACAAAAATTCTAGAATATCATAAATTTAATAATAATAATAATAAAAATAAATAGTTACAAACTTTAAGAAGAAAAAAAAAATTATACTGAACTTGAGCCGGGATCCGGATAAGCACCCTTCTATTTGTCAGAACAGATCTGCTGTCATGTATTTTTGTGCTCTATATTTTTTTTTCTATTATATGTGGACATTTTCTTTTTTAAATCTGTTATAATTTACATATAGTATGATAGAAATAGAAATATGTGACAGAATTTATTGGACAACAGATTTGTTCTGTCTATTTTTATATACTTTTAAATTTATTTATTTATTTATTTATTTATTTATTTAATAGAATTTATATGTCAAAAATAATAGTAATCGGACAGTATTAGCCGGACAGCTAATCCGACTAATACTTGAGCCCTCTTCACACTGACTGACCGACGACGTTGTACTAATTTTCTTTTCGGAGTCTCCTTCGTAGGGATCCGACAATCCAGCAGTAGTGGGGCAACCCACCACCAAGCACTGCCATTGTACGACACGCGTCCAGCTAGGATTGGCTGGGGAGTAATACTAAAGTACGCGCTCGATAAGGTTCACGTCATTGTTCATGATGGGTACGGATCTACAGTAGTGGGACTCGGAGTTGCTGACCCGCTCCCCTTAGCGGGTCCCACCCGCTAACTCCCTGTTTCGTGTACTTTTAAAAGTCCCGGATGACGTGATGGCAGGGGCCCACGGAGATCTAATCAAAGATCTTCGTTGATGTTACGACGAGTTGCCATGTCGCCCCCAAGGAAATTTATGATCATATGCATGAACCAAGTGCTTTCTAGTAATTGTCATCATAATTTCCTTATAAAACGAAATATTTATAAATCTCCAACGTCAGTTGCGGATGTAGACAAGTATTCAACTTAATACCAAACTTCAAATACTAATATATATATATATATCAAATATTCACTGAATTTTCGTGCAAAATAATTTATAGATGTTTTTTTTTTTCCAAAAAAGAAGACGTCTGATAGTTATATATGTTTGGCTCATACTCAGGACTAGTTAAAGAATAAGTCTGACAAAAAATTTTATTTGGGCAATTTTTTTCTTCTTGGAACAATTTTTCGTGCCCAACATGAACAGCAAGAGGCCAATGCCATTGATGAGAGGCCAACGCCTGCTCAAACTTATAATTTTTGTTAAAAGACTAACCAATTGGTGAGGTAGTTATGAAAATATGTTTTGTGGTCTTGACTTTAAATCCTCACACATACAAATGCAAATATTTTTTTCCACAAGTCATCTCTTACTTCTTTTCTTTCTTTTTTTTCCTCAAATCTCCATTCACAAAACTTTATAGATTCGTCTGACAAATATCAAAATCTACTTACATGACAAAAAAAATATAAAATCAATAAATATATAATTCGATTTTTTTTGCCTCCATTATAACATCCATCTGTTAATTTTTTTTTTCTTTAAACTCAATCAAAAGTGTATGAAATAATTATTTTTTAATTATTACAGTAATTATTCCTAAATTTTGAACTTATTATACAAATACTTCTACTTTTAAATTAATTACACTGACCATCTTTTTTTTTAATTTTTAAAAAAAATAATAATTAGTGTTATAACTTTTTATTTTTATCTGCATCTAAAAAAATAAAACCTTTTATTTTTATTTTAAAGTAAGGATACCTCGTGTAATAACGTAAAACATATAAATAATCAGTGTAAATAATTTAAAAATAGAAATATTTTTTTAATAAAGTTCAAAATTTAAAAATAGTTAGTATAAATAGTCCTTATTCTTTTGTTTTTCCAACTCTCTACCTATCTATACAATTATCATTTTCAACTTAATTACTTTGATAAATGTACTTTAGAAGAGAGAAAACTCGTATAATCTGATTCACTGTTGAAATTGATATAAACATTTCAATGCAATTGTTTTGTCTAAATTAACAATCCAGAATTGTTCTTAAACTTTTATTTCTCCTCAATTTTTCATCAAATCTCGATCGATCTCCCTTCTGTAAAATTACTGTTGCGGAGAGAGGAGAGTCTAATCAAGTAGATAATTGCAAATTGTGACTTGAGAAGAGCTCTTCAAATTTTTTTTATTTTAATAAAACTACAAGAAGACACGACTAAAGTAATGCTAATTATAACTGACAATTCCCAAAAAAATTAAAGCCGTGCAAATAAAATAAAAAAAAGAAAGAAAATTCACACGTCAGCTAACTAATACAGAGAAAGAAAGAAAGAAAGATAAGAAACCAAAATAAAAAATCGTAAGAACGATGAAATATATATATATATATATATATATATATATATATTTTCAGGAGCCAGCCGGTGCAAGGCTGAGATGCAAGTCCAGCCCGTCCCTCCCTCCCGGACCCGGCTCGCTGTACCGGCGGTTCGTCCGGACCGGAACAACGTCCGGGTGGGCGTAGGCGGACGAGGGGAGGACGGTGCAGCCGTGCGACACGTGGAACGGTGGGCCCGGGCGGGAGAAGTAGACCCAGTTGGCAGCTGAGTGAGCGATGGGGGGGTTGGTGTTGAAGTAGTGGTGGTGGTGGTTGTTCCGGGGGTACAGAGTGGCGGGGACAGCGGCGGCGTGGTGGTGCAGTAGGCGGGCCCGCTTGAGCTGCTGGCGCTCCTTCTTGTGGGCGTTCTGGTGACCGCCGAGCGCCTGCGAGTTGGCGAACTCTCTGCAGCAGTACTGGCACTCGTACTTCCGTACGTCGGTGGTGGTACTGGAGAAAGAGGAGGTGGAGAAAGGGGAGGTGGGGCTCAGCGGGGAGGTGTCCGTGTCCACTTCGTTCTCGTTGGACACGTGGAAGCCGAAGAGCTTAAGCTTGGGTTGGCACTGGGTCCTCGCCATCACAATTAGCTAAAGGAAGAGGAGGAAATATGGAGTCCAGAGAGAAATGTGCATGTTGCCTAAGGGGCCTGAGCCTATTTATATGGGTTTTGGAAGAAATGGAGGAAACCCTTCATCAAAGGTTTTGTCCTCAAATTTTTTTTTTTTTGAGGAATCATTGAATATATATATATATATATATATATATATATATATATATATATATATATATATATATATATATATATATATATATATATATATATTCACTGTTGGCAATATAATCGCAAGCAAAACACGGACTTAGATCGGACGAGATTAGCTGTCATGCTAATCCAGTCCCAAAATTCTGTCACCAAACCTATGATTTTACTAAAGTTGTCATCCAGATGATTTTAAGAAAATGGACTTCCATGACATCCGAATTTATATAAATTTTATCTAAAACATCGAAGTTTAAAAAATTATAAAAAAATTATCAAAACATCTATTGAAATTTATATAAATTATATCTAAAACTTCGAAATAAAAAAAACTACAAAAAATTTATAGAACATCCATTGGAATGACATTTTATATTTTTTTAGATTATATTTTTATAATTTATTTTCTCTTCATTAACAGAAGTATAAAAAAACGAAAAACGTCCTATCTAAAAACGTTTTCTATTTATTATTATTATTATTTTCCGTCTCTCAAGTCTCTCTATGGTCTCTCTCACTCTCTGGTCTCTATCTCTGTCTCTCTCACTCTTTCTCTCCTCTTTGTCTACTATTTCTCTCTTTTTTTTCTCACATCTCTCTTTATTAAAGGAATTTAATAAAATCAAAAAAGAATTCTAGATTTTTTTTTTATTACTTTTGCTTATTACAGAGTTATGAAAAAAAAAATCGATCTTTTTTTAGAGAATTAAAATTATATTTTTTATGTAATCCAAATACCACTAGTGTCATGGTACACGCTTCCCGTATGCAATTTTTTTAGCACACTCGTCTCGTATGTCCAATTTATAATCCATAAGAATTTATTGAAATATTTATACAAATAAAGTCTGTAAGATTCGTTAAGAAAATTTTAAGAACTCAATCGAACTCATAAATTATGAAATAAATTCTTATGGATTATTTGCAAAAAAATTATTTCAGATTTTAAGAATTTTATTTCAGTTCGATTGAGTTCTTAAATTTTTTTTAACGAATCTTACCGACTTTATTTGTATAAATATTTCAATAAATTTGTATGGATTAAAAATTGGACATACGGACGCGTGTGCTAAAAAAACTATTGCACACGGGACGCTTGTACCATGACACTGGTGGTATTTGGATTATATAAAAAACGAAAAATTTCAGTTAAAGCAAAATATTTTGATACATTTCTAATTTCTAATTAAAGCATCAAAGTTTGAAAATTTTCGGTGAAAGCATCAAAACGTCCTTTGTAAGGGCGTTTTGTGTTTTTCCGTTAATTTTTTTAACTCCGTTAACGGAGAAAAATAATAATTTTTTTTTTATATATACATAAAACGCCCTTCACAAGGGCGTTTTATAATTTTTTTTTTTTATTTTTTTAATCTCCCGCCCCTCTCTCCTCTCTCCTCTCTCTCCCTTCTCTCTCCTTTCTCTTCTCTCTTCTCTCCTCTCTCTTCTCTCCTCTCTCCTCCCTCAGCATCCCGCAGACGTAAACCTCTCCCGTGAGCACGTCGACCCCGGGCGAGTTTCGGATCAGGGTTTGGGTGAAGAGCTTGGGGTATAGCAGGGCGGTGGTGTCGGGGGTGCCGATGGTCTTGGGGGCCCCGACGATGGGTCCGTCGATCCATGATGGGAGGGGGTGATCGTTCTCGTTAGAGTTAGGGATTGAGAGGGAGAGGAAGAGGGAGAGGGAGTGGAGGGGAGTGTAGGCGTAGGCGGTGGGAGAGGGTCCGATGGAGGCTGAAGCTGGCGCGGGGGAGGGAGGTCCCGTCGGCCCAGTCGATGGCGAGGAAGCCTGCTGCTTTTCCGAAGGCGACGCAGGCGACGGAGGACTTCTCGACGAGAGTGATGGTAGCGGCGGAAGCGGTGGAGGAGTTGTGGTGGTGGGAGAGGAAGTAGGCAGTGCACGACCCGAGCGGAGAGGGGAGCGGAGAAGGGCGTGGAGATAGAAGAACGGAGAGGGGAGCGGAGAGGGAGAGGGAGAGAGGAGAGAGGAGCGGGGAGCGGGAGAGAAGAGGGGAGAGAGAGAGCAGGCTGAAAAAAAGGAATATTAAAATAACGTAAAACGCCCTTCAAAAGGACGTTTTACATTTTTTTAAATTTTTTTAAATTTTTTTAAAAGTTTTTTATTAATTTTTTCCTGATAAAAAATTTTAAAAAAAAAAATAAACAAAAATAAAAAAATTAATAAAAATAAAAAAAATGTAAAACGCCCTTTTGAAGGGTGTTTTACGTTATTTTAATATTTTTTCCCGGATAAATAAAAAATTAAAAAATTAAAAAAATTAAAAAAAATGTAAAACGCCATTTTGAAGGACGTTTTACGTTATTTTAATATTCTTTTTTTCGGATAAAAAATTAAAAAAATAATTTCTTTTTTAAAAAATGCCCTTCTTAAAGGCGTTTTTCATTAAATATTAATTTTTTTTTTCCATTTTCAGCCTGCTCTCTCTCTCCCCTTCTCTCCCACTCCCCGCTCCTCTCTCCCTCTCCGCTCCCCTCTCTCCACGCCCTTCTCCGCTCCCCTCTCCGCTCGGGTCGTGCACTGCCTACTTCCTCTCCCACCACCACAACTCCTCCACCGCTTCCGCCGCCACTATCACTCTAGTCGAGAAGTCCTCCGTCGCCCGCGCCGCCTCCGGGAAAGCAGCAGGCTTCCTCGCCATCGACTAGGCCGACGGGACCTCCCTCTCCTCCCTCTCCCGCGCCAGCATCAGCCTCCATCGGACCCTCTCCCACCGCCTCCACGGACCCACCGCCTACGCCTACACTCCCCTCCACTCCCTCTCCCTCTCCCTCTCCCTCTCAAACCCTAACTCTAACGAGAACGATCACCCCCTCCCATCATGCTGAGGGAGGAGAGAGGAGAGAGAAGAGAAGAGAGAAGAGAGAGGAGAGAAGAGAGGAGAGAGAAGGGAGAGAGAGGAGAGAGGGGCGGGAGATTAAAAAAAAAAAATTATAAAACGCCCTTGCGAAGGACGTTTTATGTATATATAAATTTTTTTTTTCTCCGTTAACGGAGTTAAAAAAATTAACGGAAAAACACAAAACGCCCTTACAAAGGGCGTTTTGATGCTTTCACCGAAAATTTTCAAACTTTGATGCTTTAATTAGAAATGTATCAAAATATTTTGCTTTAACTGAAATTTTTCGTATAAAAAAATATAATTTTATTTCTCTAGAAAAAGATCGGAATATTTTTTTCTCAAAACTCTTTAGTAAGCAAAAGTAAAAGAAAAATTCTAGAATTTTTTTGGATTTCATTAAATTCCTTTAAGAGAGTGAGAGAGAAATAGCAGACAAAGAGGAGAGAGAGATATGAGAGAGAGACATGAGAGAGAGAGTGAGAGAGACCAGAGAGACGAAAAAATAATAATAAAAAATTAAAAATGTTTTCCGGAAGGACATTTTTTCTTGTAAAAACGTTCTTCCTAAGATTTTTATTGTTATTTTTTTTTTTTTATCTAACGTCTTTTAAAGAAGAAAATATAATATTAAAAAATACAAAACATTCTTTCAATGATTGTTTTGATATTTTTTTTTATAATTTTTTAAATTTTGATGCTTTAGATAAAATTTATATAAACTCGGATACTGTGGATGAAAATTTTAGATAATTTTTTGGGTTCACCAGCATTTAAAAAAAAAAAATTTCAATCATAGGACATAATTGGGACTGGATTAGCAGCACAGTAGATTTGAGCTCACTTAGATTTCGCTTGTCTCGGCATGTGTGCCTCCTTTACCTTCTAATCTTTGTTATTGTATTGGTGATTTGCTGGCTTTGTAACTTAAAACTTTGGCTCGTTTATCACAATTAAAATTTATGATAGATATAATTTAAATATATTTTAATTAAAATTTGTTACAGATATTTAATTATAATTTATTATATATATATATATATATATATATATATATATATATATATATATATATAAAAGTAGAAAGCTAATATTATATAATTATTAATCTACTAGTTAAAATATTTTTATTAATTTTTAATTATGTGAAAATATACATACGAGAACGATTTATTTTGAACTTCAAGCTTCTTTAAAATAGTAGAAATTATATAATTATTAATCTATTAGTTAGAGTTTTTTTAAATTTTTTAATTATATGAGAATATACATACAGCTTAGACAACTTATTTTAAGTCGTTTTCAAATGTATCTTTTGTAATAATGGAGATATAGCTCACGTGATGGGATAACCACCATCACATTGTTGGGAACGAAACACAAAAATCGTTCCCCAAAACTAAAGAGACTGAGAGAGAAAACCGTAGAAAAGCATAAAAATCAAACGCCAACAATCACAAAAGATCCATACGTAGACAAAGCATTTTTGCGTAAAAAATTCAGATAGAATAAACCACGGGACAATCAGAGTTCAACCCTGAAAAGTTACATCGACTACTTACAAGTTTCTCACCGATCCAAACGGATGATCACAACTCCTTGAAATAGTTACAAAACACTCTTGCCTCCTTCTTGTTGTTCTATGTGTTGGAATTAGGGTTAGAAAAAAACCTAATATTACCTCCTCAATCCCGCAATAGATCTAGATCACACGATGTGATCCAACGGTGTATTAAACACCCCAAAAAATGCTTCAATCCGTCGACACCGAACTCGGTCCGAGTTATGCGTTTTTGGTCGTTTTCGAGCCAGAACAGTTATGGTCCCCTGAGACCTAACTCGGTGGGAAGACCGAGTTCGACAAGAGTTCTGTCATCTCTAGACAAAACTGACGATGCTCCAAAAATTCAAGTTCTTCCGACACAAATGACACTCGTCGCACTCATGAACTTCTCCGACACAAATGATGCTAGTCGCACTTTAAAATATTTTTCACATAAGTTAAAAATTTCACCCACTTCAACACACGTCAAAGCCATACATACAAGTTTAGTTCTCAGTGGCTACATAGTAATCGTTCATTTTTTTTTTTCTTGGACTTCACTAATCGAATATAAAGTCCTGTATGACGTATAGTTTGGTTTTCGTCGTAACGCTGCTTCAAAGAAAATCCAGTAATAGCATAATTCCAGTAGGGCATACGTCGTAATAAAGAAAAAGTGAAAAAACAACCTCGTTTGGAACGGACTCATTTTCCGTCAAAATTTTGTTGAGCAAATAGAGATCTTTGCTTTTTATGCTTTTTATTTATTTCTTATTTGTACTTAAATGCCCCTAATTTTGTCATATAATTGTCATAAACTTTCACTTATGACAATATGTAATAGATTGATA
>JAYESA010000016.1:158842010-159057561 GCA_036927795.1 Iris macrosiphon
CTTATTTGTACTTAAATGCCCCTAATTTTGTCATATAATTGTCATAAACTTTCACTTATGACAATATGTAATAGATTGATAATAATTGAAACCATTTTTGACAAAAAATTTATCGGAACACTTATATTCTTACTCGGAACTATCCATTATTCGAGGACAGCCAGGTAGAGAGAAGTTCTTATCCGGGACAACCTAATTTTAACTTGGGGCTAGCACCCCCCCCCCCCCCCCCCCCCCCCCCCCCAATCCAATA
Organism: Iris macrosiphon; assembly: GCA_036927795.1. NCBI lineage: Eukaryota > Viridiplantae > Streptophyta > Magnoliopsida > Asparagales > Iridaceae > Iris > Iris macrosiphon. Next base: position 158,842,264 of record JAYESA010000016.1, read on the forward strand.
ATAAAAAAAAAACTCTTTACTCGGGGACAACCAGTTAGAGAGGAGTTCTTACTCGGAGCAGCCTAATTTTAACTTGGGGCTAACCAAGCTCCCCAAAAGATTTGAAGATTTCTTTCTTGAGATGACAGACAAAAGAGATTCCCAATTAAGGTACAAATTTGTTCTTTAATTTATTTAATTTTTCTTCTCATTCTCAAAGTTTTTTTTTCCTAATTATTGTTTTATGAACGCAAATTTCTTCTAATCTATGTTATAAATAATTTAATCGAAGTATATAACCATAATGCATGTTTACGTAGAAATTAATTCGTAGATTTTAGGGTTTTAGGGTTTTAGGGATGAGAGGTCGTGTACTCAGACCTAAAGAACACAGGACCGTAGAAAATATCTACAGTCCTGTAAGAACACAATACTGTAGAAAAATTTCTACAGTCATGTAAAACACGCAGGACTGTAGAAAATTTCTACAGTTCTGTAAGAACACAAAACTACACAAATTACTATAGTACTATATTTTTTTTATTGTTTCTTAACGGTGTGTTTTTGTTATTGTTTATTAATGGTTTTCATAGCCGCAATCTGAAGGAGAAGAAAATCGATGCTGGAGCCAAAAGAAAGCGACCTACTGCATCTGAGCATAGGGCATGCTAGGGAGCCCACATTATTGAAAAATCAGTATCAATCGCAGAACCATAGACGCTTAGAAGTCGTGGAACGAAGAAGATTGCAACTCGTTCCAAGAGACTGGTTACCCGTTCTTCTTTTTCTTCTTCTGATGATGTATCAGTATCAATCGCAGAACCAGAGAAGCTTAGAAGTCGTGGAACGAAGAAGACTGCAACTCGTTCTAAGAGACCGGTTACCCGTTCTTCTTCTGACGATGATGATGTCCCGAATGTCCAAAAAGCACGAAATTTTTCGTTCCTCCAAGAACTTGAACGACGTTCAAAGAGTCGCCATGATAGTTAGGAATATTTTGAATGTGTATGGATGTTTCTTTTGAAGTTGTGATTTTGTAATGTTGACTGTAGACATTTTGAATATTTGTGAATGTGTGGATGTTTATGTTGAATGTTTTCAATGTTGTAATATTATTGACATTTATGACTTAAAAACTTTCAAAGTTGTAATAATATTTCCAGCAAGTTTCAGGTATAACTGTCAAATTTTTTGACAGTCCTGCATATAGTCAAGACTGTCAAAATTGTAACAGTCCTGCATATAGTCAGGACTGTCAAAATGTTGACAGTCCTGACTTTGTAATTTTTTCAGTAAGTTTGATATAGTCAGGACTGTCAAAATGTGGATAGTCCTGACTTTGTAATTTTTTTTAGCAAGTTTGAGTCAGAGCTGTCAAAATGTTGACAGTCCTGACTTCGTAATTTTTCAGCAAATTTCAGGTAGTACTGTCAAAAATTTGACAGTCCTGCATATAGTCAGGACTGTCAAAATGTTGACAGTCCTGACTTTGTAATTTTACAACAAGTTTAAGTAGGACTGTCAAAATTTTGACAGTCCTGACTTTGTAATTTTTTCAACAAGTTTCTGTCTGGACTGTCAAAATTTTGACAGTCCTGCATATAGTCAGGACTGTCAAAATGTTGACAGTCCTGACTTTGTAATTTTTTCAGCAAATTTGAGTCAGGACTGTCAAAAAATTTGACAGTCCTTCATATAGTCAGGGCTGTCAAAATGTTGACAGTCCTAACTTTGTAATTTTCAAGCAAGTTTCAGGTAGGACTGTCAAAATTTTGACAGTCCTGCATAGAGTCAAGACTGTCAAAATTTTGACAGTCCTGACTTTATAATTTTTTCAGCAAGTTTGAGTCAGGACTGTAGATATAGCCATATACAATACATAAGTCCTGAATATAGCCATATACAATTTATTCAAAGTGACTAATACATTGCTTCCTCTATCTTCAACAATACAAAAGTGACTAATACATTTATTCGTATCAGTCAATTAATATATCAAAGTAGTCATGCAATATGTCTTTGGCCTCCTTGTCATGCCCCAGTCCCAAAATGACGAGGGACTGAGCACGTGAGCAATGGCCAGCAGCACGCACCGATGGACAACCCAATTTAATGGATCCATCAGGGCATGCTTAAGCTGTAGTCTAACAGTAAGATGTTACAAGTCTCAGGTATTTCTAATCTCATCCACAGAATAAACACAGATTAATTGCTAGAATAATGCAATGAAAATAAATAAGCAATAAATAAGATTATCTCGGGAAACAATCCGAGAATTAGTCTGTTACATTCAGAGAAAAATAGACAGGAAATAAATGCTGAAAATGGAAATACTGTGCAGATGAAGCCGGTGCTCAGGAGAAATCTTCGGCCAATATCTCGTTCTCTGTTCCGGGTTCTGCTCCAAGGAGTGCTCATGTACCGTACACCTCGGGGTAGTTCTCCTCGGCTATACCTGGGGACATAGTCCATTCCAGGTCCTCAGGGGACATAACAAGGTACAGAAAATACAAGCCAAAATATATGCAGTGCAGCAATAATGAAACAGCAGGGTAAATATGTAAACCAGCTAAGTGATATGCAAGTGAGATTTTTAGTCATACACAGGCTGAGACTACTACAGGATCAGTGTCGAAGAAACCATAGCAGTATTTTCTCGACAGGACCAGTAAGGTACCAAAGCTCTGTATCAGAGTCTAAGGCACCGCCAGATAACAGTATTTATATTATAATATATTCGGCCTTGATATGATAATACTCTTCCCACCCCATGTAATCTCACGTCACAGTTCCAGAAAATATCAGGTACAAGTCACGCAAGTTTGAACTAATGCAATGAGTCAGGCTAGAATCTAAGCATGTAAACTGGAAATGACATGAAAATGTAGCCTATACGGAATCACCAGGTATATCTCAGGCAATTCCGTCACATGAAGAGTGTCAGGTGTCCTGAGTTGAGCAGTTAAACAAGTTACATATGAATCTACAAGAAATCAAGTAAAATACTATAACCAGAAATATCTGAGAATTGGCAAGCTTTACTTGCCCAGTGATGTATAACTAAGTCCAGGAAATAGGTAGCAAAGCTGCAAGTTCTGGCAAGGTACACTTGCCCACTGATGTATAAGCAAGTCAAGGAAAATAAGTAGCAAGCTGCAGGGTTTGGCAAGGTACACTTGCCTGTGGTTCCGGCCCTGTTTGCAGTTCTGACTTAGGCAGAAATTGCAGGCGGTACTCCGGTTGCTGTAACAAACATTACCATCAGATCCAGAAAATATCAATCAGCTAGAAACGCCTGTCCTTGGATCCAATTTGGAGACAAGGGCAAAAACGACAGTTTCGGGCCAAAACGGGGTCACCGGTGGGCCCGCTTTGCACGAAAAACGCATCCGGGTCAACGGTCTCCAAATTCACCAAACTTAGTGTCAACATGTCAGGAACGATGATACAAACCCAACGGAACTTCCAGAATTGGATTCCAATGAGCCGAACACAAAATCGCCCGTCGAGCGGGACCTGTGGGGCCCACGACACGCGATTTCGTCAACGTTCTCAGAATCGAACCAAACTTGACCCACAGGACCAACGTATCGCTACGAGTCCGATGGCGTAAGTTTCGTCTCGATCCGACGTGTGTACACAAAGTTAGGACAAATTAAAGAAAAGTCGGATACGGGGCGATGTCCGCGGATACGCGTTGATTCCGGTGTGCACGCACACCCGAATCAGCTTCCGCGAAATCCCACACGTCCGTATCGACGACGCGCACGTATCTGTGAAGACCGCGCGCGACCAAGTCGTCCCGTTTGGCGGGGCGTACTTAGTTCCGGGGTAAAACAGGGTCTAGTTTTTTCTGTTTTTGGATCGCGGTGTGCGATCACCACAGGACGCGATGCCCCGAGCGGTTTGTCCGGACACCGAGAGGGTCATACAGGCTTCGCAACGCAATTTGCGGAATCAAAAACGGAGCTACGAGCAAAAAATTACAAGTACCTGAAGGAGACCCGAAAATAGGGTCGAATCGTGTCCGACTCGTGTCGGACACGCGGATTCGAGAATTAGGGTTAGGGTTTCGGATTTGGGGATCCGGCGAGGGGCGGCGCTGGGCGGCCGGGCTGAGGCGGAGGGGGCCGGGGTGCTGCGGCGGAGGGCGGCACGGCGCTCGGACGGAGGCGGCGGCGGCGACGGTGGCTCGAGCTGCTGTTGCTGGTGCTGTGCTCGACGGGGAAGGAGGAGAAGGAGGCGGTGGCCGGGGGAGATGGCTGGGCACGGCTGGCGGCGGTGGCAGCGGTGGCGGCGCGGCTGGGGGCACGGCGGCGGCGAGTGGTGGTTGGCGGCGGCGGAGTGAGGCCGAGAGGGGATGGAGGGGGGTTTAAATAGGGGTGGCAGCGGTGGTCGTGGCCGTGGGAGGCGGAGGAGGGGGCGTCGTGGCGGGCAGCGCGGCGCGAGGCGGGCGGAGCGCCGGGCGGAGCGGGCCGGAGGCGGCGGCTCCGCCGCAAGACGCGGACAGCTGGGCTGGGTCGTGGGAGGAGAGAGGGTGCGGGCGGGTGGCGGGTCGGGTTCGGTCGGGCGGACCCGACCCGATAGGGGATGGGCTGGATTTGGGTTCGAGCTGGGCCCGGTGGGCCGGGCCCAGTTGGCTGGATTTGGATTTATAAAATAAAATAATAATAATAATAATATTAATAATCAGTAATTAATTGATAAATAAATAATTAAATAAATAATTTTTGATAATTTAAAAATAGGTCCGGGGCCCAATAAATTCCAAAAAAATTGCCCTAAGTCCAGTTTTTCATTTTACATCCAAAAATATTATTTCCATAATATTTTAATATCATTTATTGTCAATTAAAAATTATTGAATAATTAAAATCCTGTTGTTAAATTACAAAAAAATCCCAGAAAATTCCAGAAAATTGTGAAAAATCCAGTTTTTAAAATTTTGAAAAATCAGGGGGTTTACTCTCCTCTATCTTCAACAACTTCTTGTAAGAATCTATTGCTGCCATGTACGGTGTTATCCAGGACACTGCTTCCGTCGGTGCATGTTTTAACCAAATCGTTGCAGGTGGCGGAACTGGAGAATGAGCGATCAACTTCGGTATTACAAAGTGTTGACTGACAATCCCTATTGTGCATAGATTGGACAATCTATGCTCTGCTGGCGGAGCACACATTGAAAAAAAAGTATTCTTAGTGTCATTTGAAATAACAACAATTGGTATTTATACCTATTAGAAAAAAGATATGCAGCCACAGGGATGGACATGTAATGTGCTTTTTCGACAATTTTCGGCAACAGTGTCCGTGCAAGGTATGCTTGTTAACATAACTCCAACCATTTCTTCGCTAAAGATCTTTGAGTAGAAGTCAATGCGAGACTCCAACTCTTGGTACGACTCTTCCTTGACATGTCTTCATCCTTCTTCATTAGAATAGCCAAGATGTCTAGCAAGCGCATGAAATCTACAATGGCCATCTCCGGGGACATCAATAATTGACCAAATGTAAAGCTGTATCTTAGGCATAAAATGATCAATGTACAAACTCAGTTGGTATTGCACGACATCTGAAGCTTTTCCTCTTTCACAACCAAGTTCTACTTTTCTATGGCCCATCATTTCTCTTGTCGATCTTGAAATAACAATTACTATGTTGTGTTGAAGTGCAACTTGTTTACACCAATCTAACGCATCCTCGTAAGAATGAAAAGAAATATCACCCGTAAATAGATGGCCGACATCAACGAAAATAGCAGGGACGACACTAGTACTAGGTAGTCCCTGTTACCAAGAAAAAATAAACTTTTACCGCCGAAACAATAACTTGTAATTTAAACTAGGATTATCAAAACTGTATACAATGCTATTTAGGTAGGACTGTCAACATTATCTACAACCCTACCTAAATGTAGGGGACTGTAGAAATTTTTGACAGTCCTACATAAATGTAGATCTATCAAAAATTTCCACAGTCCTGCATTTACTTAGGACTGTAAAAATTTTCGACAGTCCTGATAGGAATAAACACGAAAAAACATGTTCAATGTGCGAAAAAAAATTACCGAGGGTGGTTCGCAAGGACCGGGATGGTCAACGAAAGTATTGTCGGTTGTCTTTAGTGGATTCGATGATCCAATTTTCTCGTGTATATCTCCTACATTGGTTGAAAAAAATTCAATAATTTAGGGTTAACAAAATAATTCTCGTATAATCACAATTTCTCGAATACATACCGAATAACGGTTGAATATCCGTAGAGGAATCACCAACTTGACTTGGAACCACATTTTCTATTCCAACAATTTTTAGAATTTTGGTTTAGAGATTTAGGGAAGAAAATGACAAGCGACTTTTTAAAAAATTGTAAAAAGTATGTAAATTTCTGGTCGGTGCTAAACCAATTTGGCAATTTAAAAAAAAAAACAAGACTAATCAACAAAGATGTAAAAGCATATTAAAATTGTAAAAAGTATGTAAATAAAAAAAACTTATCTATCGCAGATAAATCAATCAGCAAGAGTGAATATTATTTCATTCAATTTCAAAACAACAATAAAACGACACAAAAAATACTTAAAATTATGCCTAAAATATTTTCTCTGAATTTATCAGTAGCTATTTGCTTTCCGATACTTCGGATCTCAAACTGTCGATACTACCGATACATATATTTATAAAAAGAGTCCGATACTGATTCTAATACCGATACTATGAACTTGGGTTATACATGCATGATGATAACGATGATGCAGCAGCAGCAGCAGCAGCAGCAGCAGCAGCAGTAATACCTATGTGATTGGGTTTGCTGGGCATTGTTGAGTAGCTGGAACGGGAACCTATGTCCCCTCCATTCCACCTCCCATGCCCTGTCTGTCTTTGCTCCCACAGCAACAGCAGCTGCCTATCTAAATATACCCATGCATCTCTGATCTCCCCCACACCACACCACACCACTCCACACCACTCCACACCAAATTTGTTTATTGAAACTTTCATAATCATCTCTTCCTCCACTGTACATTTTTTTCCTTGTCTCTATGTATCTTCCATTATCAATCTTCTGCTTATTTAATTCATCTGTTGTGCTCCCATGTTGCCCTCTCTGGTCCCTATTTGCTGCTGCATTGCATGCCTCCTGCCATCTGCAAAACATATTTCATTTTCCAATACTGAAGAGAGTATAGATAGATACAACCAGATTCAACTCTAGATTCTTCCAAACAAATTTTAAGACTGATAAAGGTCGAACAACAACAATAATCTTTGAATCCTTTTCTTCTTCTTCTTCTTCTTCTTCTTCTTCTTTTTTCGTCTAATTAGCTCTCTTAAGGGTCATGTAAACATCAACAATAGTTATATCCTTCCGTATCGCCTCAGTCAAATTCGTGTAAATTTACCCTCGCGCATCTCTTTTAACTAATATCTTATTGACCTTCTCCATCCGTGCATATATTAGTCTACATTGGACATGTTTCTTTAACATTCTATGACGTGAATTGCTAAGTAATGATAATAGTCCATATAAGTGTTCTAAAAACCAGATCCGACCAGCTAGTTGAACCTGTCAATACGTGAACCAGTAATTTTTTTGGACTAGTTTAATATAGATCCAATATTTTTTTTAAAAATTCGGTCAACCCTGTCGATCCAGACGGACCGAACAGTCTAACCCAGTTGAATTTTGAACCGATTTGACCTTGACTTTTGACTTTTGCATGCAACCAAAGCCAATATGTTTGTTTCTTGACTAATTCTACTATGATAAATATGCAAAACTTTATATATATATATATATATATATATATATATATATATATAAAAGCACAATAATGGAAATGAGTAGTCAGTATTGGTATTTCCATGTTCCGATCTTTTCATTTTATGTACCCATTTCTTGGAAAAAGTCTCCCAACTATATTTGATTGGTTATCCATAAATATGTTAAATAATTTTGGTATATATATATATATATATATATATATATATATATATATATATATATATATTTGGTCCCGAAGTATTAGCCTAGTGGTAAGGTGGGAGACACCCTGGGGGGACGACATGCGTTCGAGCCCTCTCCGGACTGGCTGGGTGGCTATTATAGCCACGGGTTCGGACCGGATTGGCTGGATGGCTCTTATAGCCACATGTCCTATATATATGTATATATAATTTTTTTTTTTTTAGTTTTTTACTATTTAATATATTCAATGTAAGATTATAAGTCTATATAACTGGTTCAGTCCGAATTAACCTACTGGTTGGACAAGATTTGACCAAATTCAGTGTTCTGATTGTTAGAAAAAAATTGTCGTTTTCTTATTGAAAACTTTGTGAATCAAAAGAAAAAAAATTAGATTGATGTTACCGGCCTCTGGGGAAGTCGTGTACGAAACACTGCCCTAAGAGTTGATTCGGGATCTGTGTGCAGACGTTTCCCGAAGCTCCTAGTGGTAAAATCCCCGCACTACCGGTATCTCGTCGCCGCACACGACTCGGAGAGAATGACCAGGACTTAGCTCTGCCTAGAGCTTGGAGACGAGTGAAACGACGAAAAATGGACAGAATAATATATTAGCAGCAATTTTTTGGAGAAGAATATTTCTGATCATGTTTTCAAAGAAAAACCATTCATATATAAGAATCCATCCAATATGTAACGGTCCGAATTAATTTGCTATTATTTCAACCGTTACACAGACACATGGAGAATGAATCTGGACACGTAATGTATTAACGGTTCAAAATTAAATAGTAACGGACAAATTTATTCTCCAACGTTCAGAATATTAAACGGAAAAATTGAAGAGGAGAAAAAAGAATTTTAGGGTCTCAGCCCGAATCCGAAGAGGAAATCGAATCGGCATTCGGCGCCCGCAGATGTGGGCGCGTACCCGCACCCGTTACGCGCGCCGAACCGAACGGGGCCGGGCCGGACGGCGGCGTCGCGCGCGTGGCCCAAGGGTCCAACCCCCACAAGCATTCAAGCAAGTAAATGAGACAAACTAATATATACACATATAGAGCAAACATCCCAACCGATGTTGGACTAAAAGTGAAGTTGACTTTTTTGAGCAATGGTCCTAACACTGATAGGATCGATCTCCGGTCCGATTTTTAAGACATTGGTCCATATAGTATAACTTGTAAAAATTTAGTGGAGTCCAATAACAGTGAAAAGAAAAAGAACCATCCTAAATACCCTCTTAACTTTCAACCAAGTCAACATAAATTTGGCTTGGACCTACATCAACCCAACCCAACCCAACCCAAACCCAACCCCCATGAAATTAGTCTGGTTTCGCATTCTGACAATTGACAAAATTTGTAGCCTGCGCTGGAAGATCCGCTCCTTCTCTAGCTTGTTTCAATGAAACCCAGTGTTTGTTCCTCCTCCTCCTCCTCCTCCTCCTCCTAGTAAAAAATGGTTGCATGATTAGGTGGGCCTGAAATAGCAAATGGAGGATTATTAATTTGTTAGCGTGATTGGCGTTGGACCTAATATTGAGTAGTCCCACTAAGTCTATCTTTAGGGGAGATCTACTAGAATCCTACCAACTCTTAAGAGAGCCAACAAACATCTTTGTCATGTAACTCTCCCCTCACCAAAATATTGTAGCCAAGTCCCTCTCAAGAGACTCTCAAAGTCTTCTCCCAACTCCAATTGAAGGCCCACCGTTGTCCCCTCTTCTTTGTCTTCTTTCAGCCCTCTTTTTCCCCACTTGTGATTATTACATTCATGGGGACAAGAGTCAACTAGGCTTCAAGACTTAATACTATTCCCCCTCACGGATTTAATGATCTTATAAAGAGCTAAATAAAGCATTAACTTGACTATCATATACTATTATCAATAATTGTTTTCTTTCACATACCTGAATATATATATATTTGAATTGACTATTATGTAATGTAAACACACAACTTCAGTAAAAAAAGTATTAAGTAATGATCATTGTAGCATGGTATTTCAAATCAAGAGAAGTGCCAGAAAATTGCTTCACTATTTAATCCACAACCATTCCAGAAGCTCAAATCCTTCCATGTCCAGAGTTCCATCATCGATATGGTCAAACTCGTCGGCTACCCGAACCACTAGGCAATCTCCAAAGTGAAAACTACATCAAACTCGAGAACTATTTCAAACAAGCTCTCTCTATAAACTAGCTAGCTACCGCTAACCTAAATTTAGCCTGCCTGTCGTCTTCTCCACTTCTCAGCAGTAAACTAGTGACTTAATTAGCTACGTGTTGCTGGAAGAATATATATAAACACGATTGTAAGATGACCGTACACCTCTCCTCCACAATTCTTCCCTCTACAAAACCCTACCTCTAGATCATAATTATCAAGATGGCTTCTACATTTAGATTTAATTAAGCTAAAAAGGTCCAATTTGATTCACTCATGTCTTTTTCCATGAGTTGGGGGACTTGGGATTATTTTGGCCATGGTCTCTCCCACCAGCACCAAGGGTCCATCAGTTGGTCTCCCATACTGGAAGCAAGTTGAAGTGACAGTCACGCTTCCCATCTACCCACTAGCTGCTCTTTAGATTCCCGTAAGTTTGGCATGCTCTCAATTTCCCATCGGATGTAGGAACCGAAAGCCTAACTTTTTCTTGGATTGGAAATGCAATCTTCGTTTCTTCAACTTCAGAGACTTGACAAATAAAGGCCACCTGCCATCCATATTTCTACAACTATACTGGGATTTAAATCGGTCCGTTAATCGATAGATGTACAATTTTGACGACAAAATCGACTTAGTTATACAAATATTTATATAATCGAAACCTACCTAAAGGACCTAAACAACCTGTTGATTATATTTTCATGAAGAGCCCTACTATATACACAACAGAAACATAAATGTGTTTTCGGCAACAAAGTATACATACATTGAAAATATCACTGATCAAGATATAGAGAAAAATTTACACAAACATGGAAATCTCATTAAATTATCATAAAGAGAAGATTACAATCAATCATACACTCCACAAACACCACCAAGAAACCCCAAACCTTGCATCTTTTCCTTTTCTTTTTATACTTGAGCACTCTTTGTACATAGTCAAAACTAAACCCTAGAACCAAATAAAACCACTTACTTTTTCTTTACGAAAACAACATATTCATATTGCAAAAGCCTTATTTTCTTAACCAACACGTACACACACAAGAAACATATTGAGTTTTGTACTGGGTAAATATACACCGTGTCACCGTCTGATTTCGATTTCCAAATCTGCGATATCGTCATCCACGCATTCTCAATCATATAATTCATATCAATCGATTCAGTTTTTCGTCGAATTCAACCCAATCCTCGAGTTTTATAAGTGCTGAGATGAGTTAAAAATGTGCAAACTGCAGACTCAGTGTATGGTGGTTTAAGAAGTAGACTCTTAAACTGTGGATCATGCATTGGAATGGCGTATGAGAGTCATATATGAATAATCTAACGGCTACGTACTAATTTAGACCGTTGCCAGACTTCGTCATACGTATACATACAATAAAATAAAGGACACCTGTCTATGTTCACAATTACCATGTTTGTGTAATGTTTTCTTAAAGACCATCATCTACTATATATGGGAAACTAGATAAAGACCATTAGGAAATTAGGAAAAAAGAAAGCTGCAATAGATTAAAGGGACGTTCTAACTCATTTTTTTAGAAACTGATTCCTTATTGCACCAAGTCAAGATAATCTCTTGTTGACTGTTTCTTTGTTTCTCTAGCCATTAGTTTAGGTATTTTTAATTACCTTCACCTATCTAATATGTTCGTAACTTGTGTTGATTAACTAAAATAAAAAGGAAAAAGAAACAACTTGAATGTACATTTGGTTGGAGTGATCCCCACATGCACCCAAATTTCGTTATTTGCGCTAATAGTATGAAAATAAGCACACATTCAGCCTCCCCTAAGATGGCCCAAATCCTACTTAAGACTCCCATCAAGGAAAGATAATAATTCCAAAATCAAGAATCGACTAATTGTAATTCCAACTGGGTGGCAGAAGGTCAGTGGATCGAGCCACGGAACGTATTATTCCTTTCATTTATAAATGGTGGGAGTTGGGGGCAGTAGGTCCAAAGACATGCAATATAGTGTGCACAAAAGTTCCGAACGTTACGCTGGGTACCGTGCGTTATGTCGTGAAGTCAAAAAAAAATCAAAAAAAATCGACTAATTGTAATCCCAACTAAGTTGATGATCCATTTCTAGTTTAGAACTAGAAGTACTCAAAGGTGACGGGAATGAGTCGGCAATAAGTTTCTGAATAAACAAATCACTAAACCAAAGAATCCATCAACCAGATCATAACTTTGCAAAACAAATGTCAAGATAACACTTTGACAAATTTCCCAAGCCACAAAGAATAAGAAATATTTAAGTATTAATTAGAGTTTAGGCTCGGTTGTTAATTACTAATAGAAGACACCATGCGGGCATCTTCTAGCCTTGCAGCTAGGCTTATTAGTGTAACATGCATTCTTGGCTAAGGGATATATATATATATATATATATATAGATATATATATATATATAGATATATATATGTTTATCATCCATATTATAAGCTTTTGATCCTATCCTTGCCAGGACTCCTTCCGTGTCCTGCTCCTCAATTACTGCTAAATATGTACAATTATTATTTTATTTTCAGTGACGAACTTCCTAGACCATCGAAAAGGTGTCCTAATGTCACATTGCTTGCAGGCTCACAAATATATATATATATATATATATATATATATATATATATTTGAGAGACTATTTATGTGATTTAAACATGCATCATCCAGGATCTAAGCAAAAAACATTCCCCTCGTGTTAGGTGGTGCCCTTGTGAGCGTTTGATAATTTTTGTTCCTACCGCATCTTTTGTGTACGATGCAACCCAATCCAAGCATTAAAAGGACAGTGACAGATATTTTTGTTGGCATTTATTGAATATTTATTGTGCAATATCCAGAAAAGGACGAGATATAATTGTATTTAAGTTTCAGATAATCTTCAAAACCACTTGAAGAAAATAAACATAGCAATAGTAGAGAGCCCAGAGAAAAAACATTTTTCTCATGTTTGCTTGCACAAGCCTAAATATCATTAATTCACTTTCTAATTTGAGTCTTGGGTGGTTTGGACCAAGGTTCGCACAGTCAGTTTCGGAATCGGATCCTTCCTATGAGTATCGGGATAAGTGGTATCGACAATATCGACGGTTTCAGATCGATATCGAATTTTTTGGTATAAAAAATTCACCAATCGTGACGACTGGCTAGTATATGCCACATATACCCTCATAACAAGGGCACTCTGTAATATAATAACATTCAGTTCCGAGGAGCATGGTATCTGTATAACATCCAAAGTTCCATAGAGTGTGGTATCTGCAAAACCACAAGTAACGTCCAACACTCTAGAGAACGTGGTATCTGCATAAATAAATACGTCCGTATCGCTCCGAAGAACGCGGTATCTGTATAAAGGAGGTGTGTGTCCCATACGTCTACCAGTCGTCCTCCCCGCCCAATGATCTATGCATGTTGTATCCACAACACGCTTTAGCTACTACGTCGATACGGGGTGCAAGTATCGGCGTCGTAACTCTGGCTCATAGTCTATCGTTAGAACAATAGTCCAACCTTACAACCAAACAAGGACAAGGATTGGACCACCGTACTACAATAGTCTATGCTCCTGGACTCCTAATAACTGCTAAGTCTTCTAACATGTATCACTATTAGCAATTAAACCCTATCCGTCGCACAACCTACACGTACAGGTGGCCAACCGAATACGCAAGTCCGTGCCTTACATGAGACTCACCACACGTGTAATAAATGCGTCAAGGCCTGGGGAGTCATACTAATAACTCCACGACTTTAGGTGGGTCCACTAGACACTAGGTCAGACACAAGTCCTAACGTCAACGCCTTCGTTGACTGCACCCAAGTCTTTCTCGGACGCGCACAGTTATATAATATAAAAACAATAAACATGCAACTAAAATAATAACCGAATTTAAACAGTACAACAAGGCAAGGTATACTTGCCTGGCAAGAAAGCTGCGTAGTGCCAGTAGCTTGCTCCCGAAGTCACGCAAAATGATCCAATATCCTATATACATATATATAATACAACACAACATCAAAATGATCCAATAGCCATTACACTAGCACATACACAACCTTAATTACACTGAACTCAGAGGGTGCGCTAGGTATGGCACTGGTCAACTAGGGTCAAGTGTGCGTCTAGTTGCACGGGTGTCACATCTGTAATTGCTGTGCAAAACAGACAGTCAAAATGATACGGCTCGCCAGTACGTCAGTGTACATAATGGCAGTCTTCTAACACTTCACATGGTCCCAGGTCAATGCAACTACGGGGTATCCGTATTTACACTCGGGTCACCTCGTTCATATATATATATATATATATATATATATCTACATATTATTATCTAGCATATATCATTAATACTTATAATATATATGTACACCAATATTAATATACGTATATAACCACCAATAATTATATACATATCAATTATATACATACTAAATATATAACTAAATATATACATGTGTCAATTGAACAATACTCATATACCAAATGTAGATTAATTGAGTATATATACTATATATATATATATATATATACCAATATTCATATTAAACCTATACATATACTAATACTAATACGTACATACATACAATCACATAAATGAAGGAGGAGGGACAGGAACAAACCTGCGCGAGCTCGTACGGGATCGACGTTGACGACGATGATGATGGTGACGATGATGATAACTACGATGATGGCGATGATTACGACTACAACGACGATGATGATGATAACGACGATGATGGCGATGATGATGATTGGTGTTTATGATGATGAACAGGGAGGAGGCAGCGGGGTCGGAATGGAGATCGACGAGGGGAAGGAGGTGAACGGTGGTGGTGCACGGTTGAGTTCAAGCGGAGGGGAAGTTCATCGGGCTGTTGTTCGTCGATGGGGCTGGTGGTGGTGATGTAGAGTGGTGGTGGTGATAATGGTGGTGGTGATCATGGTGAAGATGATGGTGAAGGTGATGGTGATGATGAAGGCGAGGCTGCCGGAGGAGCTCAGGCAGGAGGAGTCGAGCCAGGGTCGTCGGTTGTGCTGCTCGGGTTCAGCGGCTGGGCGGGGAGGTGACTGGAGGAAGGGGAGGCGGTCGTGGCAGATGACAGCGGGGGATGTCGTCGGGTTGGACATGGAATGGCCGGAGAAGAGGGGCTCGGTGGTCGTCCGGGGAAGATGAGGAGATGTCGAGGGAGGCTGAGGGAGAACGGGGGTGCTCGGTGGCTGCTCGAGTCGAGCGGTGGAGGAGACGTTGGCTGACGGGGCGGACTGCGGGCTCCGGGGATCAGTGCAGTCGGTCGGGTGGCCGCGGGAAAGTCTGGCAGCAGGATTCAGTCCGGTCGAACTCCGGTGGGTCTGGATCGAGGTGAGGCGAAGGGGGACTGGTCGAGTGGAGGAGAACGGCGGACGGGTTTCTCCGGCGAGGGTCGGCCGGAGTTGAAGGAGAAGGGGATGAATGAATAGGAAGGGGATGGGGAGTCGGCTGAAAGCTTGGGTTTTGGTTGAAAAGAATTTTAAGAAAAGAAAAAATAAGAAAAAGAATATTTATACATAAAGGGGGGTGTTTGACCTAGAATTATTTGACTTGGTCAACACTTGGAAAAAGGCCTTGGCTTGCCATGGAGATATTTCAAGGGCTAGAATTTGGTTTGATCCAAAATGAATGGCTTGGATTACACTGGTTCAAAATTAAGGAGGGCTATGGGTTTAAGGAGGTTGATGTTGAATTACACACTCCCAAAAATTATGAAAAAATTCACATGAGGGAAAAATGGGTTTATTTACGTGTCGTGTCCAACGGGGTGGACACCTGAATGCACTTTTGCACAAAAGTGCCCAACAATTAAAAAATTGCACAAGGTTGGGTTTATGGTTTAATTTATTAAAAATAAATAAAATTGGTGTTCTAAAATAAATTAGAAGTACAAGGGACTAAAATTAAGTGGGACACAAGTATCATGGACGTAGAGAACTCAGAGTAGAATATTACCCTAACTTGGGTTGCACGAAATGAGTCGAGATTGTGTCTCCAATTTCGATTGGAACGCACAACGATGCAAAAGTCAAATTTATTTAGAATTAAGAAATAATGTCTGCGACGAATGTTATGCGACTAAAATGTAGGACAAGATGGCATAATTATAAGTTACACAAGGGTCAGAATAGAAGACAGACATGTCTAGGACAAGGGTGTGAAGTTTGTAGGAAGGCATTGGCTAGTGTAGTGCTCCAATTATCGAAGCAATGGTAAGCCACACTAAGTGATATAAATATTGTATAATTAAATAAAATGCCGTGTTCTATTGCTAATTGGATTCTAATTAGCCATAATATCTCTATCTAAGCCAAACAGGCCTAATTTTGGGTGAGGGGGTTTACAGTACATAACTCGTGAATTGATCATATCAGCCAGTAGACTATGCCATCGCACTGTGCTAATGTAGTTCCGTTCATATTAATGTTTGAAATGCTTCGTATGTTAACTTAGTGTTCAGATCGTCAATGGTCATGGATAACTTGTGCACAAGGGTCTTGGTTCCTGCGAACGGTCGTCGGGGCACTGTAAACCCCCTGAATTTTCAAATTATTAAATCTTGGATTTTTTCCAATTTTCTGAAATTTTCTGAGAATTTTCTGTAATTAAAATCAAGGTTCTTAATTATCAAATAATTTTTTAATTGTCAATAAATAATATTAAAATATCATAAAAATAACATTTTTGGGTGTAAAATAGAAAACTGGACTTAGGGTAATTTTTCTGGATTTTTCTGGACCTCAGACCTATTTTTAAATGCCTAAAAACTATTTTAATTAATTAATTAATTAATTAACTGTTTTTAATTATTATTATTATTATTATTATTATTATTATTTTTTTAGGTTTTGGGCCCGGCCCGGCCCAGTGGGCCGAGCCCGTTAGCCTCCAGCCCAGCCCGCTCTTATCGGGTCGGGTCGGGTTGGCCAGACCCGACCCGCCCGCGAACCCGAACCCGGCCACCCTCCTTCCCCACGTTCCCCGCGAGATCCGGTCAGCCACCGAACCGGCCGGCCACGCGGCGCCTCCGCCGGCCACCTCGCCCGCACCCCGCGCCACGAAGCCGACCTCCCCGCCGCCTCTCCCGGCCAACCCCCCACCTCCTCGACCCTATTTAAACCCCCCCCAATCTCTCCCCTCCGGCCAGCCTCCTAAACCGTAACCCTAACCCTAGTCGCCGCCTCTCCCGGCCAACCCCACCACCTCCTCGACCCTATTTAAACCCCCCCCCCAATCTCTCCCCTCCGGCCAGCCTCCCTCACCGTAACCCTAACCCTAGCCAGCGCCACCCTCGCCGCCGTGAGCCGCCCAGCGCCGTCCTCCTCCCTCTCCGCCGCACTCTCCTCGACGACCTCGCCGCTGCCCAGCCACCGCCCAGCGCCGCCTCCTCCTCCGTCCTCCGGTCGACCACAGCAACCAGCAGCCGCAGCGCCGCCCTGGGCCGCCCCCGCGCCGCCGCCTCCGCCGAACGGTGCGCCGCCCTCCGCCGCAGCACCCTCGGCCTCTCCGCCGCCGTGCCGGCCACCGGCCACCGCCGCAGCAAGCCGAAACCCTAACCCTAGCCCTAATTCTTCTTCCCGTGTCCGACACGAGTCGGACACGACTCGACCCTGATTTTTGGGTCCCCTTCAGGTGCGTGTAACTTTTTGTTCGTAGCTCCGTTTTCAATTCCGTAAATTTCTACGCGAAGTCTGTATGACCCTCTCGGTGCCCGGACAAACCGTTCGGGGCATCGCGTCCTGTGGTGATCGCACACCGCGATCCAAAAACAGAAAAAATCAGACCCTGTTTCACCCCGGAACTGAGTGCGCCCCGCCAAACGGGACGACTTGGTCGCGTGCGGTCTTCACAGATACGTGCGCGTCGTCGATACGGACGTGTGAGATTTCGTGGAAGCTGATTCGGGTGTGCGTGCACACCGGAATCAACGCGTATCCGCGGACATCGCCCCGTATCCGACTTTTCTGCAATTCGCCCTAACTTCTTGTACACTCGTCAGATCGAGACAAAACTTGCGCCATCGGACTCGTAGCGATACGCTGGTCCTGTGGGTCAAGTTTGGTTCGATTCTGAGAACGTTGACGAAATCGCGTGTCGTGGGCCCCACAGGCCCCGCTCGACGGACGATTTTGTGTTCGGCTCATCGGAATCCAAATCTGGAAGTTCCGTTGGGTTCGTATCAGCGTTCCTGACCTGTTGACACTAAGTTTGGTGAATTTGGAGACCTTTGACCTGGACACGTTTTTCGGTGCAAAGAGGGCCCACCGGCGGACTCCGTTTTGACCCGAAACTGCCGTTTTTGCCCTTGTCTCCAAATTGGACCCAAGGACAGGCGTTTCTAGCTATTTGACATCTTCTGAGCGTGATTGTAATGTCTATTTCAGCTTTTGGACTCATCTCTGGAATTTTCCCCAAGAACCAAATTAATCAGATCCAAACAACAGGCAAGTACCTGCACTTCAAGTTAAATCTTTATATTGTGATAATTAATTCCCTGCTTTACTAGTACCCTTGATGATTACACCTAGTGTTAGAAATGCTGGATTTTCATGTCTTGAATATTGAAGTTCCTGTCTTGTTTTTCATGTCGGGTGGGAGAATACTAGAAGGCATGTAGTTTACCCTTTCCCTTGTCATGTTTAATAGCTGTTGGTACGCGACTGTACCTCAGCCGGATCTCGATTTTCTCTGTTTAATAGCCGTTTATGACGGCCGGATTAGCCTTATAAACCCCTACATGCCAACTATGTATTCTAAAACAAACACAGGTTCACACAGATAGTTTCTGGTCATGTTATATTTCTTGCTGACTGTTGTAGTTTCATTTCCTGTTTCATTTATTTCTGCTTTCTCATATTCCTGCTTACAGCTTTAACTCTGAGATAATGATGTTCTGTTATGCAGTTTCTTAACATGATATTCAATATTTAATTGTCATAAATATTTAGTTTAACCTTGTTGTGCACTGTGTACTTTGCTCCTTTCCTGACTGGATCTGTTGATTTAGGCGATGATGAGGACCTTGCCCCTACTTATTATGGTCCCTATGAGGGTACAGATGATACCTATGAGGAGCCAGAACCCACCCCGGAGACCCCTGCTGCAGAGTAGCTAGCAGTAGCTATCTTTTATTTCTGTTTCTTATCTTAGTAATCGGGTTTGTCCCCGATTTCATTCTGAATTTCTGTACTAAAATATTTGAATCTGTTGTCGTATTTATTTCAGTTGCAATCTTAAGTTTATGTTCTCATTATTATCTTGCCTATGTTAATTGTGAATGAGCTAGTTTAGTAAATCTGGAATTGACCTAGACAGCGTACTACCGCCGACTCTGCGGCGTAGGCTGGACGTACCCACGCACTCGTGCCCGAATTTCCGGGTGCGGGTCGTGACACGTTTTTATGGTGGCCCATGCAGGTCCTATCCTAAAATAGGGTAATACCCTAGGACAGGGTATGGAATAAGATTGAGGATTCTAGGAAAATCTCATTCACAGTATAGGGTCCTTATTTCAATTCTTGATATCATTTCTGCTCAATTTTCCTATCGCCTTTGATTTCCAAGTAATCTATTCTGATCTTCCTATCCCTTAATCTTTTAGAATGGTCCAGACAAGGAACACAGTAGGAGACACATCAGAACCAGCTAAGCAGAATGTGCCCGAGACTCTTGCACTCCCGCCGCCTCCATCTGTTCCGGCAGTTACTCTAGATGAGGCACAGCTACTTGGAGTGTTCCAAGGATTGGTGGAATCCCAGAAAGAACAGACTGCACTTCTGCGGACCAGCCTCTCAGAAGCTCTTAAGTCCCAGGAGTCGTCACTCAAGAGGCCAGGGAGTGCCAAAGACTTCAAGAATCTTAGACTGCACTTCTTTTTATTATCACATCCCTCGAAC
The DNA here is from genome assembly GCA_036927795.1 of Iris macrosiphon. Taxonomy (NCBI): domain Eukaryota; kingdom Viridiplantae; phylum Streptophyta; class Magnoliopsida; order Asparagales; family Iridaceae; genus Iris; species Iris macrosiphon. Next base: position 158,862,326 of record JAYESA010000016.1, read on the forward strand.
TATTGCTGTTGTTTTTCGAAGCCATCCATAATCAACAAAATACCCACATAAAACTCATAATATATGTCACGCCCCGATCTCCCGCAGGCAATCGGCCGTTCCCGCTAGGCGGGAATCACCCTCGCCAGCGCTCCCGCGGAACGATCGCTTGATCCATCCGGACGTGATGTCGCACGAGCGTGAGCCACGTCCGTGCAAGGCCATGGTTCATTGGCTGGAGGCAAGAGTTCTAAGCCACAGAGTCGCACAGATTGTCCGAGTGCAGCGGAGTCATGAACGCATAGGCGATCGGTAACAGGTTTACTGAGTCGACAAATATAGCGGAAGCATTGAAACACAAGTTGAAGTAAAGCAAGCTCTTTTTATTGATATGAATATGTGTTACAGGCGGCGTATAGCCGAGATTACAAGTCGCTCAAGCCTCTCTCTCTGAAACAGTAAAAGCGTGCCAAGTGGCTACAATTGTGGAATGATTGTACAGGCGATGTTCAGGTGAGTTCGGGCTATGTTCCAACATTATGCCTTGTATATGTGCTTCTGACCCGGACGCACCGTTGCTTCGGAGTGATCTTCACGCCTAAGCACGCACGTTGGAGGCATCCGCACCGAACGAGGTTCTCCCGCACCCTGCATACAAACTGGTGGATTATCAGTACATTGAATGCACTGGTGGGGAAGCTACTCGCCCGCTCGACAAATCCAAACACGTAATACAGGTTCCGTGCACAATTATTAAGTTGTCTTTCTAGTTGCCTTAGGATCAGTTTCATGCAAATATTGAATAGCCTAACGTGTCGGGCAGTGCGCCGTGCAACATGAGAGAAAACACGGCGAGACTTACCAACTTACCATCTCCTTCCCTGTCCAAGGCAAACATTGAGGCAAACATCGTTAATTCAAGCACGGGCAAGTATAACATTCAGGAGACATAGTATATGCAAACATGAGGGTCATTTTTAACATGATCGTTCAGGTGTTTAGTTGTTCTTGATGCGATGCAGTGACTCGCACGCGGATAGCCGCTAAGCGAGGATGACTTATCTATATGAACGTTTGTCGCTGGCATAGCCATAAATGACCGTTTATAGTCTCGGGACGGTTGGGTGCGAGAGGTCTTGCATCGCTACACGTCACCTCGCCCGGGACGGTATGGAGCGAGACGCGAGGCCTGAGGCGTTCACTCCATGCCGCCCACAAACATGCGACTAAACTTGAAGTTCCGTCCGGATCGGATCGGCCCCGGTGCCCAGGTAACCGTCCGCAGGAACTTGAACAATCAGATACCTTGTGCACAGGTTGTCCACGACATGCAATTGTTGGGTCTGTCAATTATCACGAGATACACGAGAACATGAGTGCACTGGAACTTGAGGACGCAAGTGCACTTTGAACACGAGAACACGAGATACTTGAATCTTGATTTTGTACAGTGATTAACTTGTCTTGATGCATTTCCCTGGTTCGGGGCTGCCTGGTGACCCAACGGTCCCTGATACTTGCAGGTTTAATCATGCACGGGACGACTACTTAGTAGTCTCCCGGGGTTGGATGAAAGCAAGGCAACATTCAAGCAGACAAGCATGCGTTTCTAAGAAACATAAGTAAACACGTTTGCTCGGACCCGAAGGTAAGCCGAGAGATGAAACCGTTAGGGACTTAGCATGCGAGGGTCTGAATATAAGCAGTATTTCATTTCCATGTTCTAGCAAGCAATACAGTTGGGATTATTCCCTTAGCTAAGTGGGTTGGATTTATTAGCATGCAGGGGGTGAATCACCTAGCGACTAGCATAAACATTCCAGATTTTATGTGTGCTGGCTAAGCAAAGACAAGTTCACCGTAGCCACCCACCTTAACGATGATTCGCCTCGGTAGAGCGATACGCCGAGCGAGCCTCTGAAAGCCTAAGCTGAATTTCTGTAGGGACAAGTCTGGATATCCTTTGCTTCTCATTTGAGGCAAAGCAGGTCGGGACAGCTGTACGATTGCCGTTTGAGACGGCAGTCCGCTTGAGCGGAACGGGGTGTTACATCCTACCCAACTTAGAAAAAGTCTCGTCATCGAGACTTACTAAGGATAAGCAGTGATCTAGGGTTTCAGGCAATCCTAGACAAGTCGTTGTACTTGTTCATTTGGATATTCACTTGCACAAGCTTCGAAATCGGCATATCGCTTAGACTGGATCGTGCGCACTTTCGAAGTGCACTTCTAGCGTGAACTCGTCAACCAGCTTAGTGATAGCGAAGTCTTAGCACTCGAGTTTCACCTTTTCTTAAGTCTTAGATGGTGCACTAGTTCAAGGCGTCCCTCGAATAGATACATTCAACCAAACTTAGAGTCAGTGAAATCGGACAAGCTACTAGCGATACTCTCAAGGGTTCGCACAGGTTGGCACAAAGGCCACTCGCAGCATACAACCAGACAAGCAATCATATCAATCAAAACGCATTTTGAACGTATTTAGACTTATTGTTGGAACATCCCATCGAGGCATTGAGAGAGAGCGTGCACATAACCCACGAACGAGCTTTCGAAACAGAGATATCGAATCGAAGTCCAAAGGCGTAGAAGCCAGGCTCTGATACCAACATGTCACGCCCCGATCTCCCGCAGGCAATCGGCCGTTCCCGCTAGGCGGGAATCACCCTCGCCAGCGCTCCCGCGGAACGATCGCTTGACCCATCCGGGCGTGATGACGCACGAGCGTGAGCCACGTCCGTGCAAGGCCATGGTTCATTGGCTGGCAGCAAGAGTTCTAAGCCACAGAGTCGCACAGATTGTCCGAGTGCAGCGGAGTCATGAACGCATAGGCGATCGGTAACAGGTTCACTGAGTCGACAAATATAGCGGAAGCATTGAAACACAAGTTGAAGTAAAGCAAGCTCTTTTTATTGATATGAATATGTGTTACAGGCGGCGTATAGCCGAGATTACAAGTCGCTCAAGCCTCTCTCTCTGAAATAGTAAAAGCGTGCCAAGTGGCTACAATTGTGGAATGATTGTACAGGCGATGTTCAGGCGAGTTCGGGCTATGTTCCAACATTATGCCTTGTATATGTGCTTCTGACCCGGACGCACCGTTGCTTCGGAGTGATCTTCACGCCTAAGCACGCACGTTGGAGGCATCCGCACCGAACGAGGTTCTCCCGCACCTTGCATACAAACTGGTGGATTATCAGTACATTGAATGCACTGGTGGGGAAGCTACTCGCCCGCTCGACAAATCCAAACACGTAATACAGGTTCCGTGCACAATTATTAAGTTGTCTTTCTAGTTGCCTTAGGATCAGTTTCATGCAAATATTGAATAGCCTAACGTGTCGTGCAGTGCGCCGTGCAACATGAGAGGAAACACGGCGAGACTTACCAACTTACCATCTCCTTCCCTGTCCAAGGCAAACATTGAGGCAAACATCGTTAATTCAAGCACGGGCAAGTATAACATTCATGAGGCATAGCATATGCAAACATGAGGGTCGTTTTTAACATGATCGTTCAGGTGTTTAGTTGTTCTTGATGCGATGCAGTGACTCGCACGCGGATAGCCGCTAAGCGAGGATGACTTATCTATATGAACGTTTGTCGCTGGCATAGCCATAAAGGACCGTTTATAGTCTCGGGGCGGTTGGGTACGAGAGGTCTTGCATCGCTACACGTCACCTCGCCCGGGACGGTATGGAGCGAGACGTGAGGCCTGAGGCGTTCACTCCATGCCGCCCACAAACATGCGACTAAACTTGAAGTTCCGTCCGGATCGGATCGGCCCGGTGCCCCGGTAACCGTCCGCAGGAACTTGAACAATCAGATACCTTGTGCACAGGTTGTCCACGACATGCAATTGTTGGGTCTGTCAATTATCACGAGATACACGAGAACATGAGTGCACTGGAACTTGAGGACGCAAGTGCACTTTGAACACGAGAACACGAGATACTTGAATCTTGATTTTGTACAGTGATTAACATGTCTTGATGCATTCCCCTGGTTCGGGGCTGTCTGGTGACCCAACGGTCCCTGATACTTGCAGGTTTAATCATGCACGGGACGACTACTTAGTAGTCTTCCGGGGTTGGATGAAAACAAGGCAACATTCAAGCAGACAAGCATGCGTTTCTAAGAAACATAAGTAAACACGTTTGCTCGGACCCGAAGGTAAGCCGAGAGATGAAACCGTTAAGGACAGCATGCGAGGGTCTGAATATAAGCAGTATTTCATTTCCATGTTCTAGCAAGCAATACAGTTGGGATTATTCCCTTAGTTAGGTGAGTTGGATTTATTAGCATGCAGGGGGTGAATCACCTAGCGACTAACATAAACATTCCAGATTTTATGTGTGCTGGCTAAGCAAAGACAAGTTCACCGTAGCCACCCACCTTAGCGATGATTCGCCTCGGTAGAGCGATACGCCGAGCGAGCCTCTGAAAGCCTAAGCTGAATTTCTGTAGGGACAAGTCTGAATATCCTTTGCTTCTCATTCGAGGCAAAGCAGGTCGGGACAGCTGCACGATTGCCGTTTGAGACGGCAGTCCGCTTGAGCGGAACGGGATATTACAATATATCTAGACTTATTGTATAAAACATTCAGCAGAACATCAAGAGGGTCGAGAGAGACTGATTACGTAAGAAACTTAGAGTTGAAGAGAATCAACGAGGCTCTAAGGACGTAAAGTCGTACTATGATGTCATTATGTCACGTTTCGATTCCACCAAATCGTTAAATCGACATTGAAGTGATGTCGTACAAGTCTAATTTGCACTTGTACAAGATAAGAACAAATCACGATCGACAAAACATCTTAGAAAACAAAATCATCACAGCGAAAATAAACATAAATGTTGAATAGACACAAGATATACAAAAATAATTCTTTTTATTGATAATATTGCAGCAAATTTACACCGGCTGGAGACCAAAGAACAACTCGATGACAAACACTCGCTCTTAATACAATGAAGCATGCAACAAGACTTACAGCTCAAAATTATACAAACAATAATGTTTCATACATTATACTTTTATATACAAAAAAAAGATCATCTCCGGCTGAACATCTTTAAGTTGTCAACCGAACTCCAATGCCTCAGCACGTTCAAACAAACTTCGCACCTGCAAAGGAGGGTCAGTACATTGACGTGTAGTGGTGAGTGATCTCTAGCCAACTCAACTAAACCAACACGTTAATCATGCGAAGAGCTGATAAAATTATTATATGATCTTTTCTAATATTGCCTTAGGATCAATTAACATTTCATAAGCATATGATATAAGACATACAAGTGACAAGTAAACAGTTTCAAAGGCGCGTGCACACACACACACACACACACACACACACACATATATATATATATATATATATATATATATATATATATATTACCCAACTTATTATTATTCCCTGGAAAAATGTTGCATTCATAACATATATATGTACCATAAATGTGTCCATGCATTAATGGTTAGCCTTCATAAAATATAAGTGTGTCGTGCACTCGTCCCTACAAACAGATAGATGGGCTTGCAAACAGAATGACGTTAGCATGCAACCAAACTATATGAAGGTTACTAGCTACACGTCATCTTGGACTGCGGTATGGTAAGACGACGATCCATTCGCGTGCAGGTAGCTAGCATCATCGAAGGTTCCGAAATACCTGACGTAGCACTTATTACCATGTTTCCCCCTAAGCCGACCCGGTTTCGATGTCCCGATAACTGTTCGAGGAACCCAAATCTTGTGCACAAATTGTCCATGATCATGTAAATGCTTAAAAAGTTTAACTATAAAACATATACATGGTACATAAACTAAAATAACCATACACCAAATTCTCTTTCCATTACCATATTCCTCTAGCCATCGCTCGTACTATACTTTCCATTCCAAGGATTTTCACATTCACTTATATCCCAGATCAGGGTTACTACCTTAGCGATCCAATGGTCCCAAATATTTCTATACAAATTCTATCTATGAACCACAATATGATATTCTACATGCTAAAGCAGCAGTACAATATTACATATGATAAAAAAATCAACATAACTATATTATGCAAGTCTAAATCAACATTTAAATATTTTGTGTTTTATAGCAGCAAGTTAACAGAAATGAGATTACTCTCTTTTATATATATTGGTTCTTTTTATTTAGCATTTATTATCTCATGGCATATAAACAAAGACCAGCAACATCATTTTATTAAGTGTGAAGGTAAATGAGAGAAGGATCAAAATCATCCACCATAAAGAATAATCTTCTATCTCGAACACCAAGAACTCTGCACGATTCCATATCAAACCAAGTCCTTTGGGCCAACCAACCAGCCCAATACACCATGCGAAGCGGGACATTACTTGCTCCATTGAGGATATGCGATGATATAGTAGTTAATAAGGCCGTTAGGACTAAAGGTAGATCTAGATAAATATGGTCTGAAATGTTAAAGAATGATATGATTTTTGTTAGCCTTACGAAGGACATGAGCCTTGACAAAGGATTTAAATAGTCGACTCCGAAAATTTAGAATAAAGACTTTGTTGTTGTTGTATGCTTCTTAAACAATATCAGGGAGAGCGCTCTTTACAAAGAATAGTTGGCCTCAAGTATATTGACAGAATTCTTCTACTTCTAAAAACTTGAAAAATGCTAGTAGTCTCTCGAATTCAATTCCCCTAGATCTAATATCTTTTGCAGCCTAGCTTCATTGGGTTGCACGAGATATTTGCTTAGGGGATTTGGATCCAGTCTCCTTACGTCAATAGTAAGGATAATGGTATAATCAGCAAGACATTAGCTTAATATGAGGACAAAAAGAGTTAAAGCAGTTATTTGTTACTATTGAACTGTAAATGTATGAAAAGGATTGCTATTTACTCGGCTACATCGTGTATTTACTATTTACACACCTGGACGAAAGATTAGAGAACTAAACTAAAACTGTAGTCAATGATTTTAAGTAGTGCAATCAGATGGCTCGATCTTGATCACCCTGGTGTTATAAGATCCACATAAACTGCATTTGTGATAAAGCCAATGGAAGCGAGACCTTCCTTTTTTATCACAGTCGTTGCACAGAATATCCTGAATTACCATTCACAACTTCCCATTACTACCAAAAAAAAAGAAAAAAGAAAAAAAGAAGAAGGGAAAATGAGATGCGGTGAGGTGGGTAAACTACCTGACATCTATCTCTGTATTCTTCAGGAAGCTCCTCAGCAGCCAATAATGCATCCAGCATTCCAAAGTAAACCTTAATAAACATAAACATATTAGCAGTCTAATTTTATAGAGCCTCAGAATTCTCATTCATAACATTGATTCATATTTTATATAGATGCATAACCCAATCAAATTCTGTTACTCTTAAGATGTAAAGATTGAGATCTTACTGCCATGTCTCCCAAAGATTTGCTACAGATCGGGCAAGTGTAGTGACTGCAAGTATATGCCTAAACAAAATGGTGGACAACCGTATTTTTAGTCACTATCTTCCTAAGTCATCTTATAAATGATGATATTGATCTAGAAAGGAATTAAATCCATGTATAAGAAGGAAAATGGAAAAGGAAAAGAAGACTAAAGAGAAGAATGAACCTGAAAACAAGCAGAGTGCATGAAGTGGCCACAAGGTAAGGCTCTAACTGCTGCACTTGATGTAAATAAAAAATCACAACAAATCGGGCAGTTTGTCTCTAGACCTTTTTCCCGGCATTTATGCTCAATTAACTTCATTCCCAGACAACAATTGCATTTCATGCAATGAAAGAAGTCAATGCCAAGTCCTTTCCCTACGCGGCATAAATTGCAAAAGGGACAGTGGTATATCATCCTGTAATAAGAATTAACCATTCATGAATTCACCAAAACTAGAATGTACTAACAAATCATCTGAGCTTAGCAGGAATTATCAACCATAGAGAAACATGCGAAGTGGAATGAAAAGAACTAAACCAGCAAGTATCTTACTAAAAGCAAATTGCTATAGCCTGAATTAAGCATCACACCATGAAAATATAATGTATAAATTCACAATTCTTTTGATACAGGTATCACATTTGGATTTAGAATATTCCAATACATAAGCATAATCAGAATGCCAATATACAAAACCTATTCCAACAATACTAGAAATACGATAAATTAGAATATTCAATCTATCATAATACATGCAATAATATGCGACTTTCAACTTTTTAAGAAGTCTTTCATATTTCAAATTTATTATAGCCAGGTACTGCATAATATTCATAGGTTTAAACTTCTACTCTACATGTATTCCTAAGCTAATCAATGTGCAACTGACCCAACTACAAGATTTAATCCATGTTTTTCTCAATAGGACAGTGAAGCATCATTTCAGGAACAAGCTGTTGATAATTAATTAGTCATTTTGGGGGTGAAAAATTCATGCTAAGATAGAATTAATCATATGTTATAGTAAACATCTCCAACCAATCCTTTAGGTGTTGAAGGAATCACCTCTGGAAAAATTTACAAATAAGTTTCATATTAGAAAATGCTGATATAAAGATTCTGTGAAGGATGCAGGTTAAGGTTACCTTTACTACATACTATATAATCGTGTTATATTTGGTTAGCACTTAGCATCTACAAACATCCAGTGGCCTCTAACATGATCTGAGAGTAGAGCATAAAGGGTAATTAATTAAGCCAGGCACCACATCATCAAAACTTGATCTACCTATCATAAGTTAGGCCAGATACATTGACTGTTTGGACGAAAATTAAAATTCTCAATTAGGAATAGTCAAACCCGGCCAAACTAATCATTCAGAAAGTAGACAACATATACCCAACTGGAAAATACTATATATATATATATATATATATATATATATATATATATATATATATATATTAAATACTAGCATAAGGTACTTATGTGCAGACTGAAAAGTAGACCAGTTAATTATCTTCAACCATATTTCAAGGCAAGAAAAACAAGTTTACTTTGCTGAAAACCTACTATATTATCATGCTGAACCAGAAGTCACTTCAGGATTAAAAAAGCAAAATGTCAATCCTAACAAGAGAACTTCTTTGTCCAAAATGTTACCTTCCTCCATCAAAAATTTTGCAGATACTGCAATAATATTTGGCCATTGAAAATTCATTACAAGACGGGGTCTTGCAAGTTTGGCCTATAGCTTGGACCTTTAGACAGCGCATACACATCATCTCTTTTGTTGCTTTTCTGCAAACAATTACAGAATGTAGTAAGAAACAGAAAAGAAAAGACAAATGTATATCACAATATTTCTTGTATTTTGACTTCGAATTATACGCAAGAGGTCAATTTGTTGTGTTTACTAGGAGAATCATTTTATAGTGGCACCACCTCAACTGCTTGAGGAGAAACAAAATGGTAGAGGTCAGGAGGAAATAACAAACTTAAAACCATAAAATTGGTCAATCCCAACAGCGGCTAAAGCGCAAGGCAAGATCCATTACCTACTACAAAAGATATTAATCTAGAAGAAAACTAGTCATCCTGTAGATACATATTGACCGAATACTCCATCTGAAAAATTGGTGTGACATGTTGAAACATTGATATTTATACTTCAAATATTCTGATGTTGCTCAAATTGCTGCTCTTCTTACTTGATATGGTAATAGTTATTGGGCTATTGTATTATGATCCAATCTAGCAGGAGATCTGATGTCCTAACAAAGACCAAGTTACTAACCAAAAACTGCTCTTCTTACATTTTCTTCTCCTCATCCATAATAGATAAATGCAAAATTTTCTCCAGCATATGTTCATTCAAAGAAACCACCAAATAACTCATCTTTCATCCATCTTGACCGTTCGAAAGTGCTAGTTGTTCTTGCATGAACAAGAAATAATCAGGAAGAAATGAACAACTGCACAGGGATGCTCATCCCACATGCCAATCGAGATGTCACCTATATTGCATCTAACACCCAAATTCTAGTTATTTATAAAAGAAGTGTTGAAACATGATTCTGTATACAGTTCAGGAGGATTGACACTTTCCCCTAACAACTGATTCACAGGGTTATGTTACATACATTATGTGCCACAATATTTTTCTACAGTAGCATCTGATTGTACCACTCCAGTTGAAACTTGAGAATGTGAACCACAAGAATTTCTCTGCTTTAGACTGATCAATAGCCTTTCCAAGATTTCCACTATCCCATCTGCTTTAGGCTGAATCACTAGCCATTCCTAATGCATTGGTTCACAAGCTGATTAAACATACATTGGTTGTGTACTGAATTGGTTTTTCTAGTGTAGCATGTGAAACTTGTACCAACATCTTTTGCATTATATAACTTACCCTATTTGCACGAACAAGACATGGAAATGGTTAAGGACACGATACAGATATGGGATACAAACATTTTCGAGCAAGTACAATTTAGTCACCTATATTACACGAGTATGGACATGGGTAAAACAAAATACGGATACTGCCACTATTTTCCGTGTTGGTGCAACATAGCTGACAGATAATTAACTAAGCAAGAAATATACTAAACATGATAAAAATATACTAAACATGATAACTTGTGAAGCAATTATGTACAGCCACTTCATGCAATCATTGTAACAAAGCCCAACCTCTCAAATTCAGTAGTACATCATTGTTTACTACAACTTAAATATGAACTACCTTTCAACAAGCAAGTAATAGGTCAATACTCAAAACTATCATATGTTACATCTTCAAAATTTTGATCTATAGCAATTATGAATCCAGAAGAAGTCTTCAAACATTAAATCCACACCCCCCCCCCCTTCCCCTTTTCCATTCGTGCACTTGAGACAATATCACTTGAAGGCTATGTTATATTAAGCGTGAGGCGAGGCGAGGCGACGAGGCCGTCGCCTCGCTTAATAGCGCTTAAGCGGAGCCTAGTTGCGCCTCAAATTTTTTTTTTTCTCATACATGTAAAATACTCTATATACACATAAATTTCAATATTTTTTCATACAATCCTCCTAGTATATGCATGAATAACAATACCAATCATCAATCAAGCAAAGTAACAATATAAATACTAGAATCAAAATGCAAACTAAAAGCCACAAAATGCATACATACTACATAGTCATCAAAATACCATCAAACATAAAATCGAAGTCTCTAAAGTTCCTACTTAAACTAACTATCCAACTATGTAAATAGCAAAAGCTTCGGTTCGGTTAATAAAAATCAAAAAAATCAAAAAAATCAAAAAAAGTGAGGCGCCTAAGGCTAGACGAGACGCTACTAATGACGCTTAAGTGCTGATTTCTGTTCTGAGGCAAAAAATCATTAAGCGAGGCACCCAAATGCCAAATCTCGCTTAATCAGCGCTTAAGCGGGGCCCCGCTTACACGCTTTTCACAACATAGCTTGAAGGCATTGTATACATAGTTAACTATGGTGATCTCCAGGCCTATTTGTAGGCAAGTTTCCTTGACTAATTGTATGCCAGGTCATCTTTCCTGTCTATCAGTATTCAATAGTTTAACCCTTAGAAGCCAGAAACGCCTAGGACGACAACTCATCTTAGTAAGAACCTCGATTTGACGGTTCTTACTTGGGAGCTCGTTTCCTCTGCGACGAGAGCTCGTTTTTCTAGCGACGAGCACTTCCCATAACAAGACCAAAATTTTAAAAGAGGACAGAAATTTTGAAAAAAAAAGTTGGAGAATCTTTAATACACGTTCATCAAAGTAACAATAAACTAAGGATTATTTACCCTAACCTCCTCTATGTTGTATGTTTATTACATGGACCTTCCTTATTTTGAAAATAATTACACGGACCTCCCCTATGCTTTATGTTTTATTTTCAAAATAAGGGTGGTTAGTGTAATAACCATTTACATAAAACATAAAACATAGGGGAGGTCCGTGTAATTATTTTCAAAATAAGGGAAGTCCGTGTAATAAACATAAAACATAGGGGAGGTTCATGTAAATAACCCAGAAACGAATGATTACTTATCTTGAGATCATAAAAATCATCATGCGAATGATCTCTCCATAACTTTAACTGAACTTTATAAATTCTAATAAATATTAAGATATCTATGATAACAATAATAAATAAACATAAAAAATTTATTAGCGCACGCTCCCATCACGCTCTCAACTTTAGACTCTTCTAAAGAGTCGCGTCCCACCACTCCCGCTCCCGCTCCCGGCTTCTAAGGTTTAACCACATGCAACAATCAATACAATGACCATTTCCGTATGATACCTCATCCATCTAGCACAGCCCTATAATCAAATATGAGCTATGACCTAAAGTTATGATCTACCTTTGTTCTGGACATGTCTACTGCGGAAGCCATTGCTATCATAGAATGGCTCATGGTTCCTTTAATGGAATTTTAATGTATTCTCTCTTCCTCAATCCTCCTCTGTTAGCTGTTTCTCTCGATATTTTCAACATTTGGGTTCACAGAACTTTGCCTAAAATTCAGAAAGTAGAATACCCATTTCTCATTTTATTCTCATGCCTATTGACTGATGCCTAAAAGTGCTGTGAATAATGTGCAGTGTTTACAAGATCATGAAGGTCAACTTTATTTTTTTTTCCTTGTATTGCAGCATTGGCAGGTAAAGGAAAAAATATATTATTTTCTGGAAACTAAAACATGGCCTTTCATACGCAACATATAAATCAAATTATACGAGCAGAAAATAGCACATGGAACAAATATTAAATCATTCACAGTTCCAGATATACTTTATTCAAATTACTAACACTGTTAGAAGAAATTATTAACTAAGCCATCACGGAGAAAGGGTACTAACCTATCCATAGAATGGTCGCTGACTTTATCATGGCAAAATCTGCAAGTAAACAACTTGTTACAACATGTAGCAAGGAGTTTACAGTTCCGTTTATAATGCTCACAGCCATATATTTGCTTCTCAGAATCTCGAAAAGATGAGGAGAATCCAGCAACTCCTTCCCCGTCAACATCCTCCTCTTTCCTAGCTTGAGGTAACTTCTGTTGAGCAGCTATCCAGCGGCTACAGTAGGCAATGCCAATTAATTATACAAATATTCATGAGGGACAAGTTTATAATTCAGAAACTCGAGTTAATATGCAATATTCAATTATTTAATTCTTGAAACTGACCTTGTCATAAGATTTTGAATAAGATATGCTTTTCTCCGAGGATCAAGTGTTGGATCTCGGGAAACTTTCCTTATCTCTGACTCGAGCTCATTCTGATTCATGCGGAAGATATCCTTCCAACCAGGCTTAAACATCTGGTCACTTTGCTCAAGGCTTTCTTGGTATTCAGTTCCTAAAATACCATAAAAAGCTCTCTTCAATAAAACGTTAATGTAGTAAAAGAACTAAATAAACTCATTACAGTGAACATTTTATGCTATTGTGCGTGAAAATAACAGGAACCACAAAACATGTAAACAGTGAATATGTTTTTGCAATGACCTTCTGGAAGAACAGAGACCTCTGATTCTTCCTGTGGAGATGCAGGAATATCCTTCCACCATTCATTCAACCACTCATTGAACATAGTGTTTTTTGTCACCTGCCTCCACGTGTCCATCATTTTATTCTGCTCCTCCAAAGTAAGTACAGACGTCACCCATGGTAACATTGATTGAAGAACCTCTGCTCCTGTCGTCCCAATTATACGTCCAACAATCTTATCCTGCTCCTCAACAGAAAAATGTTTGTCAAACAATGGCCACAACTCAAGTTCCTCCCTGAAAACATGTTGGTCCAGAGAAACTCTTATAGATTTACACATGCCTTGAAGCTTTGTGGCAAGCTCATTATGCTTCCTCATCCAACTTATACTATGTGCACAAGAATTGAAACTACTGCCATTTTCATCAACCTTAATATCTGTACTTCCCAAGCTATCATGCAACTGAGAAAGTTCTGAAAGAACTTCAGATATATCATTGAATAGCTTCTCTTCTTGCTTATGGTCAAGGGTGTAAGAGTGGCTGACATTATGTAGGGCCTCTCTGGATTCTAGAGCTGGAAAAACGATTTCATCCTCAGCATTACTGTGAGCTCTATAAAGACCCCATAACAAACGAAATCTTCCACTGAACTGACGAAGGAAAGCCTCATCACAGTCTATAAGCTTTCCAGATTCAACATCCAAATACTCCAAATCTTTGCGGATCGCTTTATGAAATTTAAATATATTGTCAATAGGCCTCGCTGCATTCCCAAAATTAGATGACATAATGTCCGTCTCCCAGACAAAGAGACTGGAACTAAGGAAAGGAGCAGATGAATTGTAAGACAATGAACGCAACGGTTTTGCAGATGCCAAAGTACTACCTAGGTTGCTGCTGCCAACTCCTAACCCAGGAACAAAACAAGGTCTACAGCATGACAGTTCTTTAATATTTACAGTACCTGAACGATCACATCCATCATCGGTTACACATGGCCCAGATAAATGCCCACGTTTTACTGGTCTTTTTCCATCAGTTGTTCCCTCAAGTGATGCCTTCCCTTTTGTTTTTAGCGAACCAGCACATGCACAAAATCCTTGGTCGAAGTCTTCTTCTATCTCATTCACTTCTTTGAACAGGCAGTCACCATTTGCCTCTGAAGATAAGCACACGAATTTGCCAGAACCAGAAGTATCTTGGGTGCGTCCTTTGCATGCCCAACCAGAGAAAAGCATAACCAGTGCAGAGTCAGATGATGGTGCTGCAAAACACTTACATTGTGAGCCTCATGAATTTAAAAACACCATTAGTATCCATAGATTCCAAAGGATAACACCAGACCTGACATATGCATATTCTTAAGGAAAGATCGTGCCTCTTCATTACTTAGCTTCGAAACAAACCATGGTAGAACACGCTCTAATAAACTTAAGGGCATGACACACATACTCCTGTACAGAAGTTCCCTTTGATTCTCCAGAGAGAAATGCTTTCTGGCAAGAGGTAGAACCTAAAAAAGCAAAGTAAGAGTTGCTATCGGACTGTTATTACAAGATAATATCAAGTTCATGTCACCAGTACAAATATTACCTCAGCCTCTTCGTTGTGAAAATGCTTCTGAATGGTGTCCATTATCTGATCAGCATGTGAACATAATTTTGAGTAAAATTCTGCAGAGGATGAGTTGACTCCCGCACTCTGGATTTCCTCGATTAAGCACCTAAATTTATTAAACTGCCTCTCTTCTTCAGCATGTTCTTGTACAAAGGAAAATTCCCCACCCACTGCTGGAAATATAACTTGGTCCTCAGCAATACTGCATAGATATAAAGATAACATCTTCAAATGGAGTTTACTTCTGTATCTGTAACACTCACTTTATTGTTTCTATTACCTACTAAAATTTACCTATCTAATATTCTGTTTTTCCTTAGTTAATGGTCCAGATTTTTGTCCATCGGAGATACATTCACATGTAAGTCCGTTTGGCACACATGCGCTTATGTGCGTGTGTCCTTGCAACACTAATTCGCAAAAAGTAAAGAACACAAAAAAAACACTAAAGTGTCCTAGCGTTGACATAAACCTCACGTGCCAATGCGTCTTGTATCCTATTCCTAGGAATGGCAACAGTCATATCAAGATAAGAGGAACATTGTGAACAAATCAGAAGGTATATACCTATGAAAGATGCACACATCAGCAATAAACTGCAATCTCCCATTAAATGCAGACAAATCAGAGAAGTCTCCAGAATGTTGTATCTTTCTCGCCTCCCTTGCAATATCGCTCAACTCATTTTTTATAGCATTGTGCCAGAATAATATTTCGTCTATTGGATGTGCCCCAGAAAGATCAACATCATTGCAATCTGAGTCACAGTGTTTTCTCTTTCCATTTCTTGGATGTTCATATGCACAAACCTGCTTTGCAGATTCATTAACGGACTGTCCAAAGCTATAATTAAGATTCCTCTGTATCTGAACATCGTCATTGTAAATTTTGCCCACCTTTGGCATATATTTTCCTTCCATCCAAGTGAATATAACCTATAATTTTTAGAGATTTTCAATAAAGCATGCTTGCAGAGGTTAAAATGAAAAGGTTAATATACCGGAAAAGGAATTTTACTCGTTGAAGAAGTTCCTCTTCTGGAACTATCTTGCACAAACATTTTCTCATATCCTGATGTTCGTCAGGTGAAATACAGGATGAGAGCCAAGGCAGGAATGTAACCATCATGTTCACAGGGATGCTACACAAAAATTGCCAAACCAAATCTGCCTGCTCTTCAAAAGAGAATTTTTCAATAAGCAAAGGGAAGACCTGCAGAAAAACACCAAAATATTAACGAGAAATTGTGTTTTAAGTGAAGATGTGACGTGTGATTCAAAATAGAGCACAAAGAAAGGCAATGTAAGGAACCTAGGAAGCACACACACTCCGGAAATCAGTGGTGTCCATGTAATGTCATATCGGCCGCAACACACTCCAAATACACTAAGAGTCTAGGACACTAAAATCACTGGAAAAAAAATCCTGTATTATCCCATTTATAGCTTCGTACGGAATTTTGTATTGCACTTGATTTGTATTTATTGCATAGAGCCCTGTATTTCAATTTTCTTAGAACTTTGCAGGAAAGGCTAAAATCTCAAGGTGTTAAGGGGGACTGATACGGATGTCCCTGATGTTTCTCAATTGTATATCTCCACTGGTTGCTCTTGTCCGGATTCTATCTTCTCAACTTTGATCTATGTATCTAGTTATCATATGGTTCACAATTGTTATTTTGTACTCCTGAATTTATTGCTTTACTTTGAAAGAAATTTAGTTGGGATTTCCTTGACCCCACCTATTGTCCCAAAAATAATTAGAAGCTTATGTAAATAGCCTTTATCCCAAATTTATTGGATCGGCAGATTGAATCATCTTCTTCAACCATGTCATCTTTAACACTAACAAAAAAACCACATGAAAAACTTCAAACCATGTACATCTAGGCCTACCTCAGTCCTACCAACTCCATTAACAACTATATTATGGTTCCTCCTTACAAGAGGATCTATTGGTTCGCGTTGCACATGGCCAAACTACGTAAGACGGCTTTCTTTCATCTTGTCCTCAATTGGCAGTACATCTAACTTTCCACTGATTTAGGATTCATGATTTTTTTTTCCTCACAAGTTTTAGACAAAAGGCAAAGATATAAGAAGACGAGACGTTTTAGCCCCCTCGGCCGAGATATAAGTCTCAAGGCTATGGCATAAGGTTTTTGAATATTAAAATTGTGTACAAAAAGACTAATATATTTAGAAATACCAAATAAAAACGATCAATAATAAAACATAAGCTAAGAATATGATCTTAATTCCAAATGGCATCCATCAAGTAAATTACATACCATTCTTTAAGAATCATAAAAGCCCAAGATTGGAACATTTCGAAGATAAAAAAGTAGCAACTAGTTGCTTTTCAAAAACAAATCAGGTAACTCTAAAACATCAAAATAGCAATGATTAGTTTGATAGATCTTAAAGAACACAAAAGATGAAAAAAAAAAAGATGATAAAGATAAAAATGGGTTGAAGGAATATCTTGATCAAAGGTTGGTGACACCTCGATCTAGCGTGAGCAAGGGGGGTATCAATGCCTTGAACTAGGAGTAAGCATTCGGTTTCAACCGAACCGAAATAGTCAAAACCGTATAAACCGAAATTCTAAAAATCCAAACCGAGACCGAACTGAAATCAGCCATAATGGAAACCGACATAATTGATTCGGTTTATTCGATTTGTTCGGTTGGGCTATTTTTATTGTTTAATAGGGCGGGCTCAAAGTTGAGATTTTTTATTAAATTATATTAAAAATGCAATTTTTATACATATAATTGTTGTATTTCAAAGTTGGATTAGTTGTTAAATTACCAAAGTTGGGCTCCATAAAACATACATAAATTTGTTCTTTTCAAAATATACACATTTTTAATCGTAAAATATGCATATAATTGAGAGTATTTACATAATTTCATAAGTCTTATTAGGTTTCCAATTTTTGACCGAACCCGAAAGGAATTTTAGTATTTTCAAAATAGAACCGGAAACAAAAATTTTACAAACCGAACCGAATCTCCCTTTCTGTTCAGGGTCCAAAACCGAATAATACTCACACCCTAGCTTGAACAAAGAGAGGAGAAGAGGAGGATTTGATGTTTTCAACTGCATAGGGGAAAAAGAGGGTTTTGCTATGACTAAGGGACTTATTTCTCAGGTGGGTAAGCGGGTAACTAGGTCCTTCGTTGTTATAAACCACAATCCCAAAAAAAATGACTCCTACCTGGTGTAAGTACATATTGGGCATTAAAAACGTATGCCTCATGTAAAAGAAGTACGGCCGAATAAAAAAACGTACAACTCCTAGGCCTTTGGTTTAATTAAACAAGTCAAAGGACTTTTTTGGGATGCCATGCCTTGAAAAGCTCTCCGAAATGAACCCTATGAGAGTTTTAAGAAATGTTTCCAACAAATAGACTCATTTATCCTATCTTTTGAAAAATGCTCCTGTAATAACAGAAGGAAAATAGTATTCACTTATAAGCATTTACGAAACAAGGCATCATCTATATATAGTATACAAATGAAAACTAGTGTACTTTGCAGTTCATACCTGTTCCTCTTCTTTAGACATATGCTGGCTAAGTGATGTCTGAATGGCTCCTGTGCATGAAGCTAGTTCTCTTCTAAAACAATCATCATTTTGCACGTTTGAACTCAACAAGTTAAACAATTGATCAAAAAGAGCACTGTCCCCCTTATGCTCAAGAGAATATGTCAGTGCCACATTCTTAACCCTTATGTCAAGGGCTGGAAAGATGACCTGTGTTTTGGAGAGAGAAAATAATCATAAATTCTAGATTTTGAATATATGACAACAGAAAAATATACCATCTCTTCATTTTGGTAATATAAGACACTAAAAGGGCCCATTTATGGTCTCCAATCATTTCCGTTGAGACCAGGTTAATTTTCCCATATCACAACCAGGATCACATAAGTGGATAATTATATTAACTTATTATTAAAATAACATCTCACAGCAAATACATACATAAATATGCCTCCTTTTTTTGTCAAGGCATATCAAATCCTCTTTGCGCGTGTGTGCCAAAGTAATTCTGCCAAAAGTTTCGGATCCTATGTTGTACCATGTAAACACTTCACAATGTGACCAACAGAGCATCACTAAAAGTGCCTCACTGCATCGCCCACATAATAAAATGTTTCTTAAACATCCCGTTCAAATCCGAAACGCACAAAGTCCATATAGCTGAATGAATCCTTAAGAATCTTTCTCATCTCAACAATAAATCAATAGGCCTTATCAGTTGAACTCTTCTAAACACTCATTCAGCCTAAAAGCAGATCCATCTTAAGACTAACAGATTAAGAAAGACAATGGATGAAGTCAAATCCTTGCTCTTGGCAAGTTCAATCATAGCATAAAGAATCCCAACAACTACTACTGTACAGAAGAAAACAACGATCTCTTAATCAATTAGAGTCCAACATAATGGAGACTGACAAATTAACAAAGCCAATACCCTGATATATAAGTACAGCCACCCACCAAGTTGGAACTGAATCTATTATTCAACACAAGGCCCATGATTGTGATACAAGTAGGAATATCAGATCAACAAGCCATCTGAAAGCAGCTCAAATTTCATGATATTGAGATCAATTGAGGTTTGATTAATGAGCTAACGCTCGAACTACGTACGTGAAGTTTGAAATAGTTAACAGGGAAGCTCATAGATAACTTGATTTTCATCTTTTGCTCACTTATTTGATTACATGTTCATTTTAGATATACACAGAATGCTCACTATCAATGTGATAAACAAACTGAGAGGTGCTTGTCTCAATGTCCGACTTGGAAAAGACACGCAACCATCAAGGCATAGAAGAACTCAATCTTATGACCAAATTGTAACTTGTAGGGAAGCTGAGCTTCAACAAGTTCTAGGTCCGCCATGATTAGCACGAGCAGATTTAATAACTTATTAGCATATTATATGCACTATTTATAACAGTTGATTATATATCTTCATTTGCTTACCTAAAGAACAATCATGTGACAGAAGATTGAAATATACAATATATGCAGGGAGAAGAACTGTTAGTTAGAGGTTCGGAAATGAGTCGGTAACAAATAGCTCGTAGCTGGCACAGGATTTTGATATTGGAGCTTGAAAATAAGAACAAGGCTTCAAGAGATGGTTTACTTGGAAAGGGATGAGCATGAATTTGAGCAGATCTTGCACCTGGTCTGGTAAAACCAGCACAATACACCATCTGATAGAAGAGTACGACCAATGATGCATGTTCATGACAGTGGTTGTTCTGAATTAATTCCTAGGGACAATAAATATTCCACCAATCACAGAGCCGCTAACCCTTCAGCACTTCTATAACGAACTAACAAGAACAGGCCTGTCATGTTTCCATTTGTAAGAGATTTACTTTAATCGCTTTTTTCAATATTAATGACATTTTTTTTTGAAGAAATATATTAATGACATTGAAATATCCACATCTAATCCCTACTTAAATTCAAATGAAGCACATGTCAGTATCCTAAATGATTTCATCTTTCAATTAGTTTGTAATTTGAAAACCAGTAGAAAATTTTACTAAACTAAGTAATTAACCATATAGGTCACATCAATTACGTCCCTGGAGCTCATTAGGACCTCAATTAATGACATGAAATTATAGATTTACTTTAATCAACATGCATACAACATGCATATCTTTATCTAGTGATGCCACGACTGTCTGAATGCTCACATTCTAGAGAAGCTAAGCCAATCAGTGAATGTCTAAAAATTAGACATGTCTGATATATCTTCTGACCTTTTTGAGTTCAAGAAATAAATGATATCAATATGAAAAACTATTCTGCAGGATTTTATAAACTTGGAGATGCCACTTATATTACAAAATCCAGACCACACTGAGATACCATACTATGTTGAGTTGAAATGATAATATAAGTATATTAAATAAAAAAATGAAAAAAAATAATTATTAAAATATATGGTAATTTAATGTGTGCAATGGGTCGGGCTGCCCGAACCGGCCCTGGACCGGACCGGTCAAATCCGGGCCGGCCCGGCCAAAGCTCGAACCCGGACGGAATCAGGGTGGAATGGGTTCTGCTCCTCAAACCCAGTCTGGGTCTGGGTCCGACCCCACTATCGGGCTGGGATGGGTTTACCCTCGAAAGCCGGTGGCCCGGTCAGAGCCCAGTCCAAACCCGGTATAAATGTCATATATATAAACCATGTATACCATATATATAACGTATTGATATATGAATATTGTTATGTCATTTGACCAGGATTGATGACTTGTTTGACCAATTAATCGGAGCAAGAGTCTTCTCCAAGATAGATCTGCGATCAGGATATCATCAGCTGCGAGTTCGGGAGCAGGATATACCGAAGACAGCATTTAGGTCACGATATGGGCATTATGAATTCTTAGTTATGTCATTCGGACTGATTAATGCTCCAGCGGTATTCATGAATTTGATGAACCGTATTTTCATGTCATACTTAGACCAATTTGTGGTAGTATTTATCGATGACATTCTTGTGTATTCTCGTAATGAGGAGCATGAAGAACATCTCCGGATAGTACTGCAGACTTTAAGGGAGCACCAGTTATATGTAAAGTTTAGTAAGTGTGAGTTTTGGCTGGATCACATATCCTTTCTTTGGCACATTATTTCTAGAGCAGGAGTGTCAGTTGATCCCAAGAAGGTAGATGCAGTAAAGAATTGGCCAGTTCCGAAGACAGTAGCGAAGGTGCGTAGTTTCCTGGGCTTAGCAGGATACTACAGAAAATTTGTGTCAGACTCTGCTAAGATCTCGGCACATTTGACTCGGTTGACGCACAAGGAAGTTAAATTTGTGTTCAGCAGAGTGCCAGATAGCCTTTGAAGAGTTGAAGAAGAAGTTAATCTCTGCCCCGATCCTTACTCTCCCAGCAGGCTCCGGAGGATTCACAGTATATTGTGTATTGTGATGCATCTAGCAAGGAGCTTTGATGTATTTTGATGCAGCAAGGGAGAGTGATAGCGTATGCTTCTCGGCAGCTCAGAGATCACGAGAAGAACTATCCAACTCACGATTTGGAGTTAGCAGCAGTAGTGTTTGTGCTTAAGCTATGGAGACACTACTTATATGACGATCGGGTGGAGATCTTTACAGATCATAAGAGTTTGAAATATGTATTCACTCAGAAGGACTTAAACATGAGACATGAGGTGGCTGGAGTTGTTGAAAGACTATAACGTGGAACTTCAATACCATCCAGGCAAGGCAAATGTAGTAGCCGATGCACTTAGTAGGAGAGGCAGAGAATTCATGTTGACCACTCAGAAGTACATTCTAGAAGACTTACGAAAGATGGGAATTGAGATAGTACTTCCACAGTATGCAGGAGTTCTGGCTAGCCTATAGATCCAGTCAACTTTGGTGGATAGAATCAAGATAGCTCAGGCAGAGGACCCAAAGATTCAGAAGCTATGGGCAGAATGTGAGTCCAGTCTTCGGAAAGAGTTGACGATTTATACGGATGAAATGCTAAGGTTTGGGAACCGTCTGTGTACCGAGCGGGGATGTTCGACAAGAAGTAATGACTGAAGCATATAGTTCACAGTATTCCATTCATCCGGGAGGCACGAAGATGTACCAAGATATCAAGCAACACTTTTGGTGGAACGAAATGAAGAGGAAAATAGCACGCTTCGTATCGCGATGTCTGATATGTCACCAAGTGAAGGCAGAACAACAGAGACCGGCAGAGTTATTGCAGCCGCTTCCTATTCTAGAGTGGAAGTGGAAACACATTACCATGAACATTGTGACCGGTTTACCTAGATTCCCGACTGGTCGAGATACAGTTTGGGTGATAGTGGATCAACTCACAAAAGTGGCGCATTTTCTCCCCTTTAGAGTGGGACAGCCTACAGAACAATTAGCAGATTTGTATATGCGACGGATTGTGAGGCAACATGGCGTGCCGGTAAGCATAGTGTCCGACCGAGATATAAGGTTCACTTCTCATTTCTTGAGAAGCTTGCACGAGAGATTGGGTACCAGGTTAAGATTCAGTACTGCGTACCACCCCCAGACAGACGAACAATCAGAGAGGACTATCCAGACCCTGGAAGATATGTTACGAGCACGTATCCTAGACTTTGGTGGGTCTTGGGAGAATCACCTTTACTTAGTGGAATTCTCGTATAACAACAGTTATCAGGACAGTATTCAGATGGCACCTTTCGAGGCACTATACGACAAGAAATGTAGATCACCGTTGACATAGGACGACATTGGTGAGCGGAAGATGTTAGACCCCGAAATGATCACGCAGACAGTAGAAGTTGTCAGGCAGATCAGCTAGCGACTTCAGGTTGCGCAGGATCGGCATCGTCACTGGGCAGACCAGCATCGTAAGCCTTTAGAGTTTCGTGTCGGCGACTACATGTTCTTGCGGATTTTGCCAACCTGTGGAGTTATTAGGTACGAGGTCCGCGAGAAGCTTAGTCCGCGATATGTTGGGCCGTTTGACATTCTCGATCGGTTAGGCGATGTGGCTTATCGTCTTGCCCTTCCACATTCGCTACGTGAGGTGAAATACGTATTTCATGTATCTCAGCTGCGTAGTATGTCCCGAATCTGAGTCATATCCTCAATCACTCTGAATTAGTCGTTGGTACCGACTTATCTTACCAGGAGCAACCCGTATCCATTCTGGACCGAAGGGAGAAGGTACTCAAGAACCGGACTATTTCTCTTTTTCGAGTTGTCTGGGGCCATCACACTCTTGGAGAATCGACGTGGGAGCGCAAGGACGATATACGGTCTCGGTACCCGCACATGTTCGATTCGGAAGGTATATTCTACCTTATGCCTTTGTATCTTAGATTCCGTGATCAGGCGATCACCTATGTGTTGTGATGTTATTGCTTGCATGTGTAGATTGCCTGTAGTTAGTTTTTTGCTTGTCTTGATATCTCTAACTAGCCTTGAGTTTGAATTCCAAGGACAAAATTTTTCTAAGGTGGGTAGAGATGTCAGCCCCCTTTCCCAGCACACTTTGTTTATATTGTCCTTAGCGCACTTTGGCGCATATTGTTTGCTAGTCCGGCCATTGTTTAGACCGGATCCGAGAATAATGGAGATAGTGAGTTTGGTTGGGTTGGTGGCATGTGTGGCTTGGATGGGTTTGAGTGATCCAACGGTCCACATCTTAAACATAAACCTATATATTCCCATATCTCTCTCTGCTCATTATTCCTTTCCATTTCTCTCTTAGATTTTCTCTTCCTTGATTTTCTTGGTTGGAATTGCATGGACCTGAGTTTGGGTCTATGGGTTCACTTTTGTTTTTCTGGAATTTGATCTCCCAAAACTTTGTATTTTACAAAACTAATTAGCTAATAGTGTAGAGCACTATATTTTATGTAACTTTGCTTTTGGCCGTGCTTGATTTCGAGTCAAGCTAAGTTCAGTGCTGAAACTTGATACCATACGTATACCAAAATGGCTGACTGGAGAAGAAGAACAGTGTTCTGTGAAGAGTATGCAAGAGAACCCATTTTGCGTAAAAATACGTATATTTTACTTTGGGCGCATTGGTGTGTTGTCCTAACTGTTCGTTCGTACTAATCATACTGTACTCAGTCTCCTAGCAAAAGTGCGTCAGTCACACTCCTTGAGTCAGTGGCGCACTTTCGAGAGAAAACTCAGTTGGCGCACTTTGGTGCGTATTCAATCAAAGTTCTTCCTGGAAAATCAAGAGAAAGTGCGTCACGGTCAGTCAGCGCACTTTCTTCGCGTTTGGCAATCTGACGTACTTTTTCTATGTTTCGTCAGTCGGCGCACTTTTCTTACGTTTGTAGCTCGCGCACTTTTTTCCATCTTCGTTTCCTTAGGGATGAAGATTTTGTTGGTTTCTCGAGTTCTGTGTTATTGATTTGTGTGCTCATCGACTTACGAGTTTCTCGACTGTCGAACTTTGACCTCGGATTGTGTGTTTTGTCTTTTAGCTAGCTTGCTCGCGCACTTTCTTTGAAAGCACGCCTTATTCTTACCCGCGCACTTTTGTCAAGTGTGTCGTGTTGGTTAACTTGACAAAGTGCGCCACCCCTTTGTAGCTCACAAACTTTATGTGCCCCTTACTTCATGCGGCACCCTGAGCATGCGCTTGTTTGGTTCATGCGCCTGACCTTCACACGTACAATTTCATGCACGTGTAATCCTTAGTGACTCCATGCGTGCAAGTAGAACTTTCATTATGTGTTCTCTTATTTTATTTGGAATGTTTCTCATCATCCTCTATGTGGTTGATCTTGGTATTGCTTGTGTTATGATTCTAAGGAAGAATGGACTTAGAAACCAGACCTCATGCTAGACATGACCATGTGCTAAGATTGGCTTCATACATAGCATGGATATGTGTTGGATTGAGATGTTTTGTGTGGACCAGATTAAGTGAATAGTGACAACCGGCTATGTGCAGAACATAACCTTCGTGTTATAATGTGATCAAGATTCATGTGACCCAATGATAAATTGATAATTGGACTCGAATAGTGTATCCGTGTTGATACCATTATTGATTGATATTATTCATGATCTAATGTGCACCGAGGTGCGACATACCGTGTTACGTGTTAAGTGATTTATATTTTGGTTGTGCATCGAGAATGCCTCCAAATTTCTGAACGTGTGATACTGTAAATATACTTTTCCCCCAACACGGACATGATAAGCGAGTCAAGTACCAAAGCGTGGCTAGGATATTGATTTATTGAATATTGCATATACGCTCGGGTGAATCCAGATTGAACTTCCATGGATTCGTGTATAGCGTGTCCGTACTTTGTACGACATCTTAAGAGAAATTCTCATATGGCCACGCTTTGAGATTTCAAAGCAATATAGGATTAATTAGGCCACTAAAAAGTGGTAATAACATTGGGAGAAAACGGTATCCCGAGATCATGCAAACGAACTTTCCCACAGAGATTCATTCTAGTGCGCTCTGGGCTCGCCACCACAGATACTGTATATCATCCGTGTCACCCTCACATTTTCATCAAGGGTAGTTTGGTAATTTTCAATAGGTATAAATTATTTTAGGATTATTATAATTAATATTTGTGCATGGCATGATTTAATTATTTATTGTATTAATAATTGTTGCTATTGTAGATTTATTTGGACTTGTGTAGTGGACCTAACCATTTATTTAGAGAGCATGAACAAACATTTGGACTAGTCTAAGTTGAGCCCAAGAATTAGGCCCATGGATTAAGAAACTTGATTAATTAGTTAAATCATTAGACTAGAACCTTCCCTCCCTAATTATTTCTTCATGAGAGGCCCCAAGGGGTATTTGTGACTTTGTACATTACTTGGAGAGGGGTTTATGACCAGCCATAATTAGGAGGAGAGAGAGTGCTCTCATTTTATTTCTTCTCCAAATTTCTAGATCTACATTTCCCTCTTCCAATTTTCCTCAATTCCCTCATCAATTCTCCACCAATTCTTCACAAATCTCTCTCTAAATTCATCATTGAGGCCTCTACATCAAGGATCTACAAGCAAGGAGCAAGGAGCAAGGAGCAAGGAGGAGGAGGCCAAGATCTACAAGGAGAGGAACTACTTGTCATTTGGGACCTTTTCATTGGGAATCCATCTCCCAATAGGTACAATTCAGTTTTTCTCCTTCTAATAGACTATAGATCTAAGATTTTACCATGAGAAACCAACCCACATGCATAGGCTACCCATAGGATTTGGTTTTGGGTCAATTGGAGACCTACGGTGGAAGTTATGATCAAATTGGTACCAAATTTGGGGGAATTCCGAGATTTGCACATGTAGTGCTTGTCAATGGATCTAATAGATCTAATTGACACTTGATTGTGTGTTTGTGACTAGTGCCGTGTCCACAATTGGGTACATATAGGCTGTATTTCGTCAATTTGACGAAACGGGTTAATTTTGGAGATTTTTCTCCGACACGGGGCCATGTGCATATCACATGGTGATACGGACACGTAGACACTCTAATTACTATACGTATTGTTCATAATTTAGGTATTAGACTTGTACGTGTCCTCCGGGATACGTTTGGTTGTTTGTTGGCGCCGTATCGCAAGCGTATCATAGAGGTAGTGTAAAGTAATTAGATAAATATGTATTACTTACTAGATTAGTTATATATAGCTAGTCTAGTATAGTGATTATTAAGTTAGCTATTGATATTAGTCAATGTTATAAATTGCGCTAGGCGGAATCGGTGCGCCAAAGGGCCGCCTAGGCGGCCGAACAGAAAAAAAAAATTTGAAAATTTGAATTTTTAGTTTTAAATTTTTTTAAAAATTTAAAAAAAATTAATATTTAGATTTTTTTTTTCCTGATATTTTGAATTTTTATTGCATTTCTTTTAAAAAATTTTGAAATTTGAATTTTTTTTGGAATTTGAACTTTTTTTGAATATTTTTTGCAATTTCAAATCTGAAATTTCAAATTTCAAATTTTCAAAATTTGAAAATTTGAATTTTTAAATTTTGCCTTGACCGAACTGGCCGAACTGGCCCGCCTAGGCCCGAACAGGCGCCTAGGAGGCCGAATTGGCCGAATCCGGTGCGTCGGGCGGCCGCCTAGCCCAATTTTTAGAACACTAGTATTAGTTAGACCTTTATTAGCTAAATGCAATATGAGAGGTATCCCCAAGGTATGGGCAAATGCCAAGGTCTTGAGCGTGGGTATCAAGGTTAGGTGCGATACGCATTGGTGCAAGGCCAAGGTATCATATTTATATTGTTTTGAGATATTATTATTATATGCGACTTATGTATATATAACTAAAACCTATTTTCATATCCGAAACTTGCGTATCTTAGGATACGGCTCCTTGAATGCACTATTGTGTGTTAGCTTAGCTAGCTTAGCATAGTTTCATAGTATATCGACTTAGTGACTTAGCATTAGACTCTTGCAACCTAGAATTCATTGGTTTTGACTTAGAAATGACATATCGACCTAGAATTACATCAACTTCATTATTTTCATCTGTGAACCTTGTATTGATACAACATACCATATATAGGTTGTGAGGCACCAGCTTGGGCATCGAGAGACACACTTTGCTCAGGACTTCAGGCGAGTACATTTCTCTGTTTGTTTTCAATTCATAATATTGTATATATGCATGTTCTAGATTAGTATACATTGATTCCCGACACAGTGATTTCACGGACTGGTGCTATATGGATCCCGTCATGAGGTGTTATCCCCTACCGTATACAACGGGTACCCAGTCACATGTATTTCATCGTGTGCATCGGGTATTGACTTTCATGTGCTTCTTGTGCATCCACTATTTCGTGTGCTAGTGTGACTATCGTGATCATGTACGTAACGTGTCGTGATTGGATCCATGAGTATTGGTTAGGGAGGGGGAGTAGGAGTTGGTTATGTGATCAAAGCCCTCTTGATCTCATGTGCATGTCGATTATACACATCACGTATAATGGAGTTACCTTTATACCTCATGTGCAACCTAAGCCGATCACATAACGAACTTACACTCTAAAACACATAATTAGTATTTTTGTTCCCTACTTGCAGTTATTTCTCGTATTTTTACTTCCAGTTCTTATTGTGCTTATTGCTTGTTCACCCTATATTGTATATTCTCTCTACTTGTGCATCTTGTATCCTTTTTCTATTGCTTGTTATATATGCTCGATTATGTTATTGGAACTGCTTTCAGAGGTATATACTTCGCTCCAATGCTGACTGGATATATTTTTCCCAGATGATTGGCTAGAGGAGCTGTGTCCCACATATTACGGCCCTCAGGAGGGTGAGACTTTAGAGGACACTCCCCTAGAGCAGGAGGACATTATACCAGTGACCGAGGAGGTTTAGTTTATGATTAGTGATCTTGTATTAGACTATTTCTTTATGGGGATTTATAGATGTATTATTATTTCAGACTTGTGGTTTGTATCTCTCCCCTTCGCTTTTCCATTCGTGCATTATTCTTCCTTACTTTGTTTTGTGATTGAGATTGGATATACTTGTGAGATACCATATTACTCCTCCGTTTGGAGTTGAGATGATTGACAGGTACCATATTATATTGTTGAGATGTTAGATAGTTAGAATGACCCAGACAGCGTTCTACCGCCGATTCTGCGGCGTAGGCTTGGGCGTAACCACGTACTCGTGCCCGAATATCCGGGTGCGGGTCGTGACAATCCGTCTTAGTGGAGTGCAGTATCTGACCTATTATAAATAATACCGAGCCATTGTTTCACTATAGGAACATTGGAACCGCTAATACCGTGATCTAGCGCAGTCGTCCTACGAAAAACTGGTGCAATTCGTGAAGTGCATGTATATTCCTCTATTTGGCTCGGTTAGCTCGTGTTCGGCAATGGCGTGATCTAGGGATACCTATTATGCATTATTCTGAGATAACCTCAGACTCCACAAATAGCAAGCCGTACAAGTGATTGGCCGATTTTATTAATTTGACTTGGTTGTGATTGTATTATTCTGTTAGTAGACTAGAAAAATAGACTATCATAGTGTAATGGATTCAACCCTTGTCCTTGTTTGGTTGTAGGGTTGGATCTTTGTGCTAGGATATGCCATGGACCTAAGTTACGACTTAGAACCATTATATATTATTATATATTTGTTGCTTGGATTTTTGGTTCTCATTTTCGTGCTTTTTTGTGGTACTTGCTATTTGGGGTCTAATTCC
This sequence comes from Iris macrosiphon, assembly GCA_036927795.1. Taxonomy (NCBI): domain Eukaryota; kingdom Viridiplantae; phylum Streptophyta; class Magnoliopsida; order Asparagales; family Iridaceae; genus Iris; species Iris macrosiphon. The sequence continues at coordinate 158,892,138 of JAYESA010000016.1, forward strand.
ACTGGTTTTGCATGGCCAGGTTTCGAGCCAGCACCCGAGGATCCATCATATTTTTTCACGACTCATGGCGCGTACCAGGAACATGGTTACCGAGGATAACGAATGAATTTTCTTCTTCCATGCTCGTCATTGTACATTTTATCTCTTGGACATTTAGCCACCGACATCTGTTAGCCGGCATGACTGGACATTTAGTTTCCTTACATGATTGTACTAAATCAGACTGTAGCTGATCACTGTCATTTACTTTTGTTACTCTACCAGCTTCTTATTTTGTACAGCTGGTCTCCAGAATATTTTGATAAAAGCATTTGGTACGCCTTATTGTTTTATCATATATGCTCTATGATTACTGTTTCTTGTTTGATTGATTGAGACATAGATGTTCGTGTAACCCTAAGTGACCTGATTGTAGCATGCATCCCCTTGTCTAGTAACAGTCGTGATCGTCGTACAACGTATAGTACCTTGTACGGGGTAGCTGGCCGTATCCGTCTCTGTATTCTGATACTGGGGTATGACATATCACAACCGCCATTACAGTGGCCACGAGGCATAAATTTTTCCTCGCTTCGCAGAAATAGAAAGCTCGTTGAAAATTTCTCATAGAGACCCAACTTCACAAAAATTGTCAAGCTCGCTAAATTCTGCACACTATCAGAAAGTATGTCTGACACGCATTAAATGCATTGATGGCTCTGCCAGCAGCCTATCACATATTTAATGCAACAAGTGGCTCTAACAGCCACCAAAGCATTGAAGTTGAAGATATTACTCTTCTTTTACGGGGGCACTCCAACAAGTGACGGCACCAAGTTGCCACGTGGCGCCCAACCATGTTGTCCAGCTCAGCAAAAACTCTTCTTCGCAGAAATCATGAAATCTATGCGAAGAAACCTAAGATTCTCTTTTTGAGGCTATAAATAGTCCATGTATGGCTCATTTATTAGGTTCAAAAAGTGTGAGTTCAGAAAATAATAAATTCTTCAGAGAGAGAAAACTTCTTGTTTAACTCGCATTTAACACGATAATCATCGTGCGCTTACCACCTAGCAGCAGGGTCAGTGTCAGCTCGTCAACGAAGTGTCAGCTCGTCAACGAAGAGAAGGGGTCAAGCACTGACCTATAAGATCTCCACCATCACATTCTTCCATAACCAAAAATATGTAGACGTGACGTCCCCGTCGCGCACTTGTATACCCGGCAATTGCATTTGCAAGACGACTGTATTCTTTGTCTCACAACAATAAAACAAAAGTTTTCTTCTTGCGAATTTCATGGAAAACAACGAGCCACTTATAGCCGTTTCATCTAATATATGGATAGAATCAAAATTTTCTTCTAAAAGCCATATAATTGCGCATAAAAGGATGTTGATTATAGTTTTATAGATGCATGAATGCCAAAAAAAGCGTGGGTAGTGATATTCGAAGGCTCGCACCTACCCCCCCCCCCCCCCCCCCCCTTCCCGGGTTTTCAAGTTTCCTTTATATAGTTTGTTTTTTCCTGTATTACTTCATTTTCTTTACAAGTCAACTAAATGGTGGATCAGGTGGTAATTAATGGGATTACAACTAGGTCTTGAGTTCAATTCTCACTATGAACATTTTTTTTATCATATCCTCTTAATTTTAAGTTCCCACAAACAAATTTTCTAGGTCCGCCCTGTATATTGGTAATTTCTTATCCCGCCATCGTCTTGTCTTCTTTTGTTGGCTTAAATGCCCAAAGATGATTCCATACAACAAACTAACTCTCAACAAAAGTTGTGTCAAATTTTCCTTGCAACATGCTAGGAATGACATCAAATGGTGCGAGAGAATTAGACTATTATAGATGTCCATGTCTGTCTATCGTGGTCTATGTGGCCCGAATACGACACAACAAAATATGGATATGGTGACACACGGACACGACACCCATTCTAGCTGTCCAAGTGTCTGTGCAGTGTCCAATGGGTCCGACATGGGATAACAATTTTGATTTGTGTCAACCTGCCTTCATATGAACTCATGTAATCCTATGGCTAAAACAAATTAATTCACTTGAAGCATAAAACAACCCAAATCAGCAGCAAAGTAATGTCACCCAGCTAACTTCTTATGCTTGTATCAAAATTCCAAATTCCTAATGGTCAATGCCATCATAGAGACAAATTCCCAACACTCAAGACTCGCATGCACACACTAGGTATCACGGACACTTCAAAAAATGGTGCTGTGTCATGTCTGGACACTGTAAAATACTCTGGGACACTCTAAAATTGTTCTTGTGCCAGTTTCGCAGTGTTCGTATTGTGTCTTATTCGTGCTGTGTTCTGCATAGCTCAAACGCGAGAACTTACCAATTCAACAACGAAAAATTACAAAACAAAAATGACCAGTTTATTTATTCACCACCTAATCAAAACCCTAACAAACAAAAATTTTCTGAAGAAAACAAAGCATAGAAGGGAACGATGCATTACCGCGTCTTCAGCATTACAATGGTGCTTGTAGATGGCGCAGAGGAACCGGCAACGGTCGGCGAGCGACCGGAAGTCACCACTCCGTTCTGTGGCGAAGGCGACGGCCGCGCGGTGAAGCTGGTCGAGCTCGGTCCGGATCGCCTTCTGGAAGAATAGGAAGATCAAGATCGGCGAGTTCTCCGCCGACGACAGGTTCTTCGCAATTGCCGGCGACGAGGAGGATGCGGAGGGAATCAGGGCAAGGACGCCGTCCCCTGCCACTGGCGCCGCCATGGATGGCGTCCTCCAGATAAATTAGGGTTAGGGTTTAGAAATCCTAGAAGTTTGGAGAGGGGAAGAGAAATGGAACGGGCGAAGAAGGAGAGCTGCTTCTTAATTCTTTTCCACCTGCCGACGATAAGAAATGGGGAGATTATTTATAGGGAGTGACACGTGGGCGCCAGTGAGACGAGCGATACGTCGGACTGCGGGTGGCGGGATGGCACGTGTGGGGCGCACGAGTGAGAGGGTGGCGAGTGTGTGGCGCCGCGAGCCCCGGATCCGACCACACGAAACTACTTACCTTTCCATAAGTTGGTTTTAGCATGTAAGCCCGTTAAAGCTTATTGGCCTAATTAGCTTTTATACCCTTGATTTTATACCATTTTAAATTTAAGCCAGTCCAATTCAAAAGTTTATACCCTGAGTTTTTTTTATTTTGGGTCTTATTTTTTCTATTATGCTCTTCTTTTAAACATAGGTTGGTTCTTGCACTTGTACTCATGTTGAGAATAAAAATTAAAAAATAAAAAAATAATAATAATTCAGAATATAAACTTTCAACATGTCAGGGCTTAAACTGATATAAATTTTAGGGTCTAAACGATCATTAGTCCAAGCTTATTCTATGTTTACACAAGTCCTCAAAAATCAAAATCTTATATTTACTTCATGTGAGACTCGTCTCACAGTATCTGTATCGGTATATGGATACGTATTTTATACTTTGTACTGTGCTTTATTGGATCTAGGGGAATCTCAAAATTTTCTCAAAATTGTAACTTTTTCTCACTGACCGGATTACCGTCGGCATTCCGCGGCATACCGACGAAAAATCCGTCCGACGGATAAAGATTTAATTTTGAGATATTTTTATTAGATATTTTTGTGAATAGTGCTTGATGCTTTCTTTTATCCAATGGTTTTTTGGTTTTGTATTGGATGGACGAGATCGATTTGACTCGTGACTTGGATCGCTGACGTGGCGAATCAGACGGTCACGATTAAATCACTTCTTCTATATATATGAAATTATTTTCTCTCTCTTTTCTTTCTTTCTTCACTTCTTCATTTCTTCTCTAATTTTTCGCGGAAGCTAGGAGCTTGGTCTTGAGGCCTTAGAGTGTGGTTTATGAACCCCTCTCGGTGGTGGAGTTGAAGTTTTAGGCTAGGATCTTGGCTTTAGGCAAGCACATCTTGCCAAATTACTGAACGACATGGTTTTATTGCAGTTTTTATTTTTCTTGAGATTTTGTGATTAGAATTTCATAGAGGTTGTTTTGTTAAATATGTTTCTCTAGTGATTTTCAACCTTGTGCATATTTTCGAAAATGGTTTCGGCTTGGTTTTGACTTTTCCTGTAGAAATCCTGGTATTTACCTGTTAGAAAATTGTCACGCCCCAGTCCCAAAATACCGAGGGACTAGCCACGTGGCAATGGCCAGCAGCACAACTCCAATGGGCAAACCCAATTTAATGGACCCTTTAGAGTGCACTTAAGCTGTAAAACAAATACAATGGTCTACGATACATGTCACAGTTTATATATATCTAATCCCATCCACAATAAGCATCAAAATCACAAAGAGATAGTCCAGTCACAATGAACATAAAATGATCTGTCCAACCAAAGCAATATAAATAATATCGCGGGGAACAACCCGTCATCAAAATGGAAAAAGAAAATAACTCCAAGTACAATATCCAGAAGTCACTACAAGATCAAATATCTAAGAACACTAAGCATAATAAATGAATGGTGAGAATACTGTGTGCTCAAGAGAAGTCCTCCGAAACAACCTCGTCCTCTACAACCTGTACATCCCCAATAGCAGCACCTGCCCCATAAATCTTGGGATAGATCTCCTCGTCTACACCTGGAGACATAATTCGGATCCAGGTCCTCAGGGGACATAGCAAGGTACAATAAACACTCAAGCCAAATAAAATACAGCAAGTAAATATAAACAGATCCTCAGGACAAGCTATATAACCAGCTAAGTGAAATACAAATGAGAGCATCACTAGTACTCAGACTGAGACCACTACAGACTCTGTGTCGGGGAGCCCATAGAAGCAAGTAGTATCTCGTAGGGCCAGTAAATGTGCCAAGCTCTAGTATAGAGACTAAAACACCTCCAGTAACATAGTATATATATAACATAATCAGCCTGTAGCATGTGTGTCTCTCCCCACCCAATGTAACCTCACGTCTCATATCCACAACGTCTCATGTTCATAACACGCAAGATCATGACCTCTACCTAGTACAACGAGTCATAATAATATCTATATAATATACAAGTCTCATATCACGAATCCTGTAAGCCTATATAGAATCACCATGAATAACTCAAGAAAAATTATGTCACATGAAATAGTGTCAAGTGTTCTACGGTATGACGTACTTGGTAAAGCAATCACGTAAAAATAGGATCGTGGAATCAACTCTCTAAGTGATGTTACACGACTTTGCGTACGACATCGACATCCGAATCTTGTTCGGACGCTAAGCAACGTCTCACGGTCCTAGGTTGAGCAGGCACATCACAAGAAATATATATATATATATATATATATATATATATATATATATATAAAGAAACATAAGAAGATAATATAATAATTGCTACAGCAAGTTTGGCAAGGTACACTTGCCTGGGTTCTGAACTCCGTCAAATGCTCCAGGGAAAGCGGAATCTGCATGTACACCTCTGGATGCTGAAACAAACATCATAAATGTTCTTAAAATACGTAAAATAGCTAGGATTTCTATCCATAAGTCCAATTTGGACACAAGAGCAAAATTGACAGTTTTTAGTCAAAGCGGGGTCTACATGTGGCCCACTTCGCACCAAAAAATGTGTCAGAGATAAAGCTCTCCAAATTTATCAAACTTAGTGTCTATGAGTCCAGAACAATTATACGAACCCAACAGAATGTCCAGAACTGGATTTCGATCAGTCGATCAAAAAATCGTCCGTCATATAGAACCGTGGGGCCCACGAAACGGTATTTCGTCAGTATTCTCATATTTGAACCAAAATTGGGTCACTGGACCATCGTAATGCTGTGAATCCAATCACATAAGTTTTGTTGCGAACCGATGAGTACACACGAAGTTATGGCGAGGTGTCGAAATAGGCCGATACGGTATTTTTCGGCGGATACGTGTTGATTCCGGCGTGCACTCACGTTCAAATCAAGTTTCACGAAAGCCCACATGTCTGCATTCATGTTAAGCACATTCAGTAAAATTTGTATGCAATGACGTGGCCTCATTTGGCGGAACGCACCCCGTATCGGAGATTTTTGGTATTTTAAAATAAGTTTTTGGTCAATTTCAATACAGAATAAATTAAAATTAAAGCAGAAATAAATAAAACTATTTGAACGAATTTAATCTTGGTTAGGTTATCATTACACAAGAAAAAGAATAACTCAGATTGGCTTCGCGGGTTGAGAGTTATAGCCCTCAAAATATAGGTGTTTGGACAGTTTCGAAATTGTTCGAAACGCAGGTTTTTTGGACCAACTTCCGGTTCAAATTTCTCCTAATATAAACCATCCAAATTCAAACTTCTTGAAGGGGTTTGATAGCCTTCATATTGCGAATGCATACGGACAAAAAGCTTGTAACATGGTCGAGCGACGAGGTCATTCTCGTACCTCAAATATGGCTCGAGGGTTGAATGTTGCTGCTGTTCGCGCGACTGCGTGCGACGGCACTCCTGTGCTGCTTCGGCGCGGCGACGGCGGCGACGAGGGGTCAGGGTGGAGGCGTGGGTGATGGTGGAGGTGGTTTAGGATTAGGGTTAGGGTTTTATGCATGTATGTATATATATATATATATATATATATATATATATATATATATATATATATATATATATATATATATATATATAACGAGAGATTGAGGGAGAGTGAGCGGGTCTGGGCTTGGGTAGTTTTAGGTTTAGGTTTTCGGGTTTTATGGTTAATGGGTTTGGGTTTAGTTAGGTTAGAGTTAGGGTTTTATTTTATTTCTTTTATTTTCCTTTTCTTTTGTTTTATTCTATTCAATATTTATATGTTTCCCAAAAATAGTTAGGCACTTGGAAAAAATTCTAGAAAATTTATATTTCCTCCAACAAATAATTTATAACCAATTTATATCAATTTAAAAGGTATTTACTAAATATGAATGAATATTAAATTAGTTAAATAAATCCATAAATTCTATTTTCTACTTAATATTATATTGGAAGCATGCAGGGGTTCGAATAACGCAACTAGAGTGACATATGTGTAATAGGACCGGTTAGGCTCATAGTATGGATTTGGTTGGAAGCAATGGATTGGTGTAGCGTATTAAAATCGTACGCCATAACAAAAGAGTTAACTAATCATCGTTTTCTCATAATTATGTCGCGAAAGTTGTGTGACTAAAATAAAGCATGGGATTGCAAATTTGTAAGGGACAGTCATGGCAGGAGCCTAATTTGACTCGTCTAAGTCGAGCATGCTAGGTTGGTTGGAAGGGAAAGGCTAGTGTTGAACTCAAGATCTTAAAACCAAGGTGGTTGGTTTCCAAAGTTTAATTAAATTATCGAATAAATATTTAAAATAAAAAAATTATTATTAATTACCGAACTAACCATATATAAAATTAGGGTGCTTACAAAAACTCGGCATTGGAAACGATATCCGGTGTGATTACCTTGAGACTTAGTTTATCTACTACTTGAGACCCATGTCTAGTTTCTATTTTGGTAGTTTTGAGTTTTGTGGATTCCGGACAAGTTTTAATTTTTCTCGTAAATTACTTGCACGGTATTTCTAGGAATTGATTTAGCAAATATCAACGTTGGTGAAATCGAATGTCTTCAGGCTGTTGGAAATTTGATCCTATACAATTTTGACCTTTGAAAATCTAAATTTTGAGTTAGAACGGAGTTTTTACGACCCGATCAAGTCTCGAAAATATTCCACGTTCGGGTTTCTGTGACCACTCGGATGACCCGACGGTGATCCGCGACAGTCAGACGGAGGGTCCAAATTTTGGCCCACAAACTTTGTCACGCCACAGTCCCAAAATACGTAGGACTAGGACACGTAAGCATACCAGCCGTATGAATATGGCACTCCAATATATGGAAACCATAACACACGTACGCTGTAATATGAATAACAATTTACAAGTGGTAAAACTATCACAAGTCACAGGGTATAATCTTGTAATCCCCCTGATTTTCAAGAATTTTTAAATTTGGATTTTTATAATTTTCTGGAATTTTCTTGGATTTTTCTGTAATTAAATTAAGGTGTTTTAATTATTAAAAGATTTTTAAATGTTAATAAATAATATGAAAATATTATGAAAATAATATTTTATGGTGTAAAATAGAAAACCAGACATAGGATAATTTTTCGAGAATTTATTGGACCCCGGATGAATTTTTAAAGCCCTAAATACTAATTTAATTAATTAAACCAAAATAAACCGGGTTTTTAAACCAAACCAAGTTGAACCAAACCGGGTTTATTTTTAAACCAAATTTCTTATTGGGTTGGATCCGGGTTCAATCCAGACCCGACCCAATAACCCGAACCCGACCCGCATATCTGAATTTGGATCGGGCCGGATCCGTAGACCCGACCCGACCCGCCACCAACCCGACCCGCCGAAACCCTATCTCTTCTCCACCCGATCAGCCGCCCGACTTCTCGCCTTCCGCCGCCGGAAACGGCCGCCGCCGCCACTCTCCGTCTTCCCCGACCCCTCCGCTCCGGCTCCCCCTCACCGGATAACCCTCCGCCTCCCTCCACTTCTCTATAAAACCCTCCAACCCTCTTCTCTCCGCCTCCGTCCGCCCTAACTTCACCGGCTCCGCCTCGGCTCTCTGCCCGCAGCGCCGCCTCGCCGCTGCGTCTCCACTCTCCTCCCTGAGCTCCGTCCGGCGCGCCGTCCCCAGCCGCCCAACCTCCATTTCCAGCGCCTCCCTGAGCTCAGTCGACGAGCCCCTCAGCCGAACTCTCCTCCGCCCTCGAACCAGCCGTCACCCTCACCGCGACTCCGCCCAACGTCGACCCTCGCAGCGCTGCTCCGCCCTCCACCGGCCTGCTCCGGCAAGGCCAGCCCCCTGAACCCTAACCCTAGACACGGACTCAGTCCCTGGCGTGTCGGACACGGCCGGACACAGGGTTCTCAGACCGGACACAGCCCTAACTCGAGATACGAGGACACGAAGATCTCGGTTTTTCAGCCATGTTCAGGTACTTGTTTTTTCTTCCTCGTAACCCCGTTTTCGATTCCGTCTTTTGCGTTGCGAAGCCTGTATGACCCTCTCGGTGCCGCTCGGGGCATCGCGTCCTGTGGTGATCGCACACCGCGATCCAAAAACAGGAAAACCCAGACCCTGTTTCACCCCGGAATCGAGTACGCCCCGCCAAACGGGACGACTTGGTCGCGTGCGGTCTTCACAGATACGTGTGCGTCGTTGATACGGACGTGCGGGATCTCGCAGAAGCTGATTCGGATGTGCGTGCACACCGAAATCAGTGCGTATCCGCGGACACCGCCCCGTATCCGACTTTTCTGTTTTTTACCCTAACTTTGTGTACACACGTCGGATTGAAACGAAACTTGCGCCATCGGACTCGTAGCGATACGCTGGTCTTGTGAGCCAAGTTTGGTTCGATTCTGAGAACGTTGACAAAATCGCGTGTCGTGGGCCCCACAGGCCCCGCTCGACGGGCGATTTTGTGATCGGCTCATCGGAATCCAATTCTGGAAGTTCCGTTGGATTCGTATCATCGCTCCTGACCTGTTGACACTAAGTTTGGTGAATTTGGAGACCTTTGACCCTGACACGTTTTTCGGTGCAAAGCAGGCCCGCATGTGGACCCCGTTTTGACCCGAAAATGACATTTTTGCCCTTGTCTCCAAATTGGACTCAAGGATAGGCGTTTCTAGCTGATTAATATTTTCTGGACTTGATGGTGATGTCTATTTCAGCAACCGGAGTACTGCCTGAAATCCCAACTGAAGCCAGAGCGACAATTGGAGCCGAAAACTCAGGCAAGTGTACCTTGCCATAAATGCAGTTTAATGATTCATTTTCTCTAGATTTATTTTACTGTGACTGTTGTACTTGCTCAACCCTAGGGCCGTGTGACTTGCTTAGCGTCCGATCACAGTCGGGTGCCAACACCGTACGCGGGGTTTGTGTAAAGTCACTTAGAGCTGGTTATCGTGACATTTATATTTCTCGTACTTGCCATATCAAGTACTTTATACCCAGGACACTTGACACAGAGCATGAGACAGAACCTTCCTGATTATTCAAGGTGGTTCTGTATAGGATATAGATTTCATGACTTGAGCTTATTTTCTTAGAACTTAATAAATGACTGACTGCATTAGTTTTAATCTTGCGTAACATGCACATTGTGAACTGTGACGTGAGATTTCATTGGGTGGGGAGAGACACACAGGCTACAGGCTGATTATATATATAAATCCATAGTAAACACATAGTAAAATTCATAGTATACTCCGCTATCGGCTCCCCGACACAGAGCTTGTAGTGGTATCAGCCTAAGTTCTAGTGATGCTCTCAACTTGAATATCACATAGAAGGTTATATAGTTGACCCTATTGTTCCCTTATTTACTTTACTGCATTTATTTTGGCTTGTGTTTTATGTACCTTGCTATGTCCCCTGAGGACCTGGATCCGGATTATGTCCCCAGGATTTGCAGACGAGGTTTATCCAGAGGTCTACGGAACAGGTGCTTTTCACGGAACAGTACCCGTAGCTGAGGACGAGGTGATCGCTGAGGACTTCTCCTGAACAATTGCTTCGCCATGCTCAGTCAAATATGAAAAATAGTCTTTATTTCCTGTTTAATTAAACTCTTTAATTCCTGTTTATGAGAACATTGTAACAGACTAATATCGGGTTGTTCCCCGATTTTATTTACTTGGACTGGTTGATGTTTATTATATTTCTTTGCTGATGTTGCTATCTTATATCTGTGGATGAGAATAGTAAAACCCTGACTGATGTAATACAGCTTAAGTATGCCCGATGGATCCATTAAATTGGGTTTGTCCATCGGTGTATGCTGCTGGCCATAATCACGCATCCAGTCCCTCGGTATTTTGGGACTGGGGCGTGACATGGTTTTTGTGGTGGCCCATACAGGTCAACGACTAAATTGTTCGGTTTCAACTTAGGGACCGAATAGGCCTGTAATAAGATAGGATAAGTTTTTAGGATCTCATCCACTTGCTTGAAAACGTTCCTGATATCTGTATCGTACTCGAATTAATTTTTGATTTGCATCCTGCCTTGAATCTTGTGCGCTTCTTATATTTTATTTTGGATGCAGAAAGATGGATCCAAGAATTGAAGATGAAATTCCTTTGAGTACGCCACAAGACGCTGTGGTTACCTATGGAGATGGAGTTACACCAGAGAACAGAGGGCAATCCTCTCAAGGTGGTCAAGCTGAACAGCATAACTCAAGGTTCAGGCGCGATGATATCCCACCTCCGCCGCAGTTTCCTCCACAGATGCCTGTCTTTCCACCAGGGCAAGCAATGGACGGGCAGCAGATGTTCCAGATGTTTTACGCCATGATGCAAGCCCAACAACAAGTTCAACAGGAGGCACATCGTCAGGAGGCAGAGTACCTAAGAACCAGCCTAGTAAACGCATTGGAGCAAGTGAACCCACAAGCTAGGCGACCAGCGACGGGATCTATCACTGATTTTTGTCAACTCAAGCCCCGTACCTTTTCGGGCAAAGAAGGACCAACTGAAGTTCATGAGTGGCTCACCAACATACAACACCAGTTGGAAGCAGCTGAACTTCCAAGAGAACGTTGGATGACCGCCGTCAGGATGCAGTTGACGGACAATGCCCATCACTGGTGGATATCTGAAGAGACCAGGCTCGGACCAGACCGAGTCATTTGGGAAGAGTTCTCCAGACTCTTTCAAGAGATGTACATTCCGGCCATCGCTCGATCAGAACTGAGGGACAAGTTCAATCGCCTCACCCAGGAAGCTTTGACGGTGGAAGAATACAATGCCAAGTTCATTCGTCTGAGTCGCTTCGCACCTACCTTGATCCCTACAGAAGTAGAGAAGGCCGAGAAGTTTTTCGACGGACTCAACATTGAACTACAGAAATTGATCGGATCAGTCGCACCTACTTCATACTCGGACGTCCTTGCTGCAGCCCGACGCATGGAGCGCGTCACCAGGAGAGAAACCAGTCTAAAGCGGCCTACCCCATCAGCAACATCCAAGGCACCACAAGAAGAAACTGCAAAGAGGCCTCATATACACCAGCCACCCAGAGCCTCTCCGCAGACATTACCTACATGTCAATACTGTGGCAAGGTAGGCCATACTGAGAAGGACTGCAGACGTAAGTTGGGATTATGCTTGATTTGCGGAACCAATCAACACTTAGCCAAGGATTGTCCTTATCATCGAGGAGGAGCACCAAGAGCAAACCAACAAGCTCTACCAGCACCAGGAGGGTATCAACCAAGGCCACCATTGGCACCACAAGCGGCACTCTTCCAACAAGCCCAGCAGCAGCAGCAGCAACAGAGGAATCCACCAGGACGCGGACAAGCCTTCGTGATGACTTTGGAAGACGCGCAGAACCAAGGAGTAGCTAATGCGCGTAAGTTTCTATAGTTTTTTGTTTTTATTATTGCTTTACTTCGTGCCTGCTGGTTCGTGACCATAGACTTAACTTAACAATTTTAACTTACTAATAATAGATAACCTAGTGATCACCTAGTAATTTTGTTATTAATTAATATACTTTAAAAGAATAACCTGGTTTTCTAAAAACTGTAATTTTTTAGATTTCCCACATTTGGAAAATTGCATAACTTTTAATGCTTAGGAAAATAATTTTTTCTAGGTGCTCTTTGATTTGATGTGCTTCGAACAATGGTTGCAACCGTGTCATCTCTGTTGACCGGTTAATCTTTAATTGCGAGGACGCAATCCTCTTAAGGGGGGTAGATTGTAATCCCCCTGATTTTCAAGAATTTTTAAATTTGGATTTTTATAATTTTCTGGAATTTTCTTGAATTTTTCTGTAATTAAATTAAGGTGTTTTAATTATTAAAAGATTTTTAAATGTTAATAAATAATATGAAAATATTATGAAAATAATATTTTATGGTGTAAAATAGAAAACCAGACATAGAGTAATTTTCCGGGAATTTATTGGACCCCGGATGAATTTTTAAATCCCTAAATAATAATTTAATTAATTAAACCAAAATAAACCGGGTTTTTAAACCAAACCAAACCAAGTTGAACCAAACCGGGTTTATTTTTAAACCAAATTTCTTATTGGGTCAGATCCGGGTTCAATCCAGACCCGACCCAATAACCCGAACCCGACCCGCATATCTGAATTTGGATCGGGCCGGATCCGTAGACCCGACCCGACCCGCCACCAACCCGACCCGCTGAAACCCTTTCTCTTCTCCACCCGATCAGCCGCCCGACTTCTCGCCTTCCGCCGCCGGAAACGGCCGCCGCCGCCACTCTCCGTCTTCCCCGACCCCTCCGCTCCGGCTCCCCCTCACCGGACAACCCTCCGCCTCCCTCCACTTCTCTATAAAACCCTCCAACCCTCTTCTCTCCGCCTCCGTCCGCCCTAACTTCACCGGCTCCGCCTCGGCTCTCTGCCCGCAGCGCCGCCTCGCCGCTGCGTCTCCACTCTCCTCCCTGAGCTCCGTCCGGCGCGCCGTCCCCAGCCGCCCAACCTCCATTTCCAGCGCCTCCCTGAGCTCAGTCGACGAGCCCCTCAGCTGAACTCTCCTCCGCCCTCGAACCAGCCGTCACCCTCGCCGCGACTCCGCCCGACGTCGACCCTCGCAGCACCGCTCCGCCCTCCACCGGCCTGCTCCGGCGAGGCCAGCCCCCTGAACCCTAACCCTAGACACGGACTCAGTCCCTGGCGTGTCGGACACGGCCGGACACAGGGTTCTCAGACCGGACACAGCCCTAACTCGAGATACGAGGACACGAAGATCTCGGTTTTTCAGCCATGTTCAGGTACTTGTATTTTCTTCCTCGTAACCCCGTTTTCGATTCCGTCTTTTGCATTGCGAAACCTGTATGACCCTCTCGGTGCCCGGATAAACCGCTCGGGGCATCGCGTCCTGTGGTGATCGCACACCGCGATCCAAAAACAGGAAAACCCAGACCCTGTTTTACCCCGGAATCGAGTACGCCCCGTCAAACGGGACGACTTGGTCGCGTGCGATCTTCACAGATACGTGCGCGTCGTTGATACGGACGTGCGGAATCTCGCAGAAGCTGATTCGGATGTGCGTGCACACCGGAATCAGTGCGTATCCGCGGACACCGCCCCGTATCCGACTTTTCTGTTTTTCACCCTAACTTTGTGAACACACGTCGGATTGAAACGAAACTTACGCCATCGGACTCGTAGCGATACGCTGGTCCTGTGAACCAAGTTTGGTTCAATTCTGAGAACGTTGACAAAATCGCGTGTCGTGGGCCCCACAGGCCCCGCTCGACGGGCGATTTTGTGATCGGCTCATCGGAATCCAATTCTGGAAGTTCCTTTGGGTTCGTATCATCGTTCCTGACCTGTTGACACTAAGTTTGGTGAATTTGGAGACCTTTGACCCTGACACATTTTTCGGTGCAAAGCGGGGCCCGCATGTGGACCCCGTTTTGACCCGAAAATGACGTTTTTGCCCTTGTCTCCAAATTGGACTCAAGGATAGGCGTTTCTAGCTGATTAATATTTTCTGGACTTGATGGTGATGTCTATTTCAGCAACCGGAGTACTGCCTGAAATCCCAGCTGAAGCCAGAGCGACAATTGGAGCCGAAAACTCAGGCAAGTGTACCTTGCCATAAATGCAGTTTAATGATTCATTTTCTCTAGATTTATTTTACTGTAACTGTTGTACTTGCTCAACCCTAGGGCCGTGTGACTTGCTTAGAGTCCGATCACAGTCGGGTGCCAACACCGTACGCGGGGTTTGTGTAAAGTCACTTAGAGCTGGTTATCGTGACATTTATATTTCTCGTACTTGCCATATCAAGTACTTTATACCCAGGACACTTGACACAGAGCATGAGACAGAACCTTCCTGATTATTCAAGGTGGTTCTGTATAGGATATAGATTTCATGACTTGAGCTTATTTTCTTAGAACTTAATAAATGACTGACTGCATTAGTTTTAATCTTGCGTAACATGAACATTGTGAACTGTGACGTGAGATTTCATTGGGTGGGGAGAGACACACAGGCTACAGGCTGATTATATATATAAATCCATAGTAAACACATAGTAAAATTCATAGTATACTCCGCTATCGGCTCCCCGACACAGAGCTTGTAGTGGTATCAGCCTAAGTTCTAGTGATGCTCTCAACTTGCATATCACATAGAAGGTTATATAGTTGACCCTATTGTTCCCTTATTTACTTTACTGCATTTATTTTGGCTTGTGTTTTATGTACCTTGCTATGTCCCCTGAGGACCTGGATCCGGATTATGTCCCCAGGATTTGCAGACGAGGTTTATCCAGAGGTCAACGGAACAGGTGCTTTTCACGGAACAGTACCCGTAGCTGAGGACGAGGTGATCGCTGAGGACTTCTCCTGAACAATTGCTTCGCCATGCTCAGTCAAATATGAAAAATAGTCTTTATTTCCTGTTTAATTAAACTCTTTAATTCCTGTTTATGAGAACATTGTAACAGACTAATATCGGGTTATTCTCCGATTTTATTTACTTGGACTGGTTGATGTTTATTATATTTCTTTGCTGATGTTGCTATCTTATATCTGTGGATGAGAATAGTAAAACCCTGACTGATGTAATACAGCTTAAGTATGCCCGATGGATCCATTAAATTGGGTTTGTCCATCGGTGTATGCTGCTGGCCATAATCACGCATCCAGTCCCTCGGTATTTTGGGACTGGGGCGTGACATGGTTTTTGTGGTGGCCCATACAGGTCAACGACTAAATTGTTCGGTTTCAACTTAGGGACCGAATAGGCCTGTAATAAGATAGGATAAGTTTTTAGGATCTCATCCACTTGCTTGAAAACGTTCCTGATATCTGTATCGTACTCGAATTAATTTTTGATTTGCATCCTGCCTTGAATCTTGTGCGCTTCTTATATTTTATTTTGGATGCAGAAAGATGGATCCAAGAATTGAAGATGAAATTCCTTTGAGTACGCCACAAGACGCTGTGGTTACCTATGGAGATGGAGTTACACCAGAGAACAGAGGGCAATCCTCTCAAGGTGGTCAAGCTGAACAGCATAACTCAAGGTTCAGGCGCGATGATATCCCACCTCCGCCGCAGTTTCCTCCACAGATGCCTGTCTTTCCACCAGGGCAAGCAATGGACGGGCAGCAGATGTTCCAGATGTTTTACGCCATGATGCAAGCCCAACAACAAGTTCAACAGGAGGCACATCGTCAGGAGGCAGAGTACCTAAGAACCAGCCTAGTAAACGCATTGGAGCAAGTGAACCCACAAGCTAGGCGACCAGCGACGGAATCTATCACTGATTTTTGTCAACTCAAGCCCCGTACCTTTTCGGGCAAAGAAGGACCAACTGAAGTTCATGAGTGGCTCACCAACATACAACACCAGTTGGAAGCAGCTGAACTTCCAAGAGAACGTTGGATGACCGCCGTCAGGATGCAGTTGACGGACAATGCCCATCACTGGTGGATATCTGAAGAGACCAGGCTCGGACCAGACCGAGTCACTTGGGAAGAGTTCTCCAGACTCTTTCAAGAGATGTACATTCCGGCCATCGCTCGATCAGAACTGAGGGACAAGTTCAATCGCCTCACCCAGGAAGCTTTGACGGTGGAAGAATACAATGCCAAGTTCATTCGTCTGAGTCACTTCGCACCTACCTTGATCCCTACAGAAGTAGAGAAGGCCGAGAAGTTTTTCGACGGACTCAACATTGAACTACAGAAATTGATCGGATCAGTCGCACCTACTTCATACTCGGACGTCCTTGCTGCAGCCCGACGCATGGAGCGCGTCACCAGGAGAGAAACCAGTCTAAAGCGGCCTACCCCATCAGCAACATCCAAGGCACCACAAGAAGAAACTGCAAAGAGGCCTCATATACACCAGCCACCCAGAGCCTCTCCGCAGACATTACCTACATGTCAATACTGTGGCAAGGTAGGCCATACTGAGAAGGACTGCAGACGTAAGTTGGGATTATGCTTGATTTGCGGAACCAATCAACACTTAGCCAAGGATTGTCCTTATCATCGAGGAGGAGCACCAAGAGCAAACCAACAAGCTCTACCAGCACCAGGAGGGTATCAACCAAGGCCACCATTGGCACCACAAGCGGCACTCTTCCAACAAGCCCAGCAGCAGCAGCAGCAACAACAGAGGAATCCACCAGGACGCGGACAAGCCTTCGTGATGACTTTGGAAGACGCGCAGAACCAAGGAGTAGCTAATGCGCGTAAGTTTCTATAGTTTTCTGTTTCTATTATTGCTTTACTTCGTGCCTGCTGGTTCGTGACCATAGACTTAACTTAACAATTTTAACTTACTAATAATAGATAACCTAGTGATCACCTAGTAATTTTGTTATTAATTAATATACTTTAAAAGAATAACCTGGTTTTCTAAAAACTGTAATTTTTTAGATTTCCCACATTTGGAAAATTGCATAACTTTTAATGCTTAGGAAAATAATTTTTTCTAGGTGCTCTTTGATTTGATGTGCTTCGAACAATGGTTGCAACCGTGTCATCTCTGTTGACCGGTTAATCTTTAATTGCGAGGACGCAATCCTCTTAAGGGGGGTAGATTGTAATCCCCCTGATTTTCAAGAATTTTTAAATTTGGATTTTTATAATTTTCTGGAATTTTCTTGAATTTTTCTGTAATTAAATTAAGGTGTTTTAATTATTAAAAGATTTTTAAATGTTAATAAATAATATGAAAATATTATGAAAATAATATTTTATGGTGTAAAATAGAAAACCAGACATAGAGTAATTTTCCGGGAATTTATTGGACCCCGGATGAATTTTTAAATCCCTAAATAATAATTTAATTAATTAAACCAAAATAAACCGGGTTTTTAAACCAAACCAAACCAAGTTGAACCAAACCGGGTTTATTTTTAAACCAAATTTCTTATTGGGTCAGATCCGGGTTCAATCCAGACCCGACCCAATAACCCGAACCCGACCCGCATATCTGAATTTGGATCGGGCCGGATCCGTAGACCCGACCCGACCCGCCACCAACCCGACCCGCTGAAACCCTTTCTCTTCTCCACCCGATCAGCCGCCCGACTTCTCGCCTTCCGCCGCCGGAAACGGCCGCCGCCGCCACTCTCCGTCTTCCCCGACCCCTCCGCTCCGGCTCCCCCTCACCGGACAACCCTCCGCCTCCCTCCACTTCTCTATAAAACCCTCCAACCCTCTTCTCTCCGCCTCCGTCCGCCCTAACTTCACCGGCTCCGCCTCGGCTCTCTGCCCGCAGCGCCGCCTCGCCGCTGCGTCTCCACTCTCCTCCCTGAGCTCCGTCCGGCGCGCCGTCCCCAGCCGCCCAACCTCCATTTCCAGCGCCTCCCTGAGCTCAGTCGACGAGCCCCTCAGCTGAACTCTCCTCCGCCCTCGAACCAGCCGTCACCCTCGCCGCGACTCCGCCCGACGTCGACCCTCGCAGCGCCGCTCCGCCCTCCACCGGCCTGCTCCGGCGAGGCCAGCCCCCTGAACCCTAACCCTAGACACGGACTCAGTCCCTGGCGTGTCGGACACGGCCGGACACAGGGTTCTCAGACCGGACACAGCCCTAACTCGAGATACGAGGACACGAAGATCTCGGTTTTTCAGCCATGTTCAGGTACTTGTATTTTCTTCCTCGTAACCCCATTTTCGATTCCGTCTTTTGCATTGCGAAGCCTGTATGACCCTCTCGGTGCCCGGACAAACCGCTCGGGGCATCGCGTCCTGTGGTGATCGCACACCGCGATCCAAAAACAGGAAAACCCAGACCCTGTTTTACCCCGGAATCGAGTACGCCCCGTCAAACGGGACGACTTGGTCGCGTGCGATCTTCACAGATACGTGCGCGTCGTTGATACGGATGTGTGGAATCTCGCAGAAGCTGATTCGGATGTGCGTGCACACCGGAATCAGTGCGTATCCACGGACACCGCCCCGTATCTGACTTTTCTGTTTTTCACCCTAACTTTGTGTACACACGTCGGATTGAAACGAAACTTACGCCATCGGACTCGTAGCGATACGCTGGTCCTGTGAACCAAGTTTGGTTCAATTCTGAGAACGTTGACAAAATCGCGTGTCGTGGGCCCCACAGGCCCCGCTCGACGGGCGATTTTGTGATCGGCTCATCGGAATCCAATTCTGGAAGTTCCGTTGGGTTCGTATCATCGTTCCTGACCTGTTGACACTAAGTTTGGTGAATTTGGAGACCTTTGACCCTGACACATTTTTCGGTGCAAAGCGGGGCCCGCATGTGGACCCCGTTTTGACCCGAAAATGACGTTTTTGCCCTTGTCTCCAAATTGGACTCAAGGATAGGCGTTTCTAGCTGATTAATATTTTCTGGACTTGATGGTGATGTCTATTTCAGCAACCGGAGTACTGCCTGAAATCCCAGCTGAAGCCAGAGCGACAATTGGAGCCGAAAACTCAGGCAGCTACCCCGACCCCCCTGCTTGGCCCACGTCGACCGCCCTGCTTGGCCCCCCCGCCTATTTAATCCCCTCTTCTCCGGCAGCTACCCCGACCCCCTCCCCGCTCCCTCGCCGCACCCCTCCGCTCCCCACCGCCCTCGCCGAGACAGCGCCGCCGTCCCGCCACCGCGGCCAGCCCCCTCCCTCTTCTCCTCCTCCTCCCCGCTCGTTGACGGCCACCGCTCGACAGCAGTAGCCTCGAGCAGCAGCGCCGGCGCCTCCGGCCGGCCGGCCAGCACCGCCACCCCGCCGCGTCGCCCTCCTCGCAGAACCCCCGAGCCCCGGGGACGTTGCCCCGGCCGCCCTCCGCCCTGAGCCGCCGCCGGATCTGAAGCCCTAACCCTAACCCTAATTTTCCTGTATCCGACACGTGTCGGACACGATTCAACCCCGGGATTTTTAGTCCCGTTCAGGTGCGTGTATCTTCTTGCTCGTAGCTCGGATTTTGATTCCGTAAATTTTGTTGCGAAGCCTGTATGTCCCTCTCGGTGCCCGGACAAACCGCTCGGGGCATCGCGTCCTGTGGGGATCGCACACCGCGATCCAAAAACAGAAAAAACTAGACCCTATTTTACCCTGGAACTGAGTACGTCCCGCCAAACGGGATGACTTGGTCATGTGCGGTCTTCACAGATACGTGCGCACCGTCGATATGGACGTGTGGGATTTCGCGAAAGCTGGTTCGGGTGTGCGTGCACACCGGAATCAACGTGTATCCGCGGACATCGTCCCATATTCGACTTTTCTGCAATTCATCCCAACTTTGCGTACACACGTCGGATCAAAACGAAACTTGTGCCATCGGACTCGTAGCGATACGCTGGTCCTGTGACCCAAGTTTGGTTCGATTCTAAGAACGTTGACGAAATCGCGTGTCGTGGGCCCCACAGGCCCCCGCTCGACGGGCGATTTTATGATCGGCTCATCGAAATCCAATTCTGGAAGTTCCGTTGGGTTCGTATCATCGTTCCTGACCTGTTGACACTAAGTTTGGTGAATTTGGAGACCTTTGACCCTGACACATTTTTCGGTGCAAAGCGGGCCCACATGCGGACCCCGTTTTGACCCGAAATTACTGTTTTTGCCCTTGTCTCCAAATTGGACTCAAGGACAGACGTTTCTAGCTATTTGATATCTTCTGAGCATGATGGTAATGTTTATTTCAGCATCTGGACACATTTTTGGAAATTTTCCCGAGACACAAAACTGTAATTGGATCCAAACATCAGGCAAGTACCTGCACTTCAAGTTTATTCTTTATATTGTGATAATCAGTTCCTTGCTTTACTAGTACCATTGATGATTACACGTAGTGTTAGAATACTTGATTTTATGTCTTGAATACTGGACTTCATGTCTTGCTTTTCGTGTCGAGTGAGAGAATACTAGAAGGCATGTAGTTTACCCTTCCCCTTGCCGTGTCTAATAGCTGTTGGTACGCGACTGTACCCTCAGTCAAATCTCGATTATTCATGTTTAATAGCCGTCTATGATGGCCGGATTAGCCTTATAAACCCCTACATGCCAACTATGTATTCTAAATACACAAGTTTACGCACATAGTTCTTGTCGTGTTGTAGTTCTTGTTGTCTTGTTACAGTTATATTTTCTGTCACATTTTATTCTTGTTTTACTCATATTCCTGGATAAAAGCAATTTATCATGTTTTACTTATAGTCCTGATTTATAGCATTATTTCTCAGTTAATTTCACTACTTATTTATGTATATTCTCAACATGATGCTTAGTCAGTTCTTTCCTACCTGTCACAAATATTTAGTTTAAATCTTGTTGTGCATTGTGTACTTTGCTCCTTTTCTGACTAGATTCGTTGTTTTAGGCGATGATGAGAACCTTGCCCCCACCTATTATGGCCCCTATGAGATAGCAGGTGATACAGTTGAGAAGCCGGTTCCTACTCAGGAGATACTTTGAGGAGTAGTAGTCAGATATCTAGTATATTTTTCTTTCAGCACAGCAATCGGGTTTGTCCCCGATTTATCTTCTGGATTCTGTATTAAACCATGGATTTATATATCACATTTTGTTTATGAAATCTTAGCATTCCTATTTCCTGTCATTTTTCTTGTCTATTTACTTTACTGTGGATGAGATAGATTCTTAAATTACCTGTGATTATGACCTAGACAGTGTACTACCGCCGACACTGCGGCGTAGGCTGGACGTACCCACGTACTCGTGCCGGAATATCCGGGTACGGATTGTGACACATTTTTGTGGTGGCCCATGCAGGTCAACGACTAAATTATTCGGTTTCAACTTAGGGACCGAACAGGCCTGCAATAAGATTGAAGATTTTAGGAAAAGCTCATCCACTTGATTGAATCGTTCTTGATATTCATATCGGCTTCGAATCATTTTATTGACTTGCATCCTGCCTTGATTCCTGTGCGCCTTTATCGTTTATTTTTGGATGCAGAGTAAAGGATCTACCAGCAAGCGACGAGGTTCCTACAAGATCACCACGAGATGCTCTACCAGCATAACCGTGGAGAACGCGCAGACACTTGGAGTAGCTAATGCGCGTAAGTGATTCGTAGATACCGTTCCTAGTACTGTTTAGCTTGTGCCTATTGGTTCGTGACCTCAGCCCCAACCTAGTAATTTTAAACTTACTAATAACCTGGAATGCTTTTATATTGATAACTGAAGAAATTTTAGAGTCTTTTGTTATTGTGCTTATTGTAGGTTGTTTTGTGTACTTAAATAATTTGTACCTCCTTTCATCATCATCTAGCGTACTTATATTCGTTGCACCTTGACTTATGCTGCTAGTATAGCCTAGTTTTGCAAGCTTATCCTTTTATCAAGCTTGTTCATGATATATGTATTAGTGGGTCGACACACTAATACAATTGTCTATTCAGAATCAGTGTATTACGGTCTGATCAACCTTAGTGCATTTTGATTCGCCCTTCGCACTACTTTACGTGGATTGAGATATATAGTTGCCTAGTATACTTGCCCTCTAGATATGTCCGAGCATATCGTATCGATTACATAACTGTATTAATACGAGCATTACCAAGATAGGATTCAATCCACAAATCACTTGACAATTTCTCACCTGAATTCTTTAAACTCCTTGATCCCGATACTTCTGTTCTATCACCTCACCCTTGAACTATGTATTATTGATCCTCGTCTTTCCTTATTTCGGAAAGACGAAACCTCGTGCTTGGTATAAGTCTGATACACAGAGAATACTAGATATGTCCCGTAGGCCGATCACATACTTGAGGATTATTCTTTCGAAATTAAGGACATATCATAATCGGCGCTGAAGTTTCGAGGATTGAATGACATGAGTAACCATATTAAGGAATATTTTCTTAGAGTATATAGTCTTTTGTGATGAATGGGTAAATTCTAAGTTGGGTAGCAATGTATTTGTCAACTCGAGAGGAATGTCTTTTGGATTGTGACCGAGTAAGGTTAGATTGGAAGAAGCAAGCCATTATAATTTTGAAAATTTAGAGGAGTGACTAAAATGATTAATGAATTGATATCGAGGACCCAATAGTCGTATCTTAGGTACATGATTTAAATTTTGAATAATGAAAGTAAAATCGTCAATTTGAATTTAGAGGATATAATTCAGACTTGAACATTGGTGGACTACACTTAAATTATCTTTCAATTTGATGATTTGAATTAAGAATAATATTGATGATGTGAATGGAATTTAAAAAGTTGTGAATGGAAATACTACTGGACTCGAATCACTTCTAGAGGAAATTTTGATAGTTAGACTCGTGAGGAGCGTGTGCAAGTCTTGAAGACGTTATGATGGACCAAATTAAAAATCTGCCTGTGGATAATTTGAGAAAGTAAGAAGTGATAACCATAGGTTGAATTTCTGATTGGAACAGTAGTCATCTTAACCTTGAAGTGATTGCAGTGGATAAGATTATGATTCTAATTATCGCAAGGAGATTGCGATTGATGTACATGAAGGGTTATCAGATTATGGCTTAATTTTAAATTTTGAGGACGAAATTTTTATAAGTTGGGTAGATTGTAAGCCCCTGATTTTTCAAAATTATTAAAATTGGATTTTTCGCATTTTTCTGGAATTTTCTGGGAATTTTTTGTAATTAAAATCAGGGTTTTTAATTATTAAATGATTTTTATTGTTAATAAATAATATTAAAATATTATAGAAATAATATTTTTTGGTGTAAAATGGAAAACTGGACTTAGGGTAATTTTTCTGGAATTATTTGGGCCCCGGACCTATTTTTAATCACCTAAAAACTATTATTATTTATTTATTCATTTATTTATCTATTTATTTTTATCTAATTATTAAATTCTAACCCAGCCCAGTTCGGCCCAAGCCCGCGGCCCACCTAGCTCGGCCCAGCCCGGCCTATTGGCCATCCGGGTCGGGTTCGGGTCGGTCAGCCCGAACCGCTCCGCCACCCGACCCAGCCCACTCCCCCGTAGACCCAGTCGCTCCCCCCCCCCCCCCGCGTCCGGCGCCGCCGCCCGCGTCCGCCGCACCCGCGGCCACGCACCCCGTCCCGCTCGCCGATGTCGACCGCCCTGCTCGGCCCCCCCCCCCGCCTATTTAATCCCCTCTTCTCCGGCAGCTACCCCGACCCCCTCCCCGCTCCCTCGCCGCACCCCTCCGCTCCCCGCCGCCCTCACCGAGACAGCGCCACCGTCCCGCCACCGAGGCCAGCCCCCTCCCTCTTCTCCTCCTCCTCCCCGCTCGTTGACGGCCACCGACGCCTCCGTCCGGCCGGCCAGCACCGCCACCCCGCCGCGCCGCCCTCCTCGCAGAACCCCCGAGCCCCGGCGACGTTGCCCCGGCCGCCCTCCGCCCTGAGCCGCCGCCGGATCTGAAGCCCTAACCCTAATTTTCCTGTATCCGACACGTGTCGGACACGATTCAACCCCGAATTTTTCAGTCCCGTTCGGGTGCGTGTATCTTCTTGCTCGTAGCTCGAATTTTGATTCCGTAAATTTCGTTGCGAAGCCTGTATGACCCTCTCGGTGCCCGGACAAACTGCTCGGGGCATCGCGTCCTGTGGGGATCGCACACCGCGATCCAAAAACAGAAAAAACCAGACCATATTTTACCCCGAAACTGAGTACGCTCCGCCAAACGGGACGACTTGGTCGTGTGCGGTCTTCACAGATACGTGCGCACCGTCGATACGGACGTGTGAGATTTCGCGGAAGCTGATTCGAGTGTGCGTGCACACCGGAATCAACGTGTATCCGCGAACATCGCCCCGTATCCGACTTTTCTGTAATTCACTCCAACTTTGCGTACATACGTCGGATCGAAACGAAACTTGCGCCATCGGACTCGTAGCGATACGCTGGTCCTGTGACCCAAGTTTGGTTCGATTCTGAGAACGTTGACGAAATCGCGTGTCGTGGGCCCCACAGGCCCCCGCTCGACGGGCGATTTTGTGATCGGCTCATCGGAATCCAATTCTGGAAGTTCCATTGGGTTCGTATCATCGTTCCTGACCTGTTGTCACTAAGTTTGGTGAATTTGGAGACCTTTGACCCTGATACATTTTTTGGTGCAAAGCGGGCCCACATGCGGACCCCGTTTTGACCCGAAATTATCGTTTTTGCCCTTGTCTCCAAATTGGACTCAAGGACAGGAGTTTCTAGCTATTTGATATCTTCTGAGCATGATGGTAATGTTTATTTCAGCATCTGGACACATTTCTGGAAATTTCCCCGAGACACAAAACTGTAATTGGATCCAAACATCAGGTAAGTACCTGCACTTCAAGTTTATTCTTTATATTGTGATAATCAGTTCCTTGCTTTACTAGTACCATTGATGATTACACGTAGTGTTAGAATACTGGATTTCATGTCTTGAATACTGGACTTCATGTCTTGCTTTTCGTGTCGGGTGGGAGAATACTAGAAGGCATGTAGTTTACCCTTCCCCTTGCCGTGTCTAATAGCTGTTGGTACGCGACTGTACCCTCAGTCGGATCTCGATTATTCATGTTTAATAGCCGTCTATGACGGCCAGATTAGCCTTATAAATCCCTACATGCCAACTATGTATTCTAAATACACAAGTTCACGCACATAGTTCTTGTCGTGTTGTAGTTCTTGTTGTCTTGTTACAGTTACATTTCCTGTCACATTTTATTCCTGTTTTACTCATATTCCTGGTTTAAAGCAATTTATCATGTTTTACTTATAGTCCTAATTTATAACATTATTTCTCAGTTAATTTTACTACTTATTTATGTATATTCTCAACATGATGCTTAGTCAGTTCTTTCCTACCTGTCACAAATATTTAGTTTAAATCTTGTTGTGCATTGTGTACTTTGCTCCTTTCCTGACTGGATCCGTTGTTTTAGGTGATGATGAGAACCTTGCCCCCACCTATTATGGCCCCTATGAGATAGCAGGTGATACAGTTGAGTAGCCGGTTCCTACTCAGGAGATACTTTGAGGAGTAGTAGTCAGATATCTAGTATATTTTTCTTTCAGCACAGCAATCGGGTTTGCCCCCGATTTAACTTCTGGATTCTGTATTAAACCATGGATTTGTATATCACATTTTGTTTATGAAATCTTAGCATTCCTATTTTCTGTCATTTTTCTTGTCTATTTACTTTACTGTGGATGAGATAGATTCTTAAATTACCTGTGATTATGACCTAGACAGCGTACTACCGCCGACACTGCGGCGTAGGCTGGACGTACCCACGTACTCGTGTCCGAATATCCGGGTACGGGTCGTGACAACACGCGTCACACGCTTATTCAAAAGATCATTTATACGTGGGTAGCAGTTATGATAACCGCCGCGTAAAAGGTGCGGTTCTCTCCGCTGTTCAGTTTCTACGCCTATAAATAGAGACCTCCGTCCATGGAGGTCAAGGGTCGGATTTTATAAAGATCGAATTTGATCTTTGAGAGATAAAGGTCGGAAATTGAGAGAAAATAGTCTAGAGCACAGACAGAGGGGAGTGATTGACGACTTTGGCATCTGTAAACTCCCTCACCCAAAATAGGTATTTTGTGTATATTTTATATTATTATATTTATTATAGATGTTGAATTTATTTAGAATATTCTTTTAGTTAATTAGAAAATAAATTTTTTAGTATATTTACTTATATAAATATTCATTTAGAATTATTTTAGGTTATTTTAGATCTTTGGAGATTTTTCTAGAATTTTTGGTAATTAAAACTTAGAAAACATAAATTTTTAGGACTTCTATGATTTACTATACGACCATACTTGCATGTCGTTCCTACCAAATATTTATTTTAGTTTAAAATATTTAATTATATTTTTGTAATTTATTTAGAATTTTAAGAAATTTATTTAGATTTTAAAATTATTTAGGATTTATTTGCATATATATAGTCTTAATATTAGATAGATGCTAATTTAGTATTAATAGATATTAATAAAATTTTATAAATTATTTGTATTATCTTTAATTATATTTAAGATTATAAATTATTGAGATAAATTCAAACTCTATTTTAAATTAATTCAAATCCTGAACCTAATAGGAAATCAACTTCATGCATATCCTATCCTTATTTAAATTCATCATAATCCTATCCAAATTAACCAATCCTAGTCGTATTTAATTAAGTAGTGTCCACCATTATAAATAACTCATCCTTCATATTTTTCTTCCCCAAATTACTCTCTTTTTCGTCCAAAAAATAGTCAAAATTCGTCATAAATACAGCCTCATTTTCTACTAGTTATGACGAATTAAAAAGACGATATCTCCTAGCTCCGGACTCCAAACGTGCTCAAGTTTTTTTTGTTAGAACGATAATGAGGTTAGATTTCTGATTATATAAATTGTTTTTCTAAATTATGAGTATTAAATTCTGGAAAATTCGTAGAGCACAGCATGTCTGAAAATAGATGTGTTTCGATGTTTTCGCGATTCCGGGAGAACCAGGAATCAGAATCATGAACCGTTTAAAGTTTCGGAAAGCTAATGTCAAGATCATCGACATATATTTTTCCCAGAATTTATTTCAAAGTATTTATATACTGTTAATTTTGTAGAACTTTTAGGTTAGAATTTAACCATCGGTGCACAATACAAAATTTGTATGTGCCATAATTCCCAAACGAATTTGAATTCGGACGAGCCGTAAATTTCAGTATATTTTTTATGCTAAAATCTACAGGAAATCATGCATAAAAGTCGAGTTTGTATCGTTGACTTTTCGGTCAACAGATCGCCTCGATTTGTGTGCCATGAGTCTCGAGTAGATAAAATTCAGTTTCTTTGGACAAAATTTAGGAATTAACATAAAAATCAGAATAATAAGATTAAAATAGGATTTTAGAGTAATTATTCCAGAATTAAATAAATTAAAATAAATTATCTTTTGACGTGATAAATTTGTAATACATAGGCTATTTGGACTGTGACTTGGACTCTGATTCATACCAGCAGCAGGACCCCAGGCAAGATACCTTGCCAAATTATTTACAGTACTTTGTATGCTATTTATATTTTTGTTTATTTATTTCATTTCTGTATAGTTCTTGCATGTGTAGTTTTTCTCTAGTCATTACTATGTATTAGATATGTTGACACACACATGGCACCTAGCATCATAGAGGACAATCATTAGGCGTATGAGCTTTTAACCACTCTGGTAAACCGTAGTATATAGCTCGCACTACGGGCGTGTGTCGCGCTGGTCGCTACCCCCGCGGTATGTCAATTTCTGGAGTCTCGCTGGTCGCTACCCCCGCGGTATGTCGATTTCTGATGTCCATTGACGTGTGTGTGAGTTGTGAGATAGATCGAGTAGCCTACCCTTGCCCATACATCAAAAAGTTGTCCTCATTTGCATTCATATAGATTGTCTTGTACAGCGTACTTATTTATTTTCAAACCATATGCATGTTTACTGTATTCAAATTGGCTCATATTTTCTGTATCTTGTTACGTCCCTCTGAAGACCTAGTCCGCTGCCAGGTGTATCTTTTCTTGAGTATTTGCAGGAGCGCAGATTTGGATGGTTACATGTGATCCGAGGATGTCTTCTCTTCGAGCTGTGATGGATAGTTGAAATTCTTATATTGTGTTGTGGTGTTGTACTCATATTGTATTTGCTCTTATATTCGAGTTGGTAGTGGATTTATTTCCATCCAACTATCATCCTTAGATACCTATATTGAGGTCTAGTTTCATAGATGCTGGTTATTTATTTATATTTGATTTTTGTGGATGAGATTTAGATTTTACCCTGTGACTTGTATTATATTTCATACCACTTGTGGATTGATATTCATGTACAGCGTACGTGTGTATATGGTTTCCATATATTGGAGTTCGTATACATACGGCTGGCGTGTTACGTATCCTAGTCCTACGTATTTTGGGACTGGAGCGTGACATGTTTTTGTGGTGGCCCATGCAGGTCAAGAGCATATTGTCTCGGTTACGTTACTGTACCGAACAAGCCTGCACCTAGGACTAGAGTATAGGATCTCATCCACAATTGACTGTGATTCATCTCCTCCTATCTGTTCTATTTTGAACAATTGTATCCTGCTTGATTCATGTGCTTCCCTAATAATTCTTTGAGTATAGTCTTCTGCTAGAATATAGGAACCCCTGTTATTAGGATGATAATTAGAGTAGCACACCTATTAAGAATACAACGAGAATATAGACACACCACTAAGTTTAGAATATCTAGTGAACCTAGAATTCCTTATCTTTAGATTGTTATACTATTACCCCTTGATGTATTAAGAAGACTTGAGAGTATTATAGACACTACTAGAGTTAGTTAGAAGTTTTACCATAATGTTTGACACCTAGTATCACATAGTCTTTTGACCTATTAATTGAAGTATAACCGAATGATATTTATCGCATGCTAGCAAAAGACGACAGCGTTTATTCAGACCATAGAATTTAGAGGTCCTTGTCCTATTTGGTCGACTAGCGACTTAGATAAGGAGGTTGTATGATAACTGTAGAGATTGTAGAGTCTTTTATTATTATTGCTTATGTTGTTTTTGCTTTTGCGAACTTGAATTATTTTGTACATTCTCTCATCATAATCCAGCGTTATATTTTCTGTGCTACCTTTAATTATGCTGCTATTATAGCCTAGTTTTTGCAAGCTTAATCTTATATCGAGCTTGTTCATGACATATGTGTTATTGGGGCCTGATCAACCACACTAATATAAATTGTCTAATCAGAATCAGTGTATTATGGTCTAGCTAGCCATAATGCGCTTGATTCGCCCTTCGCAATAGTATTTTACGTGGATTGAGATGTATAGTGGACCAGTAGACAAATATACTTACCCTCTAGATACGACAAAGCATATCATATCAAGTATATAACTGCACCGATGTGAGCATGCGAATAGAAAATTATCAAATTAAGATTTCAATCCACAATTGTCTTGACAATTCCTATTTGAATTCTTTAAA
Organism: Iris macrosiphon; assembly: GCA_036927795.1. Lineage (NCBI taxonomy): Eukaryota > Viridiplantae > Streptophyta > Magnoliopsida > Asparagales > Iridaceae > Iris > Iris macrosiphon. The sequence goes on from JAYESA010000016.1 coordinate 158,922,117, forward strand.
CGCTTTGATTCACATACTTCCATTCTATTACCCCTCCTTGAACTCTTTTCCGTTGCTTTCCGTCTTCCCTTGTTTCGGAAAGACGAAATCTCGTGCTTGGATATAAGTGATACACGGATAGTACAACATATACCTCATAGGCCAATCACATTATTTGGTGACTATCTTTCATAATTGATTAAGGGCATATCACATATGGTATAGTTGGTGTTAAAGTTTTGAGGATTGAATGACATGAAAAAATAAATTGAGGAATATTTTTCTTAAGTGTAAGAGCCTTATGTGATAGATGGGTAAATTCTAAGTTGGGTAGAAATTGCATTATTAAACTTGAGGAGAATTCTTTTAGATTGTGATAAAGTAGGATTAGATTGAGAGATTAAGTCCTTTTAAATATGGAGAATTTTAAAAGAAGGATTAAGAAAATGAGGATTTAATGAATTTTAAAAATTTTGATATTGAGGACCCAATATTTATACTTTGAGCACATGATTTAAATTTTGAATATTGAAGGATAAATCATCGATTTAAATTTTTAGGATAAATATAGAATTTTAGACTTGAACAACTGTTGAATTAGATTTAAATTTTATAATTTGATGATTTGAATTAAAAGTTTAATTTTGATTGTTGGGTCACCTATTTAAAATATTGAGGATGTAAATTGAGTTTAAATATTTGAAGAGTACAAAATTCTTAATTTGAGAATAGACATAAGATTTGATTAGAATTGTTTATTGCTCAAAGTCTAGAGGAGATTATGATAGTTGGAAATGGTGATATAAATTTTGATGTGGGATGTCATATAGACTTGAGTTAGATTTGAATGTTGATTAAAAAAAAAAAATCGAGAAGAGATTACGACAGGTTCAATTTTGATTTAAACAGTGGTTATCTTAATTTTGAAGTGATCGCGATAGATTTGAATAAATTTTGTTATTTAAATTTTGGAAGAGATTGCGATTGACGTACCTTATGTATGAATGTGAAGGATTTAACAAATTATGTTTTATTTTAATTTCGAGGACGAAATTGTTTTAAGTTGGGTAGATTGTAAACTCCCTCACCCAAAATAGGTATTTTGTGTATATTTTATATTATTATATTTATTATAGATGTTGAATTTATTTAGAATATTCTCTTAGTTAATTAGAAAATAAAATTTTTAGTATATTTACTTATATAAATATTCATTTAGAATTATTTTAGGTTATTTTAGATTTTTGGAGATTTTTCTAGAATTTTTGGTAATTAAAACTTAGAAAACATAAATTTTTAGGACTTCTATGATTTACTATACGACCATACTTGCATGTCGTTCCTACCAAATATTTATTTTAGTTTAAAATATTTAATTATATTTTTGTAATTTATTTAGAATTTTAAGAAATTTATTTAGATTTTAAAATTATTTAGGATTTATTTGCATATATATAGTCTTAATATTAGATAGATGCTAATTTAGTGTTAATAGATATTAATAAAATTTTATAAATTATTTGTATTATCTTTAATTATATTTAAGATTATAAATTATTGAGATAAATTTAAACTCTATTTTAAATTAATTCAAATCCTGAACCTACTAGAAAATCAACTTCATGCATATCCTATCCTTATTTAAATTCATCATAATCCTATCCAAATTAACCAATCCTAGTCGTATTTAATTAAGTAGTGTCCACCATTATAAATAACTCATCCTTCATATTTTTCTTCCCCAAATTACTCTCTTTTTCGTCCAAAAAATAGTCAAAATTCGTCATAAATTCAGCCTCATTTTCTACTAGTTATGACGAATTAAAAAGACGATATCTCCTAGCTCTGGACTCCAAATGCGCTCAAGTTTTTTTTTGTTAGAACGATAATGAGGTTAAATTTCTGATTATATAAATTGTTTTTCTAAATTATGAGTATTAAATTCTGGAAAATTCGTAGAGCACAGCATATCCGAAAATAGATGTGTTTTATATTTTCGCGATTCCGGGAGAACCAGGAATCAGAATCATGAACCGTTTAAAGTTTCGGAAAGCTAATGTCAAGATCATCGACATATATTTTTCTCAGAATTTATTTCAAAGTATTTATATACTGTTAATTTTGTAGAACTTTTAGGTTAGAATTTAACCATCGGTGCACAATACAAAATTTGTATGTGCCATAATTCCCAAACGAATTTGAATTCGGACGAGCCGTAAATTTCAGTATGTTTTTGATGCTGAAATCTACAGAAAATCATGCATAAAAGTCAAGTTTGTATCGTTGACTTTTCGGTCAACAGATCGCCTCGATTTGTGTGTCATGAGTCTCGAGTAGATAAAATTCAGTTTCTTTGGACAAAATTTAGGAATTAACATAAAAATCAGAATAATAAGATTAAAATAGGATTTTAGAGTAATTATTCCAGAATTAAATAAATTAAAATAAATTATCTTTTAACGTGATAAATTTGTAATACATAGGCTATTTGGACTGTGACTTGGACTCTGATTCATACCAGCAGCAGGATTTGAATTAATAGCAGTTTGAATTTGTAATACATAGGCTATTTGAAGTTGATTTCCTAGTAGGTTCAGGATTTGAATTAATTTAAAATAGAGTTTGAATTTATCTCAATAATTTATAATCTTAAATATAATTAAAGATAATATAAATAATTTATAAAATCTTATTAATATCTATTAACACTAAATTAGCATCTATCTAATATTAAGACTATATATATCCAAATAAATCCTAAATAATTTTGAAAATCTAAATAAATTTCTTAAAATTCTAAATAAATTACAAAAATATAATTAAATATTTTAAACTAAAATAAATATTTGGTAGGAACGACATGCAAGTATGGTCGTATAGTAAATCATAGAAGTCCTAAAAATTTATGTTTTCTAAGTTTTAATTACCAAAAATTCTAGAAAAATCTCCAAAAATCTAAAATAACCAAAAATAATTCTAAATGAATATTTATATAAGTAAATATACTAAAAATTTTATTTTCTAATTAACTAAGAGAATATTTTAAATAAATTCAACATCTATAATAAATATAATAATATAAAATATACACAAAATATCTATTTTGGGTGAGGGAGTTTACAATCTATCCAACTTAAAATAATTTCGTCCTCGAAATTAAAATAAAGCATAATTTGTTAAATCCTTCACATTCATACATAAGGTACGTCAATCGCAATCTCTTCCAAAATTTAAATAACAAAATCTATTCAAATCTATCGCGATCACTTCAAAATTAAGATAACCACTGTTTAAATCAAAATTGAACCTGTCGTAATCTCTTCTCGATTTTTTTTTTAATCAACATTCAAATCTAACTCAAGTCTATATGACATCCCACATCAAAATTTATATCACCATTTCCAACTATCATAATCTCCTTTAGACTTTGAGCAATAAACAATTCTAATCAAATCTTATTCCTATTCTCAAATTAAGAATTTTGTACTCTTCAAATATTTAAACTCAATTTACATCCTCAATATTTTAAATAGGTGACCCAACAATCAAAATTAAACTTTTAATTCAAATCATCAAATTGTAAAATTTAAATCTAATTCACCAGTTGTTCAAGTCTAAAATTCTATATTTATCCTAAAAATTTAAATCGAGATTCATCCTTCAATATTCAAAATTTAAATCATGTGCTCAAAGTATAAATATTGGGTCCTTAATATCAAGATTTTTAAAATTCATTAAATCCTCATTATCTTAATCCTTCTTTTAAAATTTCTCAAAATTAAAATGACTTGAATCTCCCAATCTAATCTTACTTGATCACAATCTAAAAGAAATTCCTCTCAAGTTGACAATGCACTGCTACCCAACTTAGAATTTATCCATCTATCACAGAAGGCTATATACTTTAAGAAAAATATACCTTAATTTATTTACTCATGTCATTCAATCCTCATGTCACGACCCGCACCCGGTTTAGGGGCACGAGTGCGTGGGTACGTCCAGCCTACGCCGCAGCATCGGCGGTAGAACGCTGTCTAGGTCGAGTACTATCTAACAATCTCACGCTAGTATCCAACTCCATAAGGAGATTCGGATAATACTATAAAAATATTCATAACATACTCAATCACAACTACAGCACGATAGAAATTTGAAGAAATAAAGAATACAACACAAGTCTAATGACAACATAATCATACCTGCAATCATTAACTTCCAATCCCCAAGTGTGTCGGAACCAGTCTACTAAGGTCACAGTCTGGAAAAATATTTTCCAGTCAGGAAGGAGCAAAGTACATCTCTAAATAGCAGTTCTATATAAATGACATAAACTATGTAGCAGTTCTAGATGGAAATATACCAGATGCATGTATAGGTACGAGAAATGTACAATGAAAGAAATACTGGAAATACTGTAAATTACTGCAGGAAAAGAAACAATATGTCCATGAGCAAGAAACCTATGACTAAGTGTGTGAGTACTAGCTTTAACATGTGATCGGCTTGGGAACTTGATCAGGCTGGTTACATGTGATTAGCTATGGTTCATATAAAGTCAGGCTAACCGTTGGTTAGCTATGATGCATGTAGAGGTCAGGCTAATCACACGTAACAGCTATGGAGCATATAAATGGTCAGGCCGCACCCGACGTGAGATGTGGGGTGAGCTATGGTGCATATAAAGTTGGGTATGATCACATATCTACACTAAAGTACTCCCCAAACCCCCGACTGGTATAGTAGATCCAATCATGGTACGCTATGGCACGGGATTCCCTAGGAAGGTAGCAAATCTCCCCGGGAATCAGTATCTGTACATGCACAAGATAACAAGGAAAATAAGTCTTGTACAAGCTACACCATGAATAAGGAATAACATCTCATGACGAGATCCGTGTATACCAATCCGTGTAACCAAGGTGTCAAGAACATGGATATTTACACTAGATACAGTGAACATAGGAGATATCATAAATTAGAAACTAATCAGAGAATGTACTCGCCTTTGGTCCTTAGCTGGTGAATACCGAGGTCCTGTTCCAGAGTGTCGCCTGGAGGAACCAACAGTCCTAAAGACATATAATAAACAATACAATATTTGCATCAGAAGCTATACTAACACACTAGCAAATACTAACTCAGGGCTATGCCAGGTATGGCACTGGTCAATCTAGGGTCGTCTAGTAGGGATACGTAAAACACATTACACTTATTAATACTTACAATATTTATACATGCACCGATTTAAATGTATTTACAATATATATATGTATCATTTAATTCATGTATATTATATATATATTAGTTGAACAATATATATATATACTCTATATAGAAAATATATATATACATATTGAAATTATACTAAGTATATACAAAATACATGTATATACATATATCAATTATATGTATTAAAATATACTAAGTATTATACAAAATACATATACATACATATACCAATTATATGTATACTATACATTATACAAATTTATATACACTATACATTATATTAATTATATACACTATTTATTACGGTAATTATATACACTGTGAAAGAGGAGAGGGACTCACCGGGGTGTGATGGTGGTTCCGGTGAACGTGGAGGTCAGGGCTGGCCGAGGTGCAGGCCGGACGGGCAGAGGGAGGTCGGTGATCGGAGCTGCGGGGTCGGCTCGGCCGCCTGGCTATGCAGGGCTGCAGGGGATGAAGCGGGTGTTCGGCTTTGGCTTTCATTCTCTGAGTTAATGTTTCACCCATTTTCTGGATTTGATCAGTGTGTCCCAAGGCATGATAATTAACTCTGCATCTCAATTTTTTGAAGATCGGTCGCCAACTTGTTTGAAAGCCTTTAATCAAATTTCGTAAGCTGAACAACATGTTTTTTTTTTTTTCTTCAAAAGTGCAGGCAAGATTCTCTTTTGATAGCAACTTGGGTTGCACTTCCTTGGGACACGCGTTGAATAAGGACTAACAATTCCCCCCCTCCAATTTGAGGGAGCTCTTATATAATCCTCACATCGTTTGATAGAGATGAGATAAACCATTCAACATCAAAGATTTCTGGTCCAGCTTAGGAACGACAAGTGTTGCATTCAATATACGAGCTGCAACAACAGTGTCTGTTATTCCGGTTCTCTGCTGGTTGAGTCCGCCGCTAGTGGCGATCATCCGGTACCTATCCGGCTGAGTAATAGCATCTGCTCTTTGAAAGTGGGTGCTGGCATTGCTGCAGCCGTGATAGTACTTGGACAGCTTCGACCGCCACAGATCATCGCTTCCACCTCCGCTCGGAACGGGGAATGTCTCGGCGAGGACCACATTCCGCTGCCGCTCCAGAGGGCTCTTCAGGAGGAGTCGCTGGTGGTGTGGGACGAGGTGGTCGGGGAGGGAGACGAGACCGACGACGCCGATGAGGAATACGGCTGCGCCTCCGACGGCGGGTGGAGTGCACAGTAGTGGAGTCGGGCTCGGTCGCCTTGCTGGCCGGGCCGACTGAGTTCCTGCGGTGGAGGACGAGCAGGGTGGTTCAGGGGGAGGACGATGATGAGGGTGGTGGTGATAGGTGGCGAGAGGGGCGAGCACCGCAGGGGGAAAGGAGTCGCCGGAGCACAGGGACTGCGGGGATGGGCTGGCCGGGAAGCACCTCCCAAGTTAGCATTCGATGTATGTCCTTTCGATACCAGGCCAAGGTTCCCATCGACAGCAAAACTGGAAAAATATACTATTGTGCATATACATGTGAAAACACTCGGGATCAGTAGGATTGATAGGGGGAATGCATCTGCTAATGACTCCAATGGCACCATTAGTTGCCGCATCAACAAATCACATGTTACTTTATATAGGGCTCGATCTCCTTTCCATTATCAACTTGATTCTGTCTCATTACTCGCAGGAATAGCAGATCCCACAACTCCATTTGCATCACTATTACTGGATTCTACGACACCAGTATCATCATTTGATGATACTGTAGAATCAAGTGGTTATGAAGCTGATTCTGAAGAAACATTTGGGTTTGCATTTGATTGCTCTCTGTTCTCAGCCTTGTTAGATTTTCCAGCCATCTTTTCGTCCTGAGAGAGAGAGAGAAGAAGAAGAAGGGAAAAAGAATGGAAGAAGGAAAGAGTTTTCCTACGTTGGAGAGGATGGAGGCTTGTGAGGAGGTGGAGAAAAACCTAGGTTGTCTAGGGATTAGAGCTTATGATGGGACAATACATTAAATAGGATGAGGGTTTATGAATCTAATGGTGAGGATGCACCCAATTAAATGGGTGGTCCAGATTTGTCAAGAGAAAATAATTCATGGGAGATTTGAGGGTGAGAGTTTAATAAAAATATTGGGTTCCCTCATTGTTTAAAATAATGAGGTGTTGACACAAAATGCCAATTTGCAATTTGGCCCCCTTAAATTTGGGAAATTGCACAAACACATGAAATGACAAAAATTTGGCGGGCGATTCGGGGGCAAGATTGTGAAATTTGTTGGAAGACAAAAGTCTGGATAGTGCTCCAAATATCGGAGCAAAGGAAATGCGCAAAAATATTAAATAAAATACAGTAATTAATTACAATCTCCAAATATCAAATTCTAAATAAAATAAAGAAGTCCAGAATTCTATAATTCGGACAGGTGTTCGTCTACTGGGCTTCTAGGTCTAGTCTGCTAGCTAAAAATAAAATAAATAAACACTGCATATAATTATATATTTAATTACACATCGCACAAAATTATTTAAATCAAATACACTATCATGCAATTAATTAATTGTAATTAACATAATATTAAATATTGTAAAAATTCGAAAATACCCCTGTTTTCGGAATGTGGTAGTGACAAGTCTACCCACCTTAAAAGAATTTCGTCCTCGAAATTTAAAATCCTCATAGCAGCGTTTATTCATACACATTATTATTTCCCTCAAATTTTATTCATCAACCACGAATCAATTAATAATCCACAAGGTCCTTTCGCAATTTCAAAATTCTAAAATTGTTGTATAACCTGAAAATCCTCAAAGTAAATCAAAGTCCATCAAAATTTCTTGAAAGTTTTGAGTTATAATTCAATACCCGGAATTTCAATATCCACTCCTCAAAATACTCAACAATATGATATTTGAGGATTCTCCAAATGCAACATCCTAATATAACATTTTAAAATTCATAACTTGCAATCAAAATAATTTAATGACAATCTCCTTAATTTCCTCGAATTCTAATGATAACCTCAATCATATCATATCCTTCCTGGAATTATTACATCATAAATCCTGCCATGTTAAATTCTTAACCCTCTATTTAAATCAATGTTTATCCTCGAATTTTTAAATCCTCGATTGTTTTATTTATGTATTTACTACCATCAAAAAATTAATTTCCTCAAATCATATAATCATGAACTATTCCACATTGTTATTTCACAATAAATTCTTCCAAAAATTCTATAAATATCATATCCCTAAAAATCTTCAAAAATAATTCAAATCCCATTCTTATCACAATATCCTCCAAAATTTTAAGTTAATAACGAAATACAAGAATTTAATATTCAATACTCTAGTTGAAATCCAATCAATGCATATTTCAAAATTGAATCTCGTCCCAAATTTGAATTTAACACTAATCCATTTGTGTTCTTATCCCTCGATTTTTTTTCACATAATATGCAACGATGTAATACTTGTGCAACCTCCAATACAATATTCAAGATATAAGTTCATAACTTGCAGTCCAATAAATGTATCGATGGCCTTCTTAAATTCCTCAAATTCAATGATAAATTCAATCATTTCATAATCAAGGATTTAACAAAACTTCAATTATGCCATATTAAATTCCCAACTCTTTATTTAATATTTTTCCTCAAAACTTAAGGCACCTTGTCTCTCTTTGTCGAGTCATAACCTCTTCGTTAATCTTTACTACAGTTAAATCCTCAACAATCAAGTCTAAGAGAATTCTACCTACAACCATACAACATGCAACCTAAGGGAAATATGTATGATCATGGTGTCTTTTGTCATGGTATTGCAGTCTCTGTATCAGGGGTACTACTAACTACATTATAACAAGAATTCATGCATACAGCTACGGTACTAAGGTATCAATCAATCAGAAGACAAAAAGAACATGAGGAAAGAAAGGAAAGAACCTGCTAATATATACTTGCAATATCTTCTAACATAATCATAGGTCAAATGATGCATGGAAAGTTTGATACCTCTATCTCTTTAGGTACCACACTTTACTACCACCCTAGATTGACACCCAAGTCAGTTGGCAGTGAAATCTCAATCATGCTCAAGCCAACAGATCCTTACATATGCACCTTATCTACTTATATATTAATATATCTCTCTCACTATAAAATCTTATCCTTCAAATAAAGTCCTCAAAAATTTAAAGTATAATGCATATACCTTCCTCAAAGTCAAACATTCAAATACTGAATGAAAATTTTATCACTTCAAAAAATCCTTACAGTTTTGTCTATGTTCATTGAATCGAATCTGAATTCCTCAAAATAAATTTTAATAACAATATTTCAATTCCTCAAATTTCAAAATTTTGCAATTCATTGAAATCTTCAAAATAAATTTTAATAGCAATCTTAATCTTCTCAGATTCCTAAAATTTGGAATTCATTTTCAATCTTCAATTAAAAATTTTAAATCCACCTTCTGTAGTCCAATAGCTCTAATGTTAATCACTTCTAATATCTTTGTAGCCTTAACCATGTTTATTGAATTCATATTTGAATCCTCAAAATTTAATGACGAAATCTCAACTCCTCCATTAAAATAAAATTTTATTTCCACCCTTTAATTTATAACTCCACAATTGTACATATCAGTGCTCACGGTCTCTGATACTCAAAGTGCACTCAATGCATCTAGTGTCTATAACTGTGTACTAAAATTGTACTGCCTAAATCACTTGCACCATTATCTCCATTGATTCAAAGTTATCATCACCTGTAATTTCTTTCATGATTTTCAATTTATGTCAACTGGTATATCATTTAATTATCTTCACCCAGAGTGCTCACTGTTATTAACGTTATTCTCGACTAATCCTTGATGTAGAATCATTAGCACTCTTGGTATTATATTACTAGTTTCATTAATGCATCATCTCATCAATGCTCATTATAACTCATGATTACGTGTATCTACTACAACACTCATGTTTCTTATTCTCATGGGCAAGTATATGGTTCCTCATCTCGATTATTGTGTAGGTATTTCCCTGTAATCTTTTACAGCCTGTTAAACTAATCTGTGATACGCTTAACCACTTTCATTACCAATTCCAACATTTCTCTACCCATGACACCTCATTAACTCTTTATGCGTATATATTTCCTTACCTTTAACACTTCCGATATTAATCATCAAATTGAACATCATGCTCCATAAATCCTTAACGCAATTCCTGGATACTTAATTGTTCACGTAGATCATCCAATTGATTATCCAGGACGGGTATGTTGGCTCTGATACTAACTCCTGAACTATCACTGATACTCTATACTCTCCTTCTACTCACAGTCTCTAATGACCTTATCCTAGAACCATTGGTATAAGGTACTATGCTAAGGGCTAACTCTAGATTAAAGCCTACTGCTCACAGGTCCAACTAAGAACACTTATAACTCACTAGCAACACAGTCAATACTAATACAAGACACAAACAAAATTACAAGTCACTAATTATCATACTTAACAAGGAATTCTCAAGGAATAGGAGCTCAAAGACTGAATTGAGGACAGAAGGTATCCTTACTGCTAGTAAAGAAAGAAGCGATGGAACAAAGTCCTGGAATAACAGAAATAGATGAGATGATATTTTAAGAACCAATTTAAGATACAACCTGATAATCATACACGTCTATCCGAAATCATGGCACTCAGAACCCTCGCCACGCCAGTAAGCATAGATGCGATAAACGACAGGTTCCGTAACTAAGGTATGCAACCCTATAATCATGTCATCTAGAATACTCACCACGCCAACCGGTATGGCTGCGAGAAACTCTAAATCTCATAATTAAAGTATGTACATCCAAGTTAGGTTCCTACGTTCTCGTCACGATAGCTAATATGGCTGCGATAAACTCTAGGTTCCATAACCAAAGTAGACGTTTTACCTTTCTCACTGTCCTCATCAGTATATGTCATCAGATGATACCGTAAATTCTAGTCCGTAAAAACTCATCTCGATTTGAAATCAACTCAACAACGATACCAGGAATTAAAGTTAACAACTGGTCAGCAAGAATCAAACTCAACAATGATACCAAGAATCTTAATTTAATAACTGCTCAACAAGAATCAAGTTCAGTGACAACAAGCGAGAGCGGACGGAAACAAGGGCGAAGAAATTAAATTGGAAATTATAATAAGATTCTCATGGGGTCATCCCAGGAATCTCTCAAGAATTTGTGATTGAGTATCCTCTCTCATCCTAGTATCCTATGTCCTATATTCTATAGCAGGTACACAGTAGTACAACTATGACGTCGCACTACCACGACATCGCACAACTAGCGAAGTCTGACCTGCATGGGCCACCACTAAAACGTGTCACGACCCGCACCCGGTTTAGGGGCACGAGTGCGTGGGTACGTCCAGCCTACGCCGCAGCATCGGCGGTAGAACGCTGTCTAGGTCGAGTACTATCTAACAATCTCACGCTAGTATCCAACTCCATAAGGAGATTCGGATAATACTATAAAAATATTCACAACATACTCAATCACAACTACAGCACGATAGGAATTTGAAGAAATAAAGAATACAACACAAGTCTAATGACAACATAATCATACCTGCAATCATTAACTTCCAATCCCCAAGTGTGTCGGAACCAGTCTACTAAGGTCACAGTCTGGAAAAATATTTTCCAGTCAGGAAGGAGCAAAGTACATCTCTAAATAGCAGTTCTATATAAATGACATAAACTATGTAGCAGTTCTAGATGGAAATATACCAGATGCATGTATAGGTACGAGAAATGTACAATGAAAGAAATACTGGAAATACTGTAAATTACTGCAGGAAAAGAAACAATATGTCCATGAGCAAGAAACCTATGACTAAGTGTGTGAGTACTAGCTTTAACATGTGATCGGCTTGGGAACTTGATCAGGCTGGTTACATGTGATTAGCTATGGTTCATATAAAGTCAGGCTAACCGTTGGTTAGCTATGATGCATGTAGAGGTCAGGCTAATCACACGTAACAGCTATGGAGCATATAAATGGTCAGGCCGCACCCGACGTGAGATGTGGGGTGAGCTATGGTGCATATAAAGTTGGGTATGATCACATATCTACACTAAAGTACTCCCCAAACCCCCGACTGGTATAGTAGATCCAATCATGGTACGCTATGGCACGGGATTCCCTAGAAAGGTAGCAAATCTCCCCGGGAATCAGTGTCTGTACATGCACAAGATAACAAGGAAAATAAGTCTTGTACAAGCTACACCATGAATAAGGAATAACATCTCATGACGAGATCCGTGTATACCAATCCGTGTAACCAAGGTGTCAAGAACATGGATATTTACACTAGATACAGTGAACATAGGAGATATCATAAATTAGAAACTAATCAGAGAATGTACTCGCCTTTGGTCCTTAGCTGGTGAATACCGAGGTCCTGTTCCAGAGTGTCGCCTGGAGGAACCAACAGTCCTAAAGACATATAATAAACAATACAATATTTGCATCAGAAGCTATACTAACACACTAGCAAATACTAACTCAGGGCTATGCCAGGTATGGCACTGGTCAATCTAGGGTCGTCTAGTAGGGATACGTAAAACACATTACACTTATTAATACTTACAATATTTATACATGCACCGATTTAAATGTATTTACAATATATATATGTATCATTTAATTCATGTATATTATATATATATTAGTTGAACAATATATATATATACTCTATATAGAAAATATATATATACATATTGAAATTATACTAAGTATATACAAAATACATGTATATACATATATCAATTATATGTATTAAAATATACTAAGTATTATACAAAATACATATACATACATATACCAATTATATGTATACTATACATTATACAAATTTATATACACTATACATTATATTAATTATATACACTATTTATTACGGTAATTATATACACTGTGAAAGAGGAGAGGGACTCACCGGGGTGTGATGGTGGTTCCGGTGAACGTGGAGGTCAGGGCTGGCCGAGGTGCAGGCCGGACGGGCAGAGGGAGGTCGGTGATCGGAGCTGCGGGGTCGGCTCGGCCGCCTGGCTATGCAGGGCTGCAGGGGATGAAGCGGGTGTTCGGCTTTGGCTTTCATTCTCTGAGTTAATGTTTCACCCATTTTCTGGATTTGATCAGTGTGTCCCAAGGCATGATAATTAACTCTGCATCTCAATTTTTTGAAGATCGGTCGCCAACTTGTTTGAAAGCCTTTAATCAAATTTCGTAAGCTGAACAACATGTTTTTTTTTTTTCTTCAAAAGTGCAGGCAAGATTCTCTTTTGATAGCAACTTGGGTTGCACTTCCTTGGGACACGCGTTGAATAAGGACTAACAATTCCCCCCCTCCAATTTGAGGGAGCTCTTATATAATCCTCACATCGTTTGATAGAGATGAGATAAACCATTCAACATCAAAGATTTCTGGTCCAGCTTAGGAACGACAAGTGTTGCATTCAATATACGAGCTGCAACAACAGTGTCTGTTATTCCGGTTCTCTGCTGGTTGAGTCCGCCGCTAGTGGCGATCATCCGGTACCTATCCGGCTGAGTAATAGCATCTGCTCTTTGAAAGTGGGTGCTGGCATTGCTGCAGCCGTGATAGTACTTGGACAGCTTCGACCGCCACAGATCATCGCTTCCACCTCCGCTCGGAACGGGGAATGTCTCGGCGAGGACCACATTCCGCTGCCGCTCCAGAGGGCTCTTCAGGAGGAGTCGCTGGTGGTGTGGGACGAGGTGGTCGGGGAGGGAGACGAGACCGACGACGCCGATGAGGAATACGGCTGCGCCTCCGACGGCGGGTGGAGTGCACAGTAGTGGAGTCGGGCTCGGTCGCCTTGCTGGCCGGGCCGACTGAGTTCCTGCGGTGGAGGACGAGCAGGGTGGTTCAGGGGGAGGACGATGATGAGGGTGGTGGTGATAGGTGGCGAGAGGGGCGAGCACCGCAGGGGGAAAGGAGTCGCCGGAGCACAGGGACTGCGGGGATGGGCTGGCCGGGAAGCACCTCCCAAGTTAGCATTCGATGTATGTCCTTTCGATACCAGGCCAAGGTTCCCATCGACAGCAAAACTGGAAAAATATACTATTGTGCATATACATGTGAAAACACTCGGGATCAGTAGGATTGATAGGGGGAATGCATCTGCTAATGACTCCAATGGCACCATTAGTTGCCGCATCAACAAATCACATGTTACTTTATATAGGGCTCGATCTCCTTTCCATTATCAACTTGATTCTGTCTCATTACTCGCAGGAATAGCAGATCCCACAACTCCATTTGCATCACTATTACTGGATTCTACGACACCAGTATCATCATTTGATGATACTGTAGAATCAAGTGGTTATGAAGCTGATTCTGAAGAAACATTTGGGTTTGCATTTGATTGCTCTCTGTTCTCAGCCTTGTTAGATTTTCCAGCCATCTTTTCGTCCTGAGAGAGAGAGAGAAGAAGAAGAAGGGAAAAAGAATGGAAGAAGGAAAGAGTTTTCCTACGTTGGAGAGGATGGAGGCTTGTGAGGAGGTGGAGAAAAACCTAGGTTGTCTAGGGATTAGGGCTTATGATGGGACAATACATTAAATAGGATGAGGGTTTATGAATCTAATGGTGAGGATGCACCCAATTAAATGGGTGGTCCAGATTTGTCAAGAGAAAATAATTCATGGGAGATTTGAGGGTGAGAGTTTAATAAAAATATTGGGTTCCCTCATTGTTTAAAATAATGAGGTGTTGACACAAAATGCCAATTTGCAATTTGGCCCCCTTAAATTTGGGAAATTGTACAAACACATGAAATGACAAAAATTTGGCGGGCGATTCGGGGGCAAGATTGTGAAATTTGTTGGAAGACAAAAGTCTGGATAGTGCTCCAAATATCGGAGCAAAGGAAATGCGCAAAAATATTAAATAAAATACAGTAATTAATTACAATATCCAAATATCAAATTCTAAATAAAATAAAGAAGTCCAGAATTCTATAATTCGGACAGGTGTTCGTCTACTGGGCTTCTAGGTCTAGTCTGCTAGCTAAAAATAAAATAAATAAACACTGCATATAATTATATATTTAATTACACATCGCACAAAATTATTTAAATCAAATACACTATCATGCAATTAATTAATTGTAATTAACATAATATTAAATATTGTAAAAATTCGAAAATACCCCTGTTTTCGGAATGTGGTAGTGACACCTCAAAACTTCAACGCCGATTATATCATATATGATATGTCCTTAATTACAAAAGAATAATCCTCAAGTATGTGATCGGCCTATGTAACACCCTGTTCCGCTCAAGCGGACTGCCGTCTCGAACGGCAATCGTACAGCTGTCCCGACCCGCTTTGCCTCAATCAAGAAGCAAAGAATATCCAGACTTGTCCCTACAGGATCCGGCTTGGACTTTCAGAGGCTCGCTCAGACGTATCGCTCTACCGAGGCGAATCATCGCTAAGGTGGGTGGCTACGGTAAACTTGTCTTTGCTTAGCCAGCACACATAAAATCTGGAATATTCATGCTAGTCGCTAGGTGATTCACCCCCTGCATGCTAATAAATCCAACGCACCTAGCTAAGGGAATAATCCCAACTTGTATTGCTTGCTAGAACATGGAAATGAAATACTACTTACATTCAGACCCTCGCATGCTAAGTCCCTTAACGGTTTCATCTCTCGGCTTACCTTCGGGTCCGAGCAACGTCCCTGCTTATGTTCCTTAGAAACGCATGCTTGTCTGCTTGAATGTGCATTGTTTTCATCCTTACTCCGGGAGACTACTCAGTAGTCGTTCCGTGTATGATTGACCCTGCAAGTATCCGGGACCGTCAGGTCATCTAAGGCAATCCCCGAACCAGGGGAATGCACTAAGCAAGAATAAATACTGAACGTAAATAACCTTGAATGATAATCATGCTATGTATGCATCTGAACGAGGATCGTGTTATGTACTGATAGAATCCCAGCTCGTGAAGCAATATGCCTCGTTCAGACTAAGTTTAAGTTTCATGATTATCATATCAAGCTATGGAATATGGATAGACCCTGACCTGCATTGTCGCGGACAGCTTGTGCACAAGGTATGTTATGTAGAGTCCCGCGGACGGCTACACCGGGGCACCGGAGCCGATCCGATCCGGACGGGACGTATGAGCAGCCGTATGTTATGGGGCAAGGTGTTATGCAGCGGGTCTCGCCACCTGCGTTGCATATCATTCTGTGTCTTGAGACTGTAAACCGTCCATAATGGCTACGCCAGCGACTTATGTCATATAGATAAGTCATCCTCGCTTAGCGGCTATCCGCGTGCGAGTTATTGCATAGCATCAATAAACTGAACACCTGAACGATCTGAAAATAACGACCCTCATGTTTGTATATGCTATGCTCATGTATGTTTATACTTACCGTGCTTAAATTAATCATGTTTGTCTTGGACAGGAAAGAAGAAATGGTAAGTTGGTAAGTCTCGCCGTGTTTCCTCAAACATCGCACGGCGCACTGCCCGATACGTTAAGCTATTCAATGTTTGCATAAAACTGATCCTAAGGCAACTAGAAAGACAACTTAATAGTTGTGCACGGAACCTGTATTGCATGTTTGGATTTGTCGAGCGGGCGAGTAGCTTCCCCACCAGTGCATTCAATGTACTGATAATCCACCAGTTTGATATGCAGGGTGCGGGAGAACCTCGTTCGGTACGGACGCCTCCTTCGTGCGTGCTAAGGCCAGGAGTTCCCTCTGAAGCCTTGCAATGGTGCGTCCGGGACTGAAGCACATATACAAGACATAAGTTGTAAATATCGCCTGACCATCGCCTGTACAAATCATTCCACAGTTGTAGCCACTTGGCACGCTTTTACTGTTTCAGAGAGAGAGGCTTGAGCGACTTGTAATCTCGGCTATACGCCGCCTGTAATACTTGTTCATATCAATAAAGAGATTACTTTACTTGTTTCTATGCTTCCGCTATATTGTCGACTCAGTGAACTTGTTACCGAATCGCTATGCGTTCATGACTCCGCTGCACTCGGACAATCTGTGCGACTCTGTGGCTTAGAACTCTTATCGCCAGCCAATGAATCACGGCCTTGCACGGGCGCGGTTCACGCTCGTGCGACATCACGCCCGGATGGGTCAAGCGATCGTTCCGCGGGAGCGCTGGCGAGGGTGATTCCCGCCTAGCGGGAACGGCCGATTAGCCTGCGGGAGATCGAGGTGTGACATGTTGGTATCAGAGCCTGGCTTCTACGCCTTTGGACTTCGATTCGATATCTCTGTTTCGAAAGCTCGTTCGTGGGTTATGTGCACGCTCTCTCTCAATGTCTCGATGGGATGTTCCAACAATAAGTCTAAATACTTTCAAAATACGTTTTGAATGATATGCTTGCTTGTCTGGTTGTATGCTGCGAGTGGCCTTTGTGCCAACCTGTGCGAACCCTTGAGAGTATCGCTAGTAGCTTGTCCGAGATTTTCACTAACCCTAAGTTTGGTTGAATGCATCTATTCGAGGGACGCCTTGAACTAGTGCACCATCCAAGACTTAGAAAAAGGTGAAACTCGAGTGCTGAGACTTAGCTATCACTAAGCTGGTTGACGTGTTCACGCTAGAGGGGCCCTTCGAAAGTGCGCATGATCCAGTCTAAGCGATATGCTAAGATCGATGCTTGTGCAAGTAAAAATCCAAATAGAACAAGTACAACGACTTGTCTAGGATTGCCTCAAAATCCTAGATTACTGCTTGTCCTTAGTAAGTCTCGAGGACGAAACTTTTTCTAAGTTGGGTAGGATGTAACACCCTGTTCCGCTCAAGCGGACTGCCGTCTCGAACGGCAATCGTACAGCTGTCCCGACCCGCTTTGCCTCAATCAAGAAGCAAAGGATATCCAGACTTGTCCCTACAGGATCCGGCTTGGACTTTCAGAGGCTCGCTCAGACGTATCGCTCTACCGAGGCGAATCATCGCTAAGGTGGGTGGCTACGGTGAACTTGTCTTTGCTTAGCCAGCACACATAAAATCTGGAATATTCATGCTAGTCGCTAGGTGATTCACCCCCTGCATGCTAATAAATCCAACGCACCTAGCTAAGGGAATAATCCCAACTTGTATTGCTTGCTAGAACATGGAAATGAAACACTACTTACATTCAGACCCTCGCATGCTAAGTCCCTTAACGGTTTCATCTCTCGGCTTACCTTCGGGTCCGAGCAACGTCCCTGCTTATGTTCCTTAGAAATGCATGCTTGTCTGCTTGAATGTGCATTGTTTTCATCCTTACTCCGGGAGACTACTCAGTAGTCGTTCCGTGTATGATTGACCCTGCAAGTATCCGGGACCGTCAGGTCATCTAAGGCAATCCCCGAACCAGGGGAATGCACTAAGCAAGAATAAATACTGAACGTAAATCACCTTGAATGATAATCATGCTATGTATGCATCTGAACGAGGATCGTGTTATGTACTGATGGAATCCCAGCTCGTGAAGCAATATGCCTCGTTCAGACTAAGTTTAAGTTTCATGATTATCATATCAAGCTATGGAATATGGATAGACCCTGACCTGCATTGTCGCGGACAGCTTGTGCACAAGGTATGTTATGTAGAGTCCCGCGGACGGCTACACCAGGGCACCGGAGCCGATCCGATCCGGACGGGACGTATGAGCAGTCGTATGTTATGGGGCAAGGTGTTATGCAGCGAGGCTCGCCACCTGCGTTGCATATCATTCTGTGTCTTGAGACTGTAAACCGTCCATAATGGCTACGCCAGCGACTTATGTCATATAGATAAGTCATCCTCGCTTAGCGACTATCCGCGTGCGAGTCATTGCATAGCATCAATGAACTGAACACCTGAACGATCTGAAAATAACGACCCTCATGTTTGTATATGCTATGCTCATTGTCACTACCACTTTTCTATATAAGGGCTTTTGTGTAATTTCACCATTTTAAATAATTATGTATTAAATTAAATTGCTGAGTTTTATAAACTAATTATATATTGTTAGTGATGTTTAGTTTTAGGTCAAACCCTAGAACTCATTAGAACAGACCGTAGTGAGTCAACCCTAATTGTAAACCAGTTCTAGTGAAACCCTAGAATTCTAATTTTAGGTTTGGACCTCAAACCCTAGAAGGCCTAAACCTGAGTTAATTAGGTTCTACATGAGAGGGCCAGGGGGTTTAAACCTAGACTATGCATTAGAAACCCTAACTGGGCTTTAATATAAAAGGGAAGCCATTCTTCATGTAGAGAGAAGAAACCCTAGCCTCCACAAGAGAAAAACCATCTCCCCACCTCCAGATTTCGAAATCCTAACCCTAGGGTTTCCACCTTCCTCCTCCAAGCAAGGAAAGCAAGGAACTTGGGTCAAAAAGCCTTGGAGAAGAAGAACTTCCTTTGGAGAAACCTTCCCTGCAGGTAAAACCCTATTTTTTATTCATTTAATTTCTGTTTTCAGATGGTAATGGCCATTAGGAACCCACCCTTGCTGTGTAGTTCGATTTTTAGGATTTTGGATTGGGTTTTGGTGACCAACATGGGGTTTTCCCCAATTTTCGTGAACCCTAACCCTAGGTGGTTGATTATAGACTGATTTCACCCTCCTATGTGTAGGTTAGATATCGATTTTAGGGTTGATTTGGGGGCATTCACTGTACAGTAGGTATAGGGGTATTTTCCTGTACAGTCGGGTGTGTACTATGTGCACAGTCGGGTTATTGTGTATGAGAGTTGATTTCAGCACATCAGGTGCTTGAGAATATGTTCATTAGGGTTTTACCTATTTAACGTATTTAAATCCCTGCATATGCTGATGTATCAAACTATATACATAATATAACTTGTGTAGAAATCAGTGCTGGTTTGCTGTGCTATGCAGTGTGAGTTTACCCGTGTCTCTGTGTGTGTTTCTCTAACTATGTATAATTTAGTATCAAAATACCTATGTGTTAATATGTGACTGTATATGTATGTTGTGTGTATCAGTTTAGTTTGTGTGTGCCTGTGTCAGTATGATGTTAGAGAGGGCAGTGTGCAGGGGAAAGAGATGTGTGCAGTATTAGTGAATCAGAATTTAGTGTGTATATTTCCTGTGTCAGCAAACTGTGCAGTTATGGCCTGGGTGAGCAGTCATTTGCTGTGAGGTGCAACTATGTATCCCTATGTTATTTCCTGGGTGTCCCAGAGCTTTTGTGCTTGTGTGCCAAGACCTAAATCCCTGTGTGTAAGTTGTGTGTACTGACTTGTGTGTGAGATAGAGATAATTCCCAGGATACCTGTGTCTCAGTGTGGTTCAGTGCAGGATGTTCTCTGTGTGTTTTGCCTGAGTGTGTAGGGTTGATGTGGTGTATCAGTTCTCATTAACTGATACTGTGAATTCAGTGTTGATGTGTGTACTAGTGAGAGAGAGAATTCAGTGAGTATCCTAGAACTAATTGAGTGTCAGTGTGTCTTGGTGTCTATGTACAACAGTGTGTGTAGTTGCTTATGTATCAGTGTCAATACCTGCATGTGAATGTGTGTGTATCCTTATATGAACCTGTGGTAGGGTGTGTGTTCCAGAAGTCAGTATGAGAGCAGTGAGAACTCAGGACCTATATGTGACTGTGTGCAAAATTCTGTGTAGGTTGTGTGTGTAGTGTGTATAACTAGAACCTGTGTCCAGACCTGTGTAAACTGTGTGTTGAAGGGTAGCTAGGAATTAGTCAGTGTCTACTAGTGTATTTCCTATGGGTATCAGTAGATAGGAAATCTCTGTGTGTGTGTTATTGTGAGAGGGAGCAGTGTCTATGTAACTAGTGTATGTGTGACCCTGTTTTAAGAGTGTCCCTGTTTTGGTTGTGTCTTAGTGTTCAGTATCATTGTAGAGTTTCAGTTTCTGTGTGTAAGTGTAGTGATTGGTGTCAGTAAGTGCAGTGTGAGATGACTGAAAACCTAGTCTCAGTTGATACCTGTGTGAGTATGGCTGAGGGTATCAAGTGTATTGGGTTTTGATGATTGAGTTTAAGCCTATGAGAGAATGTGAACTGAGTGTGAGAACCCCTATGCCAGTGTGTAAAACCTGTGAGTTCAGTGTGTGCAGTGTATGTTCTTGTATCATAGTGTCTAGGTCTTAGGTGTGTCTATGTTATTTGTGTATATAGCAGTGCCTACTAGTGTCTGTGTGTATCAACATGTTAGTCCTAGTGTGTCCAAGTGTGTAGTTCAGACTGAACCTGTGAAATAATATGTGTGTGTGTAGTGGCAAATTTCACCAAGTGATAGATAAGGGGGGGTGCTCTCAGTTACAGTAGGTAGAGAGAAATATTGTACTCAGTTGGTAGTAGGAGTACTATGCTCAGTAGTGACAGTTAGTAAGATGGTTTGGGGAGCTAAGGTTTAGTGAAGCTAGGTGTACAGTAAGGAAACAAGAGGTAAAGTGTGTGTCAGTCCTTAAGGTATTGATACATGGGGGTGTGTAATACTAAATTATCAGGGTAAGTGTGATATGGTTAAGTAATAACTTAGTACCATAGTATATGAGTCAGTGATATGATTAATAATATCTAGTATAGTAAATATTAGTTAGTATTAGTAGTATTAGTTAGGTATTAACTAATGTAGACTAATAGTTAGTCTAGTGTTGACCTAACTAACCTTGCATAGACCTAGAAAGGACCCTGTACCTAGCATAGAACTAGGTATGCATGTAGCCTTTTCAAAACACTTTTTGACATGAATATTTGATATTTTTAGGTGATTGTGATTTCAGTGTGGACCTCGATCCTCACACCTTGCTCAGGACCACAGGCGAGTACATTCTCTGACAGTTTTCATTGTTGATTACTTCTATAAATTGTAGTGTATTACATACTTGATTCCGACACTATGGATACACGGGTTAGCACCCTAGATCCCCATCATGAGGAGTCGTGATTGGAATCCACCGTGCTAGCTGGGGATGGGGAACTGTTAGTAGATTATGTGATCATATCCAAATCCTTACCATGCATCATAGCTCACCCCACTTCTCACGTCGGGTGCGGCCTGACCATCATCATGCTTCATAGCTGTTATATATGATTAGCCTGACCATTATCATGCATTATAGCTAACCATATGGTTAGCCTGACCTCCAAGAATCATAGCTAATCATATATAACCAGCCTGATCTAGTCCCAAGCCGATCACATAATAAACTAATATTTTAAACACTTAGTTAGATGTTTATCTTTATTCAGATTCATTGTTCTAGCATTCACTATTTATTGTTCATTGCTAGATGCTCTGTTGCCTATTTCATTTCTCCTGTACTTCTCATTTTTAGCATTTATTTCCATCTTGTATCTCTTACACTGTTTATAGATTTTGTCAATTTAATGAAACTGCTGTTAGTGCTTGTGCTTCGCTCCAATCCTGACTGGATAACATTTTTCAGAGGACTTGGAGGATCTTTGCCCCACTCATTACGGCCCAGGATTAGAGGGTGATTTCACTCCAGAAACCCCAGAGGAGTTGCCTAGCCTAGAGGAGAACGTACATGGCTGCTCTTAGACTACTTTTTCTGCATTATTGTTTTAGACTGAGACTGAGATGTATTTATTATTTGTGACTTTGTGAGGTCATTTAGACCCAGGATTTGAGTTGGATTATTGTGGTTGGTTTTTATTAGAACTCTTTTCTATTCTCATCGTGCTATGATTTCTATTAGCTTGTGATTGAGTATATCATAGAACTGTGGATTATTATCATTGTCCTCCGTACGGAGTTGAGATTATTGACAGGATATTTTATGTTTAGACCTAGACAGCGTTCTACCGCCGATGCTGCGGCGTAGGCTGGACGTACCCACGACTCATGCCCAAATTCCGGGTGCGGGTCGTGACACGTTTTTAGTGGTGGCCCATGCAGGTCTAGCTTCGTAAGTTGTGCGGTGTCGTGGTAGTGCGATAACTTAGTTGTACTACTGCGAGCCTGTTTTAGGAAATAGGATTTAGGCCGAGGATATGCTCAATCACAATTAGGAAATTCTGATTCTTATGATACTACTCTTAATGATTTTTCCTTTAGAAATTACTGTCCTTCCTTGATGATATCATATCTATTGCCTTAATTAAATCTTTTGATCTGTCTTCAGGATGCCGCCAAGAAGGTCCCAGAGACTCGGAGCAGCAGATTCAGAGAGGTCTGCCACCTCTCGCCCTGCCGGACAGACATCCGCAGCACCTCCTACATCTTCAGTATATATGGGAGTGTCTGCAGCATTCGGGGGTCCTCCACCACCAGTTCAGAGGGTCCCCCCAGCTACGACGGCACCACCACCACCAGTTCAGCATCCAGGAGGTGTGCCTGTCGATGGGGCACAGATGTTCGCCTTGATTCAGGGCATGGTCGATGCCCAGAGGACGTCGGCAGAGGCCCAGAGAGTGCAGGCTGAGGCACATCAGGCTCAGACAGAGATGATCAGGGTGAACATGGAGAATGCTCACCAAGTGGCTCTCCAGGCTGTGGAGAGAGTCACTCAGCAGCAGCAGCGTCCTGATCAGCACCACCAGAGGCCGGGCACCATTATGGATTTCAAGAGGATGATGCCTCGGGAATTCAAGGGGACAGAAGGGATACTCTACGCCGATGATTGGCTAGAGGACATCGAGAGGAACTTGCGCTTGGCGCAGCTTCCAGAGGCGCTCCAGATCGAGGCCGCAGGCAGCCAGATGTTCGATATTGCCTTGACATGGTTTCGCACGGAGCCGAGACTCTTGCGCAGGGGACTCACTTGGGAAGCTTTCAAGGAGCTGTTCAAAGAAAAGTTCTTTCCTGATATCGCCCTGGGAGCTTTGGAGAGTCAGTTCCATGACTTAGCCCAGGGGAGCTCGTCCGTCGACGAGTATGCCGCGGAGTTTTCCCGTCTGAGCCGCTTCGCGCCATCGATGATTAGAGATCCGGGGGACAGGGCCCGAAAATTCAGAAAGGGGCTGACAAGGGAGATCAAGTCTCGCACGTCGGGACGTCGCACAGCTACCTACGAGGGCATATTGATGGATGTCCAAGTAGCCGAGGACGACTTGGGCCTCAGGTCCAAGAGGGGACGCGATGGTTTCGGAGGATCAAACAGTAGTACGGGACCGGGCAAGCGTCCACACTTTCAGCAGCAACAGCAGAGAACCTTTCAGCAGCAGCATCAGGCACCAGCCCGAGGGCAGGCCCAGCAGCAGCAACAGAGACAGAACCAGCCCGCTATCCAGTGTGCGTACTGCGGGAAGATGGGACATACTAGAGATATCTGCAGGAAAAGATTGGGCTCATGTCTATCCTGCGGATCGACGACACACCAGCTGAAGGATTGTCCTACCTTTCGTCCAGGTCAGGGTGGAGCAGCCGCCCAGAGAGGATCAGACAGGGTACCTACCGTACCAGGAGGCCAACAACAGAGGGGACCACTTCCACCGCAACATCAGAAGTTCGCCCAGCATCAGCAGCAGAGAGGTGCACCCCAGGGGCGAGCATACGCCATGGCAGTCGAGGAGATCGAGCCAGCAGGAGACTTGATCACAGGTTCGGTTCTTCTCGATTGTATTCTCGCATTTACCTTATTCGACTCTGGCGCTTCCCATAGTTTTGTGTCTGTATCATATGCACTTCGACATCATTTAGACACAGAACCATTAGCTAGGACTTGCAAGATCACGACTGGTGGAGGTATTATCCTAGTCCGTGATCACTGCAAGGACCGGAGGGTGTCAGTAGGAGGCCGAGAGTTGAGTGTGAGCTTACTTGTCATGCCACTTCCGGGGTACGATATCGTGCTCGGAATGGACTGGTTGAGTAAGCATCATGCTACTATAGATTGTCATAGAGGCAGAGTATTATTTAGACCACCAGGAGAGCAGGAGTTTGAGGTCGTCAGAGGAGCAGCGGAACAGAGCAGGAGCATATTTTGCGGAGCCAGGGCAGAAGAAGAGGAGTTGCCACATCCTCTGATAGCGGAGTTCCTGGATGTATTTCCAGAAGAGTTGCCAGGCTTGCCGCCAGACAGAGATGTTGAATTCTCTATAGACTTGGTTCCAGGAGCGGAGCCCATTTCACAACATGTCTATAGAGTCAACAACAGCGAGCTGGCAGAACTGAAGAAGCAAGTTGAGGAGCTGCAGGACAAAGGCTTCATCAAATCCAGTTCATCACCATGGGGAGCTCCGGTATTGTTCGTACCGAAGAAGGACGGCACGGTGCGCATGTGCATTGATTATAGAGCTTTGAACAATATCACTATCAAGAACAAGTACCCACTGCCGAGGATAGATGATCTTTTTGATCAGTTGAGCGGGGCGAGGGTATTTTCAAAGATAGATTTGAGGTCAGGCTATCACCAGGTGAAGGTGAAGAAAGAAGACACGCCGAAGACAGCTTTTCGGACCAGATACGGCCAGTTTGAGTTCATGGTGATGCCATTTGGTTTAACCAATGCACCGGCAGTATTCATGAACCTGATGAACAAGGTGTTCCACCAGTACCTTGACAAGTTCGTGGTGGTGTTCATCGACGATATTCTTGTGTATTCCAAGACACCGGAGGAGCACGAAGAGTACCTGAGATTGGTCTTAGAGACTCTCAGGAGGGAGAAGCTGTACGGGAAACTCTCTAAGTGTGAATTCTTCCTTGACAAGGTCGAATTTCTTGGGCATGTGGTATCGGGTGACGGAATCTCGGTAAACCCAAAGAAGATCGAGGCAGTGGAGTCGTGGGCTACCCCCAGTTCGGTAGCTGAGATCAGGAGTTTTCTAGGGCTAGCAGGATACTACAGGAGGTTTGTACAAGACTTCTCCAAGATTGCAGCGCCGATGACCAGGCTGACTAGGAAGGATGTGGATTTTGTATGGACGGAGGAGTGCCAGGCCGCATTTGATGAGCTGAAGAAGAGGTTGACGACAGCTCCAATTTTGACGTTGCCAGCAGGGACAGGTGGTTTCACCATCTACAGTGATGCTTCAGGGAAGGGTCTGGGATGTGTTCTTCAGCAGCACGGGAAGGTAATTGCCTATGCTTCCAGGCAGTTACGCCCTCATGATTAAAGGTAGCACAGAAAATATAACGCTGGATTATGATAAGAGAATGTACAAAATAATTCAAGTTCGCAAAAGCAAAAACAACATAAGCAATAATAATAAAAGACTCTACAATCTCTACAGTTATCATACAACCTCCTTATCTAAGTCGCTAGTCGACCAAATAGGGCAAGGACCTTTAAATTCTATGGTCTGAATAAACACTGTCGTCTTTTGCTAGCATGCGATAATTATCATTCGGTTATACTTCAATTAATAGGTCAAAAGACTATGTGATACTAGGTGTCAAACATTATGGTAAAACTTCTAACTAACTCTAGTAGTGTCTATACTACTCTCAAGTCTTCTCAATACATCAAGGGGTAATGGTATAACAATCTAAAGATAAGGAATTCTAGGTTCACTAGATATTCTAAACTTAGTGGTGTATCTATATTCTCGTTGTATTCTTAATAGGTGTGCTACTCTAATTATCATCCTAATAACAGGGGTTCCTATATTCTAGCAGAAGACTATACTCAAGGAACTATTAGGGAAGCACATGAATCAAGCAGGATACAATTGTTCAAAATAGAACAGATAGGAGGAGATGAATCACAGTCAATTGTGGATGAGATCCTATACTCTAGTCCTAGGGGCAGGCTTGTTCGGTACAGTAACGTAACCGAGACAATATGCTCTTGACCTGCATGGGCCACCACAAAAATATGTCACGCCCCAGTCCCAAAATACGTAGGACTAGGACACGTAACACGCCAGCCGTATGTATACGAACTCCAATATATAGAAACCATATACACACGTACGCTGTACATGAATATCAATCCACAAGTGGTATAAAACATATGTCACAAGTCACAGGTTATAATCTAAATCTCATCCACCAAAATTATATAGAAATAAATAACCAGTATCTATGAAACTAGATCTCAATAAGAAGTATCTAAGGATGATAGTTGGATGGAAACAAATCTACTACCAACTCGAATATAAGAGCAAATACAATATGAGTACAACACCACAACACAATATAAGAATACCAGCTATCCATCACAGCTCGAAGAGAAGACATCCTCGGATCACATGTAACCATCCACATCTGCGCTCCTGCAAATACTCAAGAAAAGATACACCTGGCAGCGGACCAGGTCCTCAGAGGGACGTAACAAGATACAGAAAATACGAGCCAATTTGAATACAGTAAACATGCATATAATTTGAAAATAAATAAGTACGCTGTACGTGTCACGACCCGCACCCTGATATTCGGACACGAGTACGTGGCTACGCCCAGCCTACGCCGCAGAATCGGCGGTAGAACGCTGTCTGGGTCATTTTTAACTATCTAACATCTCAGCAATATAATATAGTACCTGTCAATCATCTCAACTCCAATCGGAGGAGCAATATGGTATCTCACAATATATCAATCTCAATCACAAAACAAACTAAGGAGGAAAAAATGCACGAATGGAAATAGCGAAGGAAAGATAGATACAATCCACAATATGAAATAATAGTACATCTGTGAATCTCCACAAAATAATAGTCTAATACAACATCTAAACAAAACTAGACCTCCTCGGTCACTGGTACTATGTCCTCTGGCTCTAGGAAAGTGTCCTCTAAAGTCTCACCCTCCTGAGGTCCGTAATGTGTGGGACACAGCTCCTCTAGCCAATCATCTGGAAAAATATATCCAGTCAGGATTGGAGCGAAGTACATACCTCTGAAAGCAGTTCCAATAACATAATCGAGCATATATAACAAGCAATAAAAAAATGATACAAGATGCACAAGTAGGAAGAATAAACTGTACAAGTGAACAGGCAATAGGCACAATAAGCTGGAAGTAAAATACAAGAATGACTGCAAGTAGAGAACAAGAAATACTAACTATGTGTTTTAGAGTGAGAGTTCGTTATGTGATCGGTTTAGGTTGCACATGAGGTATATAGGTAACTCCATTATACGTGAGGTGTATAATCGACATGCACATGAGATCAAGAGGGCTTTGATCACATAACCAACTCCTACTCCCCCTCCCCAACCAATACTCATGGATCCAATCATGACACGTTATGTACATGATCACGATAGTCACACTAGCACACGAAATAGTGGATGCACAAGAAGCACATGAAAGTCAATACCCGATGCACACGATGAAATATATGTCATTGGGTACCCGTTGCACACGGTAGGGGATAACACCTCCTGACGGGATCCATATAGCACCAGTCCGTGAAATCACTGTGTCGGGAATCAATGTATACTAATCTAGAACATGCATATATACAACATTATGAATTGAAAACAATCAGAGAAATGTACTCGCCTGAAGTCCTGAGCAAAGTGTGTCTCTCGATGCCCAAGCTGGTGTCTCACAACCTATATATGGTATGTTGTATCAATACAAGGTTCCATGATGAAAATAAATGAAGTTAAAGAAGTTCTAGGTCAATACGCCGTTTCTAAGTCAAACCAATATATTTCTAGGTTGCAAGAGTCTAATGCTAGTCTCTAAGTCAATATACTATGAAGCTATGCTATACTAGCTAAGCTAACACACCACAGTGAAATCAAGAAGCCGTATCCTAAGATACGCAGATTTTCTAATATGAAAATAGGTTTATATATTTATACATAAGTCATATATAAAAATAATAATATCTCAAAACAAATTTAAATGGGATACCTTGGCCTTGCACCATGCGTATCGCACTCAACTCGATACCCAATCTCAATACCTTGGGTATCAGCCCGATACCTTGGGAATACCCTGGTATCCCAAGGCAACTCAACTCCTAGTATGACTAATACAAAATATAACTACTACTATGATATCTAGTTACTAACAAACAACAATTTCAAGTATATATATACATATACTTATGCTAACTACTTACTAGTACCATAACACATATCAACTACCTATCCTTAATAGCAAATCATACTTAGATATAGCTTAACTAGTATATATATATATATCCTAAGTGTTCCATCTAACTGATACTACTAATATATATATATATATCACTGCTAACAACAGGACAATACTATATAATCTATCTACTGTAAACTTCTAACCCAAGGTCAATCTAAACCAATACTCATCTCAAATACCCAATACCTTGGCTAATACTAACTAAAACTAAAACTAACTCCAACTGAAAATAACTTAGACTGTGCATTCCTACACAAGGGAAAACTGAACTGTTACTGCCCCTGCACTGTGCAGAACTCAAACAGCAGGTAGCATACCTTGCCCTTGCTGCTGAACAGTCCTACTGTGCAGTCTTCAGTGTGCAGGTCTTCAGTAGATGAGTTGCTGTGTTCACAAATCTGTGCAGTGCTCAGTCCTGCTGTGTTCAGTTCTTCAGTCTTCAGTGTGCAAGTCTTCAGTAGATGAGTTGTTGTGTTCACAATCTGTGCAGTGCTCAGTCCTGCTGTGTTCAGTTCTTCAGTCTTCAGTGTGCAGGTCTTCAGGAACTGCTCAGCTGGGTCTCCATCCATGTGCAGTTCATCTTCAGGTAGACTCTTGCTGTGCTCAGGTAGATCCTTGCAGTAGCTGCACAGTTATGTGCCACTGCACAGTGACTTCCCAAGTCCCTGTCTTTAGGTCAGGTGAAATCTTCATTGTGTGTAAAGCACACAGTGCTGTTGCTGCAGGGAGTTTCTGTTTCAGCTGCTGGCCTCCTAACCTCGATTTAGTGTGCACTGCACACAGTGCTTGCTGTGTCAAGTTCACCCCCTCTTATTCCATATATCCAATGCATCCACCCTCACTTAACAAGGTAATTATCAGCCACATATCTACTGAGAAGTATCAGTTGACTGATACCAACTTGAGCACACAACACCTAAAATCAACACTTAACACTAACTCACAGATCTATACCTATACACAACTATGTATACTAACATAACCATATATATATATACACACACATATAGATTAATGTAGATACTCTATTAAATACACATAGACACACATAAACACCAAAAACCCAAAGTACACTATTATATGCTCCAATTAAAGTATAGATAGCATATACAAATATATTTACATATGTATGTATAGTACAAAAGCCAAAAACACAACCACATGGGGTGCACCGCACCCATATCACACTTTTCTATGATACGCTTGCGACACGGCCCCCAACTCACAATCAAACGTATCCCGGAGGACACGTACAAGCCTAATACATATATTATGAACAATACATATATAAATTAGAGTGTCTACGTGTCCGTGTCGCCATATGATATGCACATGGCCCCGTGTCGGAGAAAAACCCCCAAAATCGACCGTTTCGTCAAATTGACGAGATACGGCCCACACGTATCCAATTGTGGATACGACACAAGCTACAAACAAACAATCAATGGTCAATTAGATCTATTAGATCTATTGACAAACACTACATGTGCCAATTTCGGAATTCCCCCAAAATTGGCACCAAATTGGACATAACTACCACCGTAGGTCTCCAAATGATTCCAAATCAAATCCTATGGGTAACCTATGCATGTGGGGTGGTTTCTCATGGTAAAAACTCAAATCTATAGCCTATAGGAAGGGGGAAAACTGATTTGTACCTATTGGGAGATGGATTCCCAATGAAAAGGTTCCAAATGACAAGTTGCTCTTCTCCTTGTAGATCTTGGCCTCCTCCTCCTTGTTCCTTGCTCCTTGCTTGTAGATCCTTGATGTAGAGGCTTCAATGTTGAATTTAGAAGGAGATTTGAAGAGAAATTGATGGTGAATTGATAGGGAATTGATGGGGAAATGGAAGGGGAAAAACTAGATCTAGAATTTTGGGGAAGAACTAAAATGAGAGCACTCTCTCTCCTCTCAATTATGGCTGGATAAAAACCCTTTCCCAAGCAATATACAAAGTCAAAAATACCCCTTGGGGCCTCTCATGAAGAAATAATTAGGGAGGGAAGGTTCTAGTCTAATGGTTTCACTAATTAAACATGTTTCCTAATCCATGGGCCTAATTCATGGGCTCAACTTAGACTAATCCAAAAATTTGTTTCATGCTCTCTAATTAAATGGTTAGGTCCACTACACAAGTCCAAAATAAGTCTACACTAACAATAAATAAAATAAATAAATTAGTCATGCACAATTATTAATAATAATAATTCTAAAATAATTAATACCCATGATAATTACCAAACTATCCTTAGATGGAAATGTGAGGGTGACAGTACAAGACCATCTATATGAATGCAAATGAGGACAACTTTTTAACGTATGGGCAAGGGTAGGCTACTCGATCTACCTCACAACTCACACACACGTCAATGGACATCAGAAATCGACATACCGCGGGGGTAGCGACCAGCGAGACTCCAGAAATTGACATACCGCGGGGGTAGCGACCAGCGCGACATACGCCCGTAGTGCGAGCTATATACTACGGTTTACCAGAGTGGTTAAAAGCCCATACGCCTAATGATTGTCCTCTATGATACTAGGTGCCATGTGTGTGTCAACATATCTAATACATAGTAATGACTAGAGAAAAACTAAACATGCAAGAACTATACAAAAATGAAATAAATAAACAGAAATATAAATAGCATGCAAAGTACTGTAAACAATTTGACAAGGTATCTTGCCTGGGGTCCTGCTGCTGGTATGAATCAGAGTCCAAGTCACAGTCCAAATAGCCTATGTATTACAAATTTATCACGTCAAAAGATAATTTATTTTAATTTATTTAATTCTGGAATAATTACTCTAAAATCCTATTTTAATCTTATTATTCTGATTTTTATGTTAATTCCTAAATTTTGTCCAAAGAAACTGAATTTTATCAACTCGAGACTCATGGCACGCAAATCGAGGCGATCTGTTGACCAAAAAGTCAACCGACGCAAACTCAACTTTCATGCATGATTTCCTGTAGATTTCAGCATCAAAAACATACTAGAATTTATGGCTCATCCGAATTTAAATTCGTTTGAGAATTATGGCACATACAAATTTTGTATTGTGCACCGATGGTTAAATTCTAACCTAGAAGTTCTACAGAATTAAAAGTATATAAATACTTCGAAATAAATTCTGGTAAAAATATATGTCGATGATATCGATATTAGCTTTCTGAAACGTTAAACGGTTTATGATTCTGATTCCTGGTTCTCCCGGAATCGCGAAAACATCGAAACACATCTATTTTCGGACATGCTGTGCTCTACGAATTTTCCAGAATTTAATACTCATAATTTAGAAAAACAATTTATATAATCAGAAATCTAACCTCATTATCGTTCTAACAAAAAAAACTGGAGCGCGTTTGAAGTCCGGAGCTAGGAGATATCGTCTTTATAATTCGTCATAACTAGTAGAAAATGAGGCTGAATTTATGACGAATTTTGACTATTTTTTTTGGACGAAAAAGAGAGAAATTTGGGGAAGAAAAATATGAAGGATGAGGTATTTATAATGGTGGACACTACTTAATTAAATACAACTAGGATTGGTTAATTTGGATAGGATTATGATGAATTTAAATAAGGATAGGATATGCATGAAGTTGATTTCCTAGTAGGTTCAGGATTTGAATTAATTTAAAATAGAGTTTGAATTTATCTCAATAATTTATAATCTTAAATATAATTAAAGATAATACAAATAATTTATAAAATCTTATTAATATCTATTAACACTAAATTAGCATCTATCTAATATTAAGACTATATATATCCAAATAAATCCTAAATAATTTCGAAAATCTAAATAAATTTCTTAAAATTCTAAATAAATTACAAAAATATAATTAAATATTTTAAACTAAAATAAATATTTGGTAGGAACGACATGCAAGTATGGTCGTATAGTAAATCATAGAAGTCCTAAAAATTTATGTTTTCTAAGTTTTAATTACCAAAACTTCTAGAAAAATCTCCAAAAATCTAAAATAACCTAAAATAATTCTAAATGAATATTTATATAAGTAAGTATACTAAAAATTTTATTTTCTAATTAACTAAGAGAATATTCTAAATAAATTCAACATCTATAATAAATATAATAATATAAAATATACACAAAATATCTATTTTGGGTGAGGGAGTTTACAGTATAAGTTAGTACATGGATAGTACTGGATATGCCACATAGACCGATCACATACTTGAGGATTAAACTTTCGTAATTGAGGATATATCACGATCGGCGTTGAAGTTCGAGGATTGAATGGCATAGGTAAACATATTAAGGAATATTTTCTTAAGGTATATAGTCTTTTGTGATGATTGGGTAAACTCTAAGTTGGGTAGCAATGTATTCGTCAACTCGAGAGGAATGTCTTTTGGATCGTGACCGAGTAAGGTTAGATTGGAAGAAGCAAGCCCTTCTAATTTTGAAAATTTAAAGAGGTGACTAAGATGATTAATGAATTGATATCGAGGACCCAATAATTATATCTTAGGTACATGATTTAAATCTTGAATAATGAAAGTAAAATCGTCAAATTGAATATGGAGGATACATGATTCGGACTTGAACATTGGTGGACTACACTTAAATTATTTTGATAATTTGATTTAAGAATAAAAAAAAATTGATGGTTGGACTACCTAGTTGGATTGTTGAGGAGGTGAATGAAAATTAAAGAGTTGAAGCATACAAGTGTGAATGGGAATACTGCTGGACCCGAATTACTTTCAGAAGGAATTATGATAAATAGAATCGTGAGAAAAAGTTATAAGCACATGCAAATCTTGAAGATGTTATATGGACTTAATTTAAAAGTCTGCCTGTGGGTAATTTGAGGAAGTAAGAAGTAATAACCATAGGTTGAGATTTTTTTGATTAGAACAAGTAGTCGTCTTAACCTTGAAGTGATTGCAGTGGACATGATTCAGATTTTAATTGTCGCAAGGAGATTGCGATGGACTTGCCTTATGTACATGAAAGATTAACAGAGTATGGCTTAAATTTTAAATTTCGAGGACAAAATTTTTATAAGTTGGGTAGATTGTGAGCCCTGATTTTCAAAAAAATATTAAAACTTGGTTTTTTCCCAATTTTCTGGAATTTTCTGAGAATTTTCTGTAATTAAAATCAGGCTTTCTAATTATTAAATGATTTTTAATTATTAATAAATAATATTAAAATATCATGGAAATAATATTTTTGGGTGTAAAATGAAAAACTGGACTTAGGATAATTTTTCTGGAATTTATCGGGCCTCGGACCTAATTTAAAACCCCTGAAAATAATTATTAATTAATTATTTATTTATTTAATCATTTATTATTATTATTATTTTTTTTATTATTATTATTATCATTATTTAGCCCGCAGGCCGGCCCGGCCCAGCCCATAAACCGGCCCAGCCCAAATTCTTAGCGGGTCGGGTCGGGTCCACCTGAACCCGACCCGCCCGACCTAACCCGTTTCCCCTTTCCTCTCTGACCGCGCCCCCGGCCGCCCGAGTCTCTCGCCGCCTCCGCCGCCTGCGCCGCTCCGCCCGGCCACGCGGCGCCCCGCCCGGCGACGCAGCTCCGCACCCTCCGCCGCCCTTCCCGGCCACTTCCCCTCTCTCCTCCGCTCTCAACTACAAACCCCCCCGACTTCTCCTTCTCCGGCCACTCCCTCACCCACGAACCGCCACCGCCACCGCGCTCCCCTCCGCCGCACGTCGCCACGGCCACCTTGCCCCTTCCACCGCCGTCGCCTCTCCCCCGTCCTCCGCCTGCCTCCGGCCCCCTCGACAGCGCCCCGCAACAGCAGCACAGCCGCCCTGGGCCGCCCCCGCGCCGCCGCCTCCGCCCGAGCGCCGCCCTTGCCGGCCCCTCCCCGCCGCGAGCCGCCCTAGCGCCGGGCGACCTCCTCGCCGCCCTGGCCAGCCTGAGCCCGGCCACCGGAGCAAAACCCTAACCCTAGCCCTAATTCTCCCTGTGTCGGACACGGACACGGGACACAGTGTCCGTGTCGTGTCGGACACGTTTTTGTCCGATTTTTGGGTCCCCTTCAGGTGCGTGTAACTTTTTGCTCGTAGCTCCGTTTTTGATTCCGCAAATTGCGTTGCAAAGCCTGTATGACCCTCTCGGTGCCCAGATAAACCGTTCGGGGCATCGCGTCCTGTGGTGATCGCACACCGCGATCCAAAAAAGGAAAAACCAGACCCTGTTTCACCCCGGAACTGAGTGCGCCCCGCCAAACGGGACGACTTGGTCGCGTGCGGTCTTTACAGATATGTGCGCGTCGTCGATACGGACGTGTGAGATTTCGCGGAAGCTGATTCGGGTGTGCGTGCACACCGAAATCATCGCGTATCCGCGGACATCGCCCCGTATCCGACTTTTCTGCAATTTGCCCTAACTTCTTGTACACTCGTCAGATCGAGACAAAACTTGCGCCATCGGACTCGTAGTAATACGCTGGTCCTGTGGGTCAAGTTTGGTTCGATTCTGAGAACGTTGACAAAATCGCGTGTCGTGGGCCCCACAGGCCCCGCTCGACGGACGATTTTGTGTTCGGCTCACCGGAATCAAAATCTGGAAGTTCCGTTGGGTTCGTATCAGCATTCCTGACCTGTTGACACTAAGTTTGGTGAATTTGGAGACCATTGACCCGGACACATTTTTCGGTGCAAAGCGGGCCCACCGGCGGATCCCGTTTTGATCCGAAACTGTCGTTTTTGCCCTTGTCTCCAAATTGGACCCAAGGACAGGCGTTTCTAGCTATTTGACATCTTCTGAGCGTGATGGTAATGTCTATTTCAGTTTTTGGACTCATCTCTGGAATTTTTCCCCAAGAGCCAATATTAATCAGATCCAAACAACAGGCAAGTACCTGCACTTCAAGTTAATCTTTATATATTGTGATAATTAATTCCCTGCCTTACATGTACCCTTGATGATTACACCTAGTGTTAGAAATGCTGAATTTCATGTCTTGAATAATTGAGTTCCTGTCTTGTTTTTCATGTCGGGTGGGAGAATACCTAGAAGGCATGTAGTTTACCCTTCCCCTTGTCATGTTTAATAGCTGTTGGTACACGACTGTACCTCAGCCGGATCTCGATTTTCCCTGTTTAATAGCCGTTTATGACGGCCGGATTAGCCTTATAAACCCCTACATGCCAACTATGTATTTTAAAAACAAATACAAGTTCACACAGATAGTTTCTGGTCTTGTTACATATATCTTGCTGACTGTTGTAGTTTCATTTTTCTGTCTCATTTATTCCTGCTTTCTCATATCCCTGTTTACAACTTTAACTTTGAGATAATGATGTTCTGTTATGCAGTTTCTTAACATGATATTCAATATTTAATTGTCATAAATATTTAGTTTAACCTTGTTGTGCACTGTGTACTTTGCTCCTTTCCTGACTGGATCTGTTGATTTAGGCGATGATGAGGATCTTGCCCCTACTTATTATGGCCCCTATGAGTTAGCAGGTGACACATATGAGGAGCCGGTTCCCACTCAGGAGACTACCTTTGAGGAGGAGTAGCCAGTTAGTTATTATTTTATTTCCTTTCAGCACATACTCGGGTTTGTTCCCGATCTATCTTCTGGCTTTGTATTAACTATGGATCTGTTGTCACAATTTGTTTTATAAAAGTTAGCATTCCTATTTCCTATTACTTTCCTTGTCTATTTATTGTGGATGAGATAGATTTAAAATTACCTGTGATGACGACCTAGACAGCGTACTACCGCCGACACTGCGGCGTAGGCTGGACGTGCCCACGCACTCGTGCCCGAATAACCGGGTGCGGGTCGTGACAATTGCAGCACACCTTACCCGACTACCCCCAATTGTAGTATCCGAGACACACAACACTCCACAACAGCAATTAGTATGTTGTTGGTGATGTCTGGGTCTGAGCAGACCCAAACTTCCACCCTTGGTCCCCTACACAATCCCACACAACTCCAAACAACCCATATCACAGTGCATAAAGCCCCCACTGATATCAAGACCGAACACATGTACTCCTTTCATGCCACACACATATACACACTATCAATTCATCAAACACTTTGTGTGCACAAGTATCTCACCAAAATACACCGATACACACTCTTCACCACTCCAAACTCAACTAAAATATTATGAGCATCTATAATATATATATATATATATATATATATATATATATATATATATATATATATATGCTTGCAATGTACATGAATTTACTAGTTCATGATAACCTGTAAGCATGTTATTAATGATTTTATTTCAATTTAATTATTAATACTTTAAATATTAAATATCTAAAGTCATCGTATTTCGTTTATGAGATTATAAAATATTTCATATAATAAAATAAAATTCTTTATAATTAATTTCTCAAATCAAGAAATTATTGTCTTGATTTGAAACTCCCACGTATTATTGTTATAACAAAACTTATATAAGTATATTATTTAGATATAACAATCCTTATAATTAAAATTTAACAACAAAATACAAATATATTGAATGGTTACTATCCATAATAATATGGGACGTGTCACATTTTTTTATAATTTTATCAATTTTTCAGTATTTTATCTTTTTCGTTTTTTTCCGAAAATATGTATATATCATCAAACATGGAAATATAATTTATCACGGAATTTAATTACCGAAAATTTAATTTTCAGAATTATAATTTTTTTTACTATATAGTATTTCGTGTACCAGTCTCCTAAGTGACTACACGAAAGAAAGAAACCAAAAAATGAAAGAAAGAAAAAAAAAAGCAAAAGAAAATGACCCGGCAAAAAATATTATATCCACCAATTTGTAAGGAATATGATTCTCATGTTTAATGTTTAATGAATTTATCCGGTATTAGTAATTCCCCTGAATATTTTTTTTATAACCTAACATAAACATGGAAATATATTTCTCATCTAAAATTTTCCAGGATTTTCTTTTTTTACTGTGTTGCAAACACCCATGGTAATATTAAATTTAGTCTAACACTAGCCTCATTTAAGAAAAATATTATGTTGATCGATGACCGATGAAGAATCGGTTGGCTGTCGTTGTTCATGACTAGAATGGGTGCCCACAACGAAAACGAGTTAGAATAATTCTTTGTTTTTCAGAAAATAGAATAACAAAAACAAATAAACAATCAGAATTTTTTTTTTTTTAAAGATAACATAAATTAATTAAATTATAAATAAGATAATAAATATATAAAATTATACATAAACAAACGTGCCGCCAACCCTCTTGGCGATGCACTCATGTCACCAATGCCAAATGCCTTTTTTTAATATTTTTGTGTGACTTGGGTGACTTAGAAACAAAATGTTTAGTGACGCATTTTAGTAACGAAAATAAATTTTCAATAACTAAATAGAGCTTTTAGTGACGGATATTAGTGACGAATTATACCTTTAGTGACGATTTTTTTGCCAACAGTTTTGGCAATATAAATGCAATGTTATGTCGCAAAAGCATTGAATACATGAACGCATTTTTGGAATTTTTAATGACCAAGCATATAAAGCGTGGGCATTTCTAGCGGGAGAGGTGGACCAGTAGAATTGTAAAGCCTATTGATTCTTATTTGGGTTCGGCATGGTTGCGTACATAAGTTGAATGAATATCAGCCTAACAAATTTAGTTTATACTTTACTAGTTGTCACATGTAATGTGCTGCAGCAGAAAATGATAGATTCTTCCTCTAGCTCAAATATTAAAAAAAATGTTATTCGTCAATTTTTCTTTATGATATCAATTTTGATTATGTGATATCTCACATAATAGTTGACATAATAAATTTTAATATTAACATAAAATTAAAATTAATATTTTTTTATAATTATTATTTTTGTTAAAATTTGTTATATCAATTGTCATATTAGATGTCACATAATAGAAAATAGTATCAAATTTTTTGAATAATGAATAGCAAAATTGATGTTTGTATCCATCCACCGGTCAAAGAATATGTCGACCTTGCGGGAAAAAAATATTGTTGGATACAAAATCAAAATGTTAAATAAAGTACAC
This sequence comes from Iris macrosiphon, assembly GCA_036927795.1. Classification (NCBI taxonomy): domain Eukaryota; kingdom Viridiplantae; phylum Streptophyta; class Magnoliopsida; order Asparagales; family Iridaceae; genus Iris; species Iris macrosiphon. Next base: position 158,961,420 of record JAYESA010000016.1, read on the forward strand.
TTATCATAGCTCAGTTGTTCCCGTCTGTTTTAGAGGAATATTAACAACAAAATTTTTATTCTAAATTTTTTTGGTCTGGTGTTTGAATCATTCTCTTATTGCATGTTTGAAACATTCTCTTATTGCACTATCAAAATCATGACCTAAGCAACAAGTTGTTTTTATAAGACATGGTATGATGTATTTTCCATCTACTCACGTCTTCCAGCTAAAATAAGAACTAAAATGGGTTAATCTATTCGAAAAGGCACAGTAAGATGAGTAAATAGTTTTTCTGTTTTTATGTAATAAACACCATAAAGATCCGCTGTAAAGTTTATTCGGTGTTGTAAAAAAATTGGTGGTCCTAATATACCGTAGGTTTGTTAAATTTTTGACAATTCTGATTTCAGAGTTCTGAGCCTTCCAATATTTTTATCCCAATAAAAATAAAAGTAATTTGAGAAGTAAAAGTTAAAAACCATGAATGGAAATTTAGATCGAAACCACTATTTGAATAAATTTTTTTCTAAAATGAGTTTCTACTATAGGAATAGGTAAAATAGAATCATTTATTGGAGATGGCCTTAGCTACGTACTGAGTGATATAAAACTTGAGATGGTCATTCTCAAAATCGAACAAAGTTATTTCGAATTAAGTCCAGTCCACACCTAAGTCAAGCCCAACCAGTCCTACGTCGAAAAAAAATAAGCAACCCACCAGACATGTTCACTTGCAAGCCCAATACCCCCTGACCCAGAAGGTTGCAATTATGTTTACAATTTGTCGGCCCAACTTCCACTTACATGTACACACGAGCGAAGTATGCGGTTCAAACCCACGAAACTTCTAAGTAGTTATAGAAATGTTGGGGGTCTTTCGGGAGCATCTGCTTGCTCTGGATCTCGATTTATCGTATGATCCTTCTTAGAAACCAAAGTAGTGCCGTAAAAAACCATTATAGTGCATATTGCTACAAAAATCGATACAGTAAGAACGATCAATATTTTAGTATTTAGACAAATATAGATACTTTTTTTTTGTATGACTGTGATTAGGAATGTCAAATTTTTAAAAGTCACGATATTTTTTATTGTCAAAAGAATATTAAGATAAAATTAATATTATGATTAATGTGTGGTTAATCATATTTTTACTAAATATATCATTTTAACTAAATAAAATATTATAATTATATCTATAGACATATCATGATAAATATATTTTTATGATGATTTTTTTAAGAAATAATGTCTTACTAATTTGCTCAACTTCATCATAAGATAAGATTAATATTATGATTAATGTGTTAGTCATATATTTACTAAAACATATCATTTAAAAACAAATTACTCTAGTTATATCTTTACTAATCGTACCATCATAACCATATCTTTATGATAATATTTTTTAACAAATAATGTCTTTACTGATTTTCTCAACTTCATCATACAATTTTAAATATATTTTTAATTCGAATCATATATTTTATATAAAAAAATTATATATTTAAACTAAAAATTTAACAAGGAGTAAGTTTAAAATATCTAAGTTGTTCATATCCAATATTTTATTCTAATACTTCTACATTTTGGTAGTTTTAAAATATCTAGTTGTACATATCCAAAATTTTGACCTTTTTTTATTCCAATCATATATTTTGTATCAAAATACCTCTAGATTTAAAATAAAATTAACAAGGAGTACAATTTTTTTTACAGTATAAAATATCTACCTGTTCATATCCAATATCGTCAAAATTTTTATAGTAATATTTCGATTATGAAGCTTCAAAACTCTATTGATGGAGTTCGAAACTTCATAAATGATTCAAAATAAGGCTATCTACTAAACAAATAAGTCCTTTTTTATATATACTTACAGTAGAAGTCCATTTTTGTTCATCCATTAAAACTATGGTATATGTTCACATTTTCACTAAAGAGTTGCTACGTGTCATTTTTATGCAACATAAAACCAATTTGAGAGTGGTTTTATAAACATCATAGTAGTTTAGATCCCTAATTTGATACGTAACAATTCTTGAGTGGAAGAATAAACATATACTCTAGTGTTCGTGGGTGAACTACTCGTTACAATAGTAAAGTCCCCTAACATTTCTATTTTTTTTAGTAAATTTGTGATGCCTTTATCAAATTCAAAAAGACATATGACTTGTATAGTATTTGTGTACTCGCACGAGCCACCTTCCTCCTCGTGCTCCGCCTTCTGGTCTGTCCGGCTCCATCAATAATCAATCGGGCTTGCACGATTATTGCGCAAGCCATATAGCTGGAGTGTATCAAATTTGGTGTAGTGCCCTTGTCAAAGGCCTTCAAGATATTATAATCGGAGTTCATTTTTGTTCATCCACAAATTCTATGGTGTTTGTTCACCCTCCAATAGAAAATGCACACGTGGCATTTTCAAAGTCAAAACCACCTTGGTTGGTGAACAAAACCACTTACAAGATGGTTTTGTTTGAATGAAGATGGCACGTGTGCATTTTCTATTGGAGGGTGAACAAATATCCTAGTATTTGTGGGTGAACACAAATGGACTCATTATAATCGTGTTTTTGTGGTTATGGAAAGACGATTGGGTCGAACCGAACTCGATGTGGTTCGATAGTACCCGGTTCGGAAACCATAGCTTGGTTGAACCAAAAATAGACCAAAGATATTAGCCCGAATCAGAACAATTGAACCCCAACATCCACCACCACCACCACCACCACCACCACCATCATGGCCTCCTCTTCCTCTTCTTCTTCTTCTTCCTCCCTGGTGGACTCCCTCTTCCAGCAATCCCTTACCGACCTCATAAAATCCCTCCGGTCCACCCCTCCGTCCGCCGAGCCCTCCTTCCTCTCCTCCTCCCTCGCCTCCATCCGCCGCGAGCTCTCCTCCCCTGACCCCGAAACCAAGTCCCTCGCCCTCCAGAAGCTCACCTATCTCACCTCCCTCCACCTCCTCCCCACTTCCTCCCCACCTCCCTGGTCCCACTTCCCCGCCGTCTCCCTCCTCCCCTCCCCCCTCCTCCCCCACAAGCGCTCCGCCCACCTCTTCCTCTCCCTCTTCCTCCGTCCCTCCACCACCGACCTCCTCCCCCTCTCCACCCACCAGCTCCACAAGGACCTCACTTCCCCCTCCGACCTCCTCACTTCCCTTGCTCTCTCCTCCCTCGCCTCCGCCTCCTCCCCCGACCTCTCCCGCCACCTCGCCCCGGACCTCGTCCCGATCCTCTCCCCCGCCGCCCGTCCCAAAACCCGCTCCCGCGCCACCGCCGCATCGCTCTCCGTCCTAACCCTCTCCCCCGACTCCGTCCCCGTCATCTTCCCCCGCCTCGTCGACAACCTCTCCGACCCCCTCACCGTCTCCGCCGCCGTCAACGTATTCTGCGACCTCTCCGCCGCCGATCCCCGGTCCCACCTCCCTCTCGCCCCCGACTTCTTCAAGATCCTCTCCACTTCAAAGAGCAATTGGGTCCTCATCAAGATCGTCAAGATCTTCTCCCGCCTCGCCCCCCTCGAGCCCCGCCTCGCCAAGCGCGTCGTCGATCCGATCTGCGACCTGATAGCCAGGTCGAATGCGAAGTCGCTGGTCTACGAATGCGTACTCGCCGTCTTCGCTAGCTTTAGGGATTACGATAGGGCGGTCAGGGTCGCAGCTGATAAGCTGAAGGACGAGTTCTTGAATTCCGACGACGATCCAAATCTTCGGTACCTGGGGCTGCGTGCGCTGTCGGTGCTCGGGAACGACGGGCACTCGTGGGCGGTGGAGACGAACCGGGAGGTGGTGGTTAGGTCGTTGATGGATCCGGATACGAATATCCGGCACGAGGCGCTGAATCTCGTGATGGGCATCGTTTCGGAGAGCAATGTTGTGGAGATAACCCTGCTTTTGGTCGGGTACGCGCTTAGGTCAGATCCCGAGTTTGCGAACGAGATTATTGAGGCTGTTTTAAGGGTTTGCGGCAGGAACTATTTTGAGATAGTTGAGGATTTTGATTGGTACGTGAATGTTCTTGGGGATGTGGTGAGGATCCCACACTGTTGGAAGGGGGAGGAGATCGAGAGGCAGCTTGTGGATATTGGGCTGAGGGTGAGGGATGCTAGACCGGAGCTCGTCCGCGTGGCGAGAGATCTGTTGATTGATCCGGCGTTGCTCGGGAATCATTTTCTAGATAGGGTTCTCTCTGCTGCGGCCTGGGTCTCGGGGGAGTATGTGGAGTTCTCGAAGAATCCATTGGAGCTATTGGAGGCTCTGCTGCAGCCGAGGACTAGTCTTCTGTCGTCTTCGGCGAGAGCTGTTTATGTCCAGGCCGTGCTTAAAGTTCTTGTATTTTATTTTGATTCTTATATTGAGCAAATTGGCACAGACGCTAATGTTGATGACAGTGACAATAGCAATGGCGTCGAGAGTGAAGATGGTGCCAGCACTTCTCAACAGCCAGAGAGCAGGAAACCCTTCACACATGAATCTCTTGTGTACATTCTGAATTTGGTCGAAAAGTCGATAGGGCCACTATCGGAATGTCATGAAGTGGAGGCGCAGGAAAGGGCACGGAATGTGCTCGTTTTGATTTATATTTTGAAACAAAGTCAGGATTGGGGAAAAGGTGAAGAGGGTTTGAGTAATGATAGCAGGATTCATGAGATTGTGAAGCGCATGAAAGGGGTATTTTCCGAAGAACTAGGTCCAGTCTCTATTCAAGCCCAGCAAAAAGTTCCTGTTCCAGAGGGGCTCATTCTTAAAGAAAATCTTGCCAATTTAGCAACAATTTTGGGTGAGGACGATATTGTTCCAACTTCATCCACTTTGTTTTCTCATGGAAGCCATCATCGTACAGAAATCGAGGAAGAATCTGAACCAGGGACAGAGTCAACATCCTTACTAGCTGAACACCGTAAGCGTCATGGCTTGTATTATCTTGCTCCTGTAAAAGATGGAGCTGAATTGAATGATTACCCGAAGGCTAACGACCCGTTGTTATCAGTCAGCCAAGGTGATACTGCGGATGAACTGTTGAGGCTGACTGAGAAGTCAATTATCCCTAGAAAGGCAAAAGCCAAGAAGCCACGCCCAGTAGTAGTGAAATTGGAGGAAGGAGATAGTATACCGACGTCTTCCAAGCCCGTGTCAACATCAAAGGATGATATATTATCTGGTGCAATTCGGGAGGTTCTTTTGGGAAGTGAAGGAAGCAAGCCAACATCATCTCAAAAGGTAGCTTCTCAAAAGGTAGCTTCGGAGAAGTCGTCTAGGAGAAAGTCAAAGGATGTGCCAGTAATTAGTGACACTCTCTCTCAGCCCAAAGAAAATTTGGGTGAGATTGAACAAGGGGGTTCAAGTTCAAGGAGGAGCAAACATTATAGACATGGTAAAGAAAGGCATAGAAGTCACCACGAAAATGAGTATAAGGAAGGGACAAGTCATACAAGCCGGCAAAGTGACAGGCACCATCATGGAAAACATAAGCATAGACAAAGAGCAGATGTTCCTTTAGCTGTTGTGCCCCAAGCACAAGTCATCCAGGATTTTCTTTTGTAGTTGATGCGTTCTACTTGGATTCATGTTTTATTGTGTTTGTGAAGAAACTTTTCCTTTTGTGTGATGCAGACGCTTGTCTTGTTAAGAAGGTCAGCTAGCTTGATTTTCCCTCTCCTCGTTCTTGTTACATAGTTTCCTTTAAAGCTTAGGTAGTTTCTTTTACATGAAAACATCTTGTAGCTTGGATTGTTTCTTATTAAAGCCTTATCCCAGTTGATCTAAGATTGTTATTTTTGTGACCTTTTAAATTTTAATAAAAAAAATTTATATGCAAAACATTAAGAGTGTTGGAGAATCCCGTGATTCTCTCTCCTCTTATTATTAGTCATTATTAGAGAAGATTTTATGTTTTTATTTAGTTTTCTTTTCCCTTAAGGTTCTCCTTGATTCAAGGATGGACATTGATTGTATTTCTTCTATTTAAACGAGTCTTGGGGCTGAAGAATAATATATGAAGCATTCACCACTTGTTTTCTAATATGGTATCAGAGCCAAGTTCCCTAACCTAGGGTTTGTAAGATTTTTTTTCCCTAAATTCGTTTCTTCAACTCGGTTAGGCTCTCAATTGCCGATTCCAATAGATGGTTGTAAGCCCTCACCGGCTCAACAAACAACGACGACTCCACAACAGAAGGCGAAGCAGGCCGTGGCGATGGTGGTGGTGCTGGTCGCGGTGCTGGCACTGACGGAGGTGTTGGTCGTGGCACTGGCGGAGGCATTGGTCGCAGTGCTGGCGGCGACAATGGAGACGAAAGTTCTTTCGGAGAGAGCGACTTCAACACATGTTTCAATAATCAGGAGGGATCCTCAAACTCCCTTAAGGTCAATGTTCCTAAGATGAATGGAAAAAATTATAATGAATGGGCCCAAACCGTTTGTTTGGTATTGGAAGGCAAAATAGAGCTTGGTTTTTTGACGGGAGCAATAGCAGAACCGACAATAGAACCTTTTTTCAAACAATGGAAGTCTGAAAATTCCTTGATTATTGCCTGATTAGTGAGTTCTATGGAAACCACAATAGGCAAGCCGTACATGTTTTTACCTTTTGCAAAAGCAGTGTGGGAAGCTGTCAAAGAAACATACTATGATATCCAAAATTTCTTCCAGATCTTTGGCTTAAAGTCAAAGTTGTGGCATGTTAAACAAGAAGACATGGATGCAACTACTTATTATAATGAGATGTAGACTCTGTGGCAAGAGTTGGATCTCTGTTATGATGACAGTTGGAGGTGTGCATAAGATAGTGTTATGTTCCTCAAGAGGCAAGAGATTGATCGTGTCTTTATGTTTCTTGCTGGGTTGAATAAAGACCTTGATGAAGAGGCCGAATTTTGGGGAAGATACCACTGCCAATGCTTCGTGAATTTTTTTCAGAAATAAGAAGGGAGGAGGCACGATAAGGAATCATGATGGGTAAGGCACCTCAAAGTTCAGAATATGAAGGCTCGGCTCTGGCCACTAGGAACTTCAACGAAAGTAAGAAGTCGGACAAACCTTGGTGTGATCACTGCAAAAGCGCATGGCATACGCGTGAAACATGTTGGAAGTTTCATGGCAAGCCTCTGAATTGGAAGAAGAAATGTGGTAATGAGGGTCGTGCATTCCAGGCTAGTAATTCAGAACAAGGGCAGCAATCTTCTTCAACTCAACTTTCACTCACGACGGAACAACTAGACAAACTGTTCAAACTTCTCGAATCTCAAACTCCTTCTTGCTCTATAGCACAAAAAGGTAATTATGCTCTTCTTAGTGTCAGTCTCAACCACACTTGGATAGTAAATTCAGGTGCAACCGATCACATGACAACTGAATCTACTATGTTTTCTTCATATAGTCCTTGTGCAGGGAATCAAAAAATAAAAGTCGCAGATGACTTTTTCAGCTATTGCAGGTAAAGGTTCAGTTGTGTTGTCTCCGATGTTGACTCTTAAAGATGTTCTTCATGTTCCAAACCTATCTTGTAGCCTAGTGTCTGTCAGTAAATTAGCCCAAGATTTTTTTTTGTCAAACTAACTTTTTCCGTTCTCACTGTGTCTTTCAGGATTTGAACTCGGAGAAGATGATTGACAGTGCTAAGAAGAATGAAGGACTCTACTACTTCGACATTGGACCTAAATCACAACTACATTCAAAACCGATAAGTTCCTGCTTTGAGTCTTTTTTTGTTTCGAATAACGATGACAACATTATATTATGGCATTTACGATTAGGTCATCCTAGTTTTCGTTATTTAAAACACTTGTTTCCTAAGTTATTTCGTAATAAAGATTTGTATTTGTTTAAATGTGAAGCATGTGAATTTGCAAAACATAATCATTCCCATTTTCCAATACAACCTTATAAGCCATCAAAACCTTTTTCTATTATTCACAATGATGTTTGGGGCCCTAACCGTACAAGTACACTTTCTCACAAAAAATAGTTTATCACATTTATAGATGACCATTCAAGAGTATGTTGGGTGTCCTTATTAAAGAGAAAATTCGATGTTTGTCAGGCTGTAAAGGACTTTTTTAAAATTGTGCAAAATCAATTTCAGACAATTATTCAAGTCTTTAGAAGTGACAATGGCGGAAAATACTTCAACACAATTTTGGGTGATTTTTTTCTTCAAAATGGAATTGTGCATCAAAGCTCATATCATAATACTCCCCAACAAAATGGAGTTGCAGAAAGAAAAAATAGACACTTATTGGAGGTGTCTAGAGCTTTACTCTTCTCAAATAAAGTACCAAATTATTTATGGGGTGAAGCAATTTTAAATGCTGCATATTTAATTAACAGAATGCCTTCCAAAGTTCTCAATTTTCAAACTCCAATTCATATTTTCAAAGAATATTTTTCTGTTACTCGTGTTCAACTGATTTGGCATTAAAAAATTTTGGTTGCACAATATTTGTTCATGAACATAAGAATATTGGCAAACTCGAACCACGTGCTATACAATGTGTTTTTGTAGGGTACTCTCCAACCCAGAAGGGTTATAAATGTTTTGATAAAAAGAAGAAGAAAATATTTGTCACTATGGATGCCACATTCTTTGAAAACAAACATTTTTTTGATGATACTCATCTTCAGGAGGAAAACTTAAAGGAAAACTCGTTTCAAACTGAGAGCATAAGTTTTTTAAATAACTTGTGCATGCCTATATCACAAAATTCTAAGCCTTGTACTTCTGCACCAACAAAAAATGGACATGATTCATTATCTGAACCTACTCCTGCTATGAGTAAGGAGCTCGATGAATCCGAGCCTACACTTTCTCATAAAAAAACAATGAGAATCTTGAAGATGATAATAATGATGAACTAATTGAAATGCCACAAAATGATGAGTTATCTAAAGAGAACAGGTTCGAAGTAGGAAACAAGACTTGGAAAGGAAATGTGTTTGTGAGGAAGAACCATAAAGAAGGAGATGTGTCAACATCTCAACGCTACCATGAATCTGAACCGAGGAATAATCAACCTCCTAAGAAAAGAAAAGGTAAATCTATCTCTGTTTCTGAGAGTCATATCAGGTATCCTGATATAGATGATCCCATAGCTGTTAGAAAACCTGTTAGATCTTGCCCTAAATATTCTATGCCCGATTTTATATCATATTCAAACTTGTCTTCATCTTTTTCTGCCTTCACCTTCCAATTGTCTAGTATAGAGATTCCAAAGAATGTACATGATGCTCTAGAAGTTCCAAAGTGGAGGAAAGCTGTATTTGAGGAGATTGAAAGCTCTTGAAAAAAACAAAACTTGGAGAGTCATGATACTACTAGTTGGTAAGAAGACCATGGAATGTAACTGGGTGTTTACTGTAAAGTATAATTCAGATGGGTCAGTTGAAAGGTATAAGGCTCGCTTGGTGGCTAAGGGTTTCACTCAAACCTATGTCATAGATTACTCAGAGACATTTGCTCATGTTGCAAAATTGAATATTGTAAGAATACTTTTATCTCTTGTGACTAACCTGGATTGGCCTCTACATCAGTTGGATGTTAAAAATACCTTCCTCAATGGTGATCTAGAAGAAGAAGTATACATGGATGGTCCTCCTGGCTTTGAAGACAAATTCGGATCAAAGGTATGCAAGTTGAAGAAGTCTCTTTATGGCTTAAAGCAATCTCCGAGAGCTTGGTTTGAAAGGCTTACTCAGTCTATGAAGAACCAAGGGTACACTCAAGGACAAGCTGATCACGTTTTATTCACAAAATTCTCCTCTGATGAAAAATTTGCTGCCTTGATTGTTTATGTAGATGATGTTGTCCTCACTGGAGATGATAAAATTGAAATGAGAAGAGTAAAAGAGAGACTTGCTACAGACTTTGAAATCAAGGACTTAGGATCCTTGAGATACTTTCTTGGTATGGAGGTTGCTCGATCGAAGAAAGGAATTGTGGTTTCACAGCATAAATACATTCTCGATCTATTGCGAGAAACACGAATGAGTAGTTGTCGACCAGCCGACACCTCCATGGATTCTAATACAGAAGTTTGGGGAGAAGAAAATGTTCATATTGACACCGGAAGATACTAGAGGTTGGTGGGTAGGCTAATTTACTTGTCTCACACTAGACCTGAAATTGCCTTCTCAGTCAGTGTAGTGAGTCAGTTTATGCATTCTCCTTATGAGGAACATCTTGAGGCAGTTTATAAGATATTGAGATACTTGAAGGCTAATCCCGGAAAGAGTTTATTTTTTAAGAAGACTAGTGAAAGGAATGTGTCTATCTTCACTGATGCAGATTGGGCAGGTTCAGTCACAGACAGAAGATCAACCTCTGGATATTGTACCTATGTATGGGGTAATCTTGTGATATGGAGAAGCAAAAAACAAGGAGTTGTAGCAAGAAGCAGTGCAGAAGTCGAGTTTAGAGCTATGGCTCAGGGTATTTGTGAAGGACTATGGATTCAAAGAGTCCTGGAGGAACTTAAGATGAAAATTGAGCTTCCATTAAAGTTATATTCTGATTAGTAAAGCTGCCATTAGCATAGCCCACAACCCGGTTCAACATGATAGAACCAAACATATTGAGATTGACCGTCACTTCATAAAAGAGAAATTAGATACCGGAATCATATGTTTACCATTTGTGACCTCTAGTCAGCAAACTGCGGACATCTTAACCAAAAGTTTGCCAGACCCGTCTTTCAGCATTTGGTAAGCAAGTTGGATATGATAAATATCTATCCACCAACTTGAGGGGGGTGTTGGAGAATCCCGTGATTCTCTCTCCTCTTGTTATTAGTCATTATTAGAGAAGATTTTCTGTTTTCATTTAGTTTTCTTTTCCCTTGAGGTTCTCCTTGATTCAATTTCTTTTCCCTTAAGGTTCTCCTTGATTCAATGATGGACATTGATTGTATTTCTTCTATTTAAATCAGCATTGGGGCTGAAGAATAATATATGAAGCATTCATCACTTGTGACATCTGGAATTACCAATTTCAACACGAGTATGAGATAACAATTGAACTAAGCATATAGATACCATAAAATGCATCTTAGATGGATACTATAGAATGTTTCACGAAATTGAATCCCCTCATGTATTATCCTCATTTTTTGTATTAGAGTGCTTGATCATTTCAATTATTTGTACCTAGAGAAAATAATTATTCATGATTATTTAAAGAATCTATTTCCTAAATTTGGGGAATTGTAAACCCCCTGATTTTTCAAAATTTTTAAAACTGGATTTTTCACAATTTTCTGGAATTTTTGGGAATTTTCTGTAATTTAAAACAGGGTTTTAAATATTCAAATGATTTTTAATTGATAATAAATGATATTAAAATATTAGAAAAATAATATTTTTGGGTGTAAAACGAAAAACTGGACTTAGGGCAATTTTTCTGGAATTTATCGGACCCCGGACCTATTTTTAAATTACCGAAAACTATTTATTTATTTAATTATTTATTTATTTATTAATTAATTACTGATTATTAATATTATTATTAATATTATTATTATTTTTACTTTATTTTATAATACCCAGCCCAACCCAATAGCCGGCCCATTGGGCTCGACCCAGCCCACCCGCCTATCGGGTCGGGTCGGGTCTGCCCGAACCCGACCTACCGCCCGTACCCGGCCACCCTCACCCACGAACCCAGCCCCCCGCGTTCTCCGGCGGCGCCCGCGTCCGGCGCCGCTCCGCCCGCCTCGCGCCGCGCTGCCCGCCACGACGCCCTCGCTCCGCCCATCTCGGCCCCCAACCGTCGCCTCCACCCTTTAAAAGCCCTCCTCCTCCTCGTCCGATCTCCCCCACCGCCCTAGCTAACCCCCTCAGCCACCGCGCCGGCTCTCCTCCTCCGCCCGGCCGTCCTCCTCCTTCCCCCTCGTCTCCACCGCCGCAGCGCCGTGACGCTCCGCCGTGCATACCCCGACGAAGCCCAGCCGCCGTCGAGCACAACCGCAGCAGTAAACAGCAGCAGCCGCGCCTCCTGCCGCGCGCCTCCGGCCGACCTCAATCGCCTCCGCCTCGCCGCCGAGCGCCTCGCCGCCCTAGCGCCGGTCCCCTCCGCCTCCGCCTGGCCGCAGAGCGCCGTCCTCCGGCGAGAATCCGAAACCCTAACCCTATTCTCGAATCCCTGTGTCCGACACAAGTCGGACACGAGTCGGACATAATTTGACCCTAATTTTTTGGTCCCCTTCAGGTACTTGTAATTTTTTGCTCGTAGCTCCGTTTTCGTTTCCGCAAATTGCGTTGCGAAGCCTGTATGACCCTCTCGGTGCCCGGACAAACTGCTCGGGGCATCGCGTCCTGTGGTGATCGCACACCGCGATCCAAAAACAGGAAAAACCAGACCCTGTTTCACCCCGGAACCGAGTACGCCCGCCAAACGGGACGACTTGGTCGCGCGCGGTCTTCACAGATACGTGCGCATAGTCGATACGGACGTGTAGGATTTCGCAGAAGTCGATTCGGGTGTGCGTGCACACCGGAATCAACGCATATCCGCGGACATCGCCCCGTATCCGTACTTTCTGGGACGCGCCCTAACTTTGTGTACACACGTCGGATCGAGACGAAACTTGCGCCATCGGACTCGTAGCAATACGCTGGTCCTGCGGGTCAAGTTTGGTTCGATTCTGAGAACGTTGACGAAATCGCGTGTCGTGGGCCCCACAGGCCCCGCTCGACGGGCGATTTTGTGATCGGCTTATCGGAATCCAATTCTGGAAGTTCCGTTGGGTTTGTATCATCGTTCCTGACCTGTTGACACTAAGTTTGGTGAATTTGGAGACCGTTGACCCGGACGCGTTTTTCGGTGCAAAGTGGGCCCACCGGTGGACCCCGTTTTGGCCCGAAACTGCCGTTTCTGCCCTTGTCTCCAATTGGACTCAAGGACAGACGTTTCTAGCTGATTGATATTTTCTGGATCTGATGGTGATGTTTGTTTCAGCAACCGGAGTACCGCCTGCAATTCCCGCCGAAGTCAGAGCCGAAATCAGAGCCGGAACCACAGGCAAGTGTACCTTGCCAAACCCTGCAGCTTGCTAATAATTTTCTGGGCTTAATTATGCATTAGTGGGCAAGTAAAGCTTGCCAAGTCTCAGTAATTCTTAACATAGTATTTTACTTGATTTCTTGTGGAATTAAATATAAACTTGTTTTAACTGCTAACCTAGGAAGCGGGTGACGTGCTTAGTGTCCGATCATAGTCGGGTGCCAACTCCGTACGCGGGGTTGTGTAACGTCACTTAGGCATGGATAACGAGACCCGATAATTCTCGTACTTGTCCTATCAAGTACACCAGAACCCAGGACACTTGACACTATTTAATGAGACAGAGTTTTCCTGAGACATTCGAGGTGATTCTGTATAGGATGCATGGTTATGACATAGACTTTACATTTGATTCATAGCTATCAGACTTGCTGCATTGGTTATAATCGTGCGTGACATGGACATGAGGCATCGTGGACATGAGAGGTGGGATTACATTGGGTGGGGAGAGACACACAGACTACAGGCTGATATTATATATATAAAACATAGTATATTTCAGAGTATAATTCATAGTTATTGCCGCTACCGGCTCCCCGACACAGAGCTTGTAGTGGCTTCAGCCTGAGTTCTAGTGCTGCTCTCATATTGCATATCACTTAGCTGGTTACATAGCTTACCCTCTTGTTTAATTATCTGCCGCACTGTATTTATTTTGGCTTGTATTTTCTGTACCTTGCTGTCCCCTGAGGACCTGGATCCGGATTATGTCCCCAGGTACAGCTGAAGAGAACTACCCAGAGGTGTACGGTACAGGAGCACTCCTTGGAGCAGAACCAGGAACAGAGGACGAGATAGTGGCCGAAGATTTCTCCTGAGCCCGGCTTCATCTACACAGTATTTCCGTTTCAGTATTTTATTTCCTGTCTATTTTTCCTTAAATGTAACAGACATATTCTCGGATTGTTTCCCGAGAGAACCTAATTTGATATTGCATATTTATTTCTATTGCATTTATTTCCTGGCATTAATCTGTGCTATTTCTGTGGATGAGATTAGAAATACCTGGGACTTGTACTTATTACTGCTAGACTACAGCTTAAGCATGCCCTGATGGATCCATTAAATTGGGTTGTCCATCGGTGCGTGCTGCTGGCCATTGCTCACGTGCTCAGTCCCTCGTCATTTTGGGACTGGGGCGTGACAGGAATCATATAGAACATACTGTATGAAGCACGAGTTCTCCATTTAGGAAGGCGTACTGATACTCCTTGGGTACTTACAAACCCAAATTTTTATTCCCAACTCTAATTTTGGATACTTCTTTGGTACATTGGGTGTACTTTTCTAATTGCAAATTATTGGATATGACCATGTATTTCAAAGTACAACTTGGATACTTTAAGTACAACTTGGATACTTTTATTTTAGAACTCAAACTTTCTTAATTTGTAAACTTTAAACTACATTTGATTCGTTTAGACTAAACACTAGGCTTAAAGTACATCATTTTTGACTAAATTCATTTGATAACTCTCTCTCTCTCTCTCTCTCTCTCTCTATATATATATATATATATATATATATATATATATATATATATATATATATACACCCTCAACTTGTCCTATATGTTCACTTTGTTACCGTGAACTTCTTTGTCTTCATATTTATATCTTAAACTTTGTTTTATCACTTAAATATCCTCACCTATATTAAATTGTCAACAAAAGAAAGTAAATGACGTTTATAACCCCGGTGCCACCAAGAAGATGGTGGTGGTGTTGGTATTGAAGAGGGGGGGTGGGACTGCTCAATGTTGCAAGAGAGGGGAGGGGTAGACGGTCGGTAGAGGCACCAATTGGAAGAGAGAAAGAAGATGACGGTTGTGGATTCAGGTTTAGGGAGGGGGGAGATGATGATGGTTTAAGGTGAGAAGATAATGATGGTGAGTTAGAGTTTAGGAGAAAGAAGATTATAGTGCCGGGAATGGGATGCAATGGGATGAGGAAGGAGGAAGAAGAAGGTGTTTTTGGAGATGATGATGGTTTAAGGTGAGAAAATGATGATGGTGAGTTAGAGTTTGGTGAGTTAGAGTTTAGGAGAAAGAAGATTATAGTGTTTTTGGAGAGAGGAGGGGAGGGGTAGACGGTCTGGCTCCAGCCCGCCCCAACCTACACTTGGATCTGCCCCTGATCAACACCGAGTGGGAATGGAATACAATGGGATGACGAAGGAGGAAGGAGGAAGAAGATGGTGTTTTTGGAGTTGAGGTTCAATGATGAAAGAAGGACAAAGATGGTGGAGGATTAGGGTTTTAGGGCTAAGGGTGTTATAGTAAAAAATTTGTGGATTGTGACACTAGTTAGCAAATTGATAGTAACCAAGAAGTTGAAGGTATAAATGTGAACAAAAAAAGTCCAGGATAACAAATTGAACATAGGACAAAGTCGAGGGTATTGATATGTAGCTGGATATTACATATTAACCATATCCGTACCTTACGGAGCTATACATAGATGAATGTGAGCAGCTCAAAAGTGATGAGTGGTAATATTGACATATAGCCAGAAAAAAAAAAGTTGGACTGTGCGAAGGTGGTGTGTGCAATTAGTTATGTTTTCGGTCAATACAGGGCATTTTTTTTTAGTCACTTGCATTGTCAAACATCACAGATTGGTGATTGCATACAATTTATTACACCAACACCAATTGTGTGACTGTACGTAGTCAGTTGATCAGGGGCGGATCCAAGTGTAGGTTGGGGTGGGCTGGAGACCAGTCCAATTTTTTTTTTCCATATAATTTTTTTTTTTTTGATTTTTTTGTAGGAGTTAGCATACACCTAGCCCACCCTAGTTTATATTTCTGGATCCCCTATGTAAGTGATTGACCTTTACTTTTCTGGATGGAATTGGAGTTCTACTTTTCTATAAAGAGTACATCAAACCTAAACTTGATTTCTAGGTTGGAAAAAGCGTAGGAGAAATATATCTAGAATCGGCATTTGTAACTATCACACTGATTCAGCTTTTGTACGGACAAGAAGGGTATGCCACGATGATGTGGACCATGTGGTCTGGGAGGTGTCTGGTGGAAACGATGATGAGATTGGATGTGCTGCACGCATTTAAAAGTTCATGCGTCTGGTGCATTGTGAAGTTATTCAACAAGAAGTACATCGTAAACAATGGATAAGCTTGAAGACTTTCTGTTATTATATCCAAAAGGACAATATGAGAGCTGCTTGGTTGGTCAATCAATACAATTTTGGTGATAAACTTCCAATCTTTTGTACCAGAAGGCAGAAGACCTTAGGTTTGTCACTTGTGCTATTATGTGTCTATTCCATACTTGTGCTCATCTCTTCCCCTCTTCACTTTTCTATCTAATAAATCTCTCAATTTGTACTTGTATCGAGCTTGGAGAGAGAGATCACTTTCATCAAGAAGAATGGGCGTATCTGGCCAAGGATAGGCTTTGGGTTGTCAATTTCTCTGTTCTACCTAGTCACATAACTTATCAAGGTAACTTTCCTTCATGGGGAGTGTTTTCAAACTTTGTGGTTATTGATGTTTTTGACTGAATTTATGAGATATGATATGTTGACTTGGGCTATGTATATTGAGCTTGATTTAGTTCAAGTGTGTTAAACAAAGGAACTGCATCTAAGTTGGTATCTCTACTTAGTTTACTACTAGAATTGTTCATAGAACGGTTTTATTGTGCTGAAATGCAAGTTAGGTCCTGTTTTGTCCATGATATTATCTTAATTGAAACTTTAGAATCCTATATTGCATTTTTTTTTGGTAAGAATTTCCACAATGTAAATTGACAAATTATTTGAATTGTTGCTTTCTGCCCTGTTAAGATTATGGAGTTCATTCTGGCTTTTCAAATTAAATATGTATCCTCAACAAAATGTACTACATTTCCCTCCATTTTCTATATGTAGGTGAGTGGGCCTCGTAAAAAAGTTTCTCATATACATACCTGTCTATGGTTTCTGTTTTGCCTTGTCATTAACTTTGTCTGAAATTTGACCTATTCGCTGTTTCAGCGTTTGGATCTGTCGGTCTGCCCACATGATGATTTATATTTAAATGTGTATTGCAATTAATAAGAAAAATATGAAAAGTAAAAAAGGAGAGAGGTAAAGTTCATATATTTGATTAAGAAATGATTAAAAAAATGATTATGAAAGTCGCAAGAGGGTGTCACTTGGTGCGACGGTAGGCTTGTTGCTTGCTTCATGGAGGATGCAAATCCAAGTCATGGAAACAGGCTTTCCATATCTATGGCGGTAAGGGTGCGTACATCTTGATCCTCCCTAGACCATGCATAAGCCGGAGCCTTGTGGCACTTGGCCGCCTTTTTCTTTTTCACTTATGAAAGTCGCGGCTACATGGAGGGTTTACTTCACTGAAGGTAAACTTAACTGAAAACATGAAGTAACCAGTGACTCAATACAAATAATGTATATTATTTGTATGAGGTCTCAGGTAACGTGTACTAGGATAAATTCTGATGCACCATTATACAATGCAGTGGATCACAATCTTATAACTACTATATGATCACTGAAGGTAAACTTAACTGAAAACATGGCCTTTCACTTATGAAAGGCCATTGCATGTGAAGGTTACGAAATGAAGGAATTGCACCATTGAGAAGTGGTGATATCCTCGTCTTGCTTGCTGGAGAGAGGAAGCTTTCAGACCAGCGTTACATTTAAGTTTCATCGGAAACTTGAGTTCTAGTGGTACATTTCGTATTAGACAGCTTCTCTAATTTTCATCAGAACAAGGTGAAAATTGTGATGTAAGTTGAAACTGACATTCTGGAATAATGTAGCTGTCCGCAGCACCAGTGGTAACTGCTTCTGCAGTGTTTAGGGTAGTCATTATTGCTCTCATAACCACACTTCTTTGCTGCTTGTCCAAGAACAACATTGCAAGCAGTTGCAAGTGTCCTGGAAGCAGTTGTTATCACCCCTGGAGCAGTGATCCCCACCCAGAGAGCGGTTATTGCCGCTCTTGCACTGTTACAAACTGAGGCAATGTGTGGACACTGATCACGCCAGTAGTGATTGCTGCCCAGTTTGACATGCATGACAATTAGTTTTGCCATGAACGATGGTCATCTTTGTCCATATCCCATCCCAGACTATTTTTTGAGTTGGTCTTTAGTGCCAAGGCTCTATTGGTCTTTGTAGCATTTGAAACATCCTCAATTGACAGGCCCTAAAGAAGAAGGTTGGGATCATCATTTGTCATCTATTGGCCTAAATTGTGAAATCTCTCAAAAGTTCACGAGTGTCACTGAATCTATTCAAAACCACTGAATCTGTTGATCGTTGATTGAAATTGACCAAGAGATGTTACCCTTTTAGAAGCTTTTCTAACCTATTCCGTTTTCTTGCAAACTATCTGTAAGCCCCTTTGAACTGTAAGAGGAGGCGGAGACACTATTTTGAATTGTGAGAGAGGACAAAATCTTCCATCACGAGATTGATTGTAAAGTCTTGAGCCAAGTTTGTTTGGGGATTGGATTAAGCAAAGGATGTCTGTGAAACAGGATACATTATGTTACTTTGCTCTCCATTTTCTACTCTTACCATATTTGTATTGAATTCTTTTGCTAGAAGTTTTTTTTTCCAATGTTAACCTAGAATCCTATTCTACCCCTTCTAGGGTTGTATTGTTGATTTTCTCTCCACCACTGAGCAGAGAGAAGTGGTTTTTTTTCTTTCTATTCTTTAATCAGATAAGGGTGTTTCTTGTCAATTTAGAACTTTGTGACAGTAATTTTCTAATAGGGCGAAGGTCAAAATGAGTGTTGGGGGTGGGGGTGTGTTTGTGTTTGTGATGGGTTGGGGTTAACGTTTGATGCTGTAGTATATCGTAAAACTTGTTTGCTTGCATTGTATCATTAAATCAGATCTTAACAACGACTTTGGGTTCATGTGGGCAGGTGGTTATTACTTTCTGTTGGTGAAACCTCCATTTGTTGAAAACAACACTGCTGCTGCCACTTTTAGGAAAACAGACCATTAAAGCTCGATTGATTAATTGTGATCCTTGGTTATACCAATACTACTATTCCTCTCTAAAATGAATGGAAGACGCCAATTATGAAGTGACTTTTTTGCTTTCAGCTTCCAGAAAAGTGCACATCTGGATTTCACATAGCTGCTTCTTTGATATATACATATATACTGGAGTCTAATCGACTGCATATCTGCCGTAATTGTGTTCTGCAGGTTATCATGCCATTTTATCACCAAGCTCACAAGCTCATTGAATTGGCGAACACGGAAGACAGGCTGCAGGCTTGAAAGGATGCAGAAATTGCGGACAGGATGGAGCCCATTTGATGGGAGCAAAGGAGCGAGGTTTATATTGATGTGGAGGTGCTTTCTACTATCTGAACTGAAGTTATCATATGAAGTTCTGGAGGGACTTACAAGAGTGCAGATGTTTATAGTACGTGATATATAAACAGATATTAGTTTTCTTGTTGGATGAACAAATAGAATTTGTGAATTTTTACGATTTAAAGAGATCCAGTTTTATGAAATCAAGATGCTTCTACTTCAGTATTGGTCTTGATTAATAATCTATTGTTTTTCCAGGATCTGTTGTCATTTATGCAGTGACCCTCACATCTATCATTTGTGCTATACAACTCAAATTTTGTACAACACAAAACATGTGTTAGCTTTCAGAGATGTGACCAGATATGCTTATTTCTTGGTTATTACATCAAGCACTTAACTTTTTTTGGTGACACTGGCATAAGGTTACTGTAGCTCTCATTTCCTAAACTACAGGATGGATTTTAAGAATATAGATATGACACGCTAACATTGGAAGGGTACTTAATTTTTCTATTTAGGTTCTTTAAAAAAAATCAAGGAATGAAATGTTTGTAATCCAACTGCTTTTTATTGCCGAGTTTTAAAAATAAAGAACTCATGAGTTCCTCTAGGATTTTTGTTTCCTAAAACCTGCAAACAGAATATCAAGATTCCTCTGTTCCATTTTCCATTCACCACTCTCAAATATGGCTACTCTTCCATCACACTCGTCCCCCATCATTCCTTTGTAGTTGCATGTCAACTAGATATTTATAGATATAAGGAATTCTTTTGCTTAGGTTAATTGGTTGTCTGGCTGTTAAATAGAAAGCTTGAAGATTACTAGAATTTTTCTTTCTTTCTAATTCTACCAAGACCTTTGAATTTAAGTTCTCAATTTTTTCTCTTGTTCTTTTCTGATTCTCTTCATCCTAGTTGCATGTTAACTAGATATTGTAGCTCCAGTCTAAGTGAAATCTCAACAAATAAATTACTACATTTCAATCAACCGCTCAGGTTACATTTAATGTACAGATACGAAATGGACAGAAAACAGACACGGGATACAAAAAAATTCAGATAGGTAAGCATTTACTTGAAAAATAGAGACACGGATACCAGGCACGGACACGATACGTATACATATACCATTCTCCCATGTCCATGCTACATAGTCTCTAACTGGATTAAGTGCTCATGTTAGATTAGATTGAGCAATTAGAAGTTAATCGGAGAGTATCTATTTTACTCGACGAAATATGAACGCTCCAAAATGGTTGCCTTGCTCGTATCATGTTTGTGTCAAACAACATGTCAGACACAACGTGATACATTTCAAAACACACCAAAGATGGTGCTGTGTTGGTATCATTAGGTCTGTTTTGTGTTGTATTCGTGTCCTACCTAGAAGCTTAAGGAGTATCTCCACAGTGGTAACAAGAAATGCATATGAACTGTGTTCTATCATTTTTCAAGATAAAAGATCTTTAGGACAAGTGTAGAATGTAGATCCGTGATATATTACTAGAAGTGCAATAAATATTGATATTCATGGAGGTTGGTCCTATATTTTTCATAATCATACTTTATAATTTCTAAGCTTGTGTTTACTAAACATTGTATGATTGTATCCTAAAAATACATATTGATCTCCACTGATCATTTGATATCAACAGTCAGTGGAACGGGAACGTTTGTCGATAATCAACACCGAGCACCGCCGTCTCCTCGCCAATGCTCTCACCTTCACTCCTTC
This sequence comes from Iris macrosiphon, assembly GCA_036927795.1. Classification (NCBI taxonomy): domain Eukaryota; kingdom Viridiplantae; phylum Streptophyta; class Magnoliopsida; order Asparagales; family Iridaceae; genus Iris; species Iris macrosiphon. The sequence continues at coordinate 158,982,516 of JAYESA010000016.1, forward strand.
TCCTGTCAGAATCATCCATCGATCCCTCTCTTCAACTTCACCTACATTCGCGTCCACCTCACCAATTCTCGCCTCAGCTCCCCAGGCTCTGGTGGAGAGATGAGGCGAGGGAGCGGTTGCTAGTACAACAACGGGAGTGCGGAGTGAGGTTCGCTTCTTGTCTGTGAGAAAGGTTTTTTTGTGTGTGAGAAAGTTCCGACTAAGGTGCTCTATGGTTCTCATTCTCAGTAGCCATATGATCTATAGATTGAAACTACAGCAACTTTTGTTGTATTATTAGACTCTTTCAGTTTGCTGCAAGTTGCAATCGTGTTTGCTTACCTAGCGAAACTAATTACCACATCATAATAGAGAACTATTTGCACATCATTTCAAGCCTGTAAGAAAAGCTACCTAAGTAGGTTCAGATTCACATTTGAAACAAAAAGTGTATACCTCAAATTACACAAAAAGAAAAACCTATACTGTACAAAGTTTTAAAAAAAAAATGGGTCCACGGTAAAGCATAGTTTCCAGTACCAGCCAATATTATCGGATCTCTTTTCCAGTCAATTTGGCAAAGAATGAAAAAGGCCAATCAAAAGGGTGTTAAAGTATAGTAAGTTGTAAAACATGTAAAAGAAAAAAACTTATATATTACATGTAAACCAATTTGCAATGAGGACTATTATTTCATTCAATTTCAAAACTACTAAAAAACAACACATAAAATACTTAAAATTATATATAAACGTATAAAAAAAAATCTAAAATTTTAATAATTATTTGTTTTTCAATACTCAGATCAAAAACCGTCGATACTACCAATACCAATACGCATATGAAGGATACCATACATATACTATGAACCTTGAGGTAAAGTAGTCCCAAGATAAAACCTACAACTTCACTGTAATTTAGTTACAGGACAACTCATTTACATAGATTTACTCTACTGATGTCTCACAGCAACCGTAAGATACAGAGAAATAAGAGTCAGACTGGTAGAAAGCATCTCGGAGATCAGGACTATTGCTTAAAAATGTGTTTACACAAGAAAAAGGTGAGAACAAAAAGAAAGGAACATGGCAGAGAAACAAAGTGAAGAACATTTCTTCTTTCACTTTTGAGTGAGAGCAGAGGGACATATATAGCTAATAACTCATCCCTGGCTTTCGATTTGGCATCATCATGCAGAAGCAACTTCCAGGCTTCATCTTATATTACCTCCCCTGAACTAGCAGTTCTGGAGTTGGTCCAACAAGAAGTTACGGCATTGAAGGGCCATTGTTTCTTCTAGGGACTCTTGATGCTGGCATGGCCTTTGGATTGGTAAACCAGGTGGTGTAGAGGAATTGCTTGTGTGGGCCGTCATGGTTGCAGATTAGCCGCAGCTTTTGCCTCTCTCTCATCCATCTTAGTAGTATCTTCATGTGCCTTTTGCTCGACAATCCCCTTAAACCAACTCCCTAAAACATTTCAGCACATCATTAGTAGTTGAGACTCTCCAATGCAATTTGGGGCCCAAAATTTTAAAAAGAAGAAGGTAAATGTAGAATAGATTGGGTTTGTATGAGAATAGTAGGAAATAATAAAGTGAGCTCCGGTACCAAAGATTGTGTGGTCAAAAATTGATGTGGAAAAAAAATAATGTAAAATCTAGAATCTAGAATCTAGAAAGTTGGGCTCCAAATTGGGACTTACTATTCTACAAAATGAGCTCATACAATCTAGAATCTAGAAATTGGGAGGCCCAACCCATAGCACCTATGGGTGGGATGAGACCGAAAATCTAGAAATTAGAACTAGGGATTCTACAAAATGAGCTCCTACATTTTGAATCTAGAATCTAGAATATGGGATGTGTCTTACTAATGATGCTCTCAATAAGATGTATTCTTGCAAATGTAGGACATACAGAAGTTGATCATGAGTAAAACAGACTCTTAGCATACATGACATTCAATTCCCTACATATCACATTACATGTTATCATTATACAAACTTGACTAAATCAGAAGATTGAAAATTAAAAACATAAGGGTTATTTACACTAACCTCCACTATATTTTATGTTTATTATAAGGACCTCACTTATTTTGAAAATAATTACACAGGCCTCTCCTGTACGTTATGTTGTAACTTGTAAGGATGGTTAGTGTAATGACCCTTTACATAAAAACATAAAACATAGGAGAGAGAGAGAGAGAGAGAGAGAGAGAGAGAGAGGGGGGGGGGGGGGGGGGGGGGGTTAGTGTAATTATTTTCAAAATAAGGAAGTCCGTGTAATAAACATAAAACATAGGGAAGGTTAGAGTAAATAATCCAAAACATAATAAAAGAGTAATAACCAAGAAAAGTTTAGCATGTTAAGTCATAAAGTAGCTTGATCTCAAACCCCATGAAAATCCAAGTGCTGGTATGTATGCACGATCCTTTAGAACCCATGAATTAGTGCATTTGACATGCGGGTCTTGTTACAGTTATACAACTAACTTTCGTCAGCGAGTCAGGGCCAGCCCCGAGCTTATGGGGGCCCGATGCGAACTCCCTCAATGGGACTCCATACATAATATAAAAAAATTAACTAACTAAAATAAAAGTAAATATAACAACAACAAAAAAGTTGCCACTCGGAATTGAACTAAGGACATCTAGTGTGCAAGTCTAACATTATAACCACCACACCACAACTCTTTTAACTTAAGAGTGGCACATAGTACACCTTGGTTAGATAAGTCTATGTTGGTGCCCCTTTAGTCTTTGGGCCTTGGGTCGTCGTCTAGCCTTCCCTGGGCCCGGCCGCCCCTGCGGGAAATGTAGGCCATCTTCCATTTCTTGCCTGAATGGCCAAGATTAACTTGGTTAATGTTCCAGAGGGGATTGCAGGGATAGACAAGTGGATAGCTTGTCGCTCACAAGCGTGAATAAGCCAGTGCGCCAATTTGAGGCTCTTGTGGGAGCACGGACTTACAAATTTTAGGCCAAACACGGAAAATTTGAGTTGGTATCCTTATTTTTGCGTACTTGTATCCATGTTTGTATTTGTGAAACATACGCAACTACGTTGTAATTATTAAGGGTCTGCTTGGTAATGATGTTTTCACTGATTTTGGGGTATTTTTGAACCGACCGTTTATGAAAACCTCTACTTGATAATTTTTATGAGGTACAGGTTTTGGTCGGCTCAAAAATACTCCAAAATCGGTGTAATGTAATTTTAAGTGGCTTAATAAACACCAAAAAACGGTGGGTTTTGAGGGTTTTATTGTTTTATTTAATTTATCTTATAAAAAAACTTTCAAAATCGTTCGTTACCAAGCATGAATTAGAACCGTTCATTATCAAAACATGGATTTGATTGGTTTAAAAGCCGTTACTTAAAACTACTAAAAATCGGACCCCTCATAACCCGCTCATAATCGATACTTTAAAAACACCTCGTAACTACTACTCCCACAATTGCCAAACAGACCCTAAAAAATATAGGCTGAATTGCAACTTGATGCCCTCCGACTATCCCAGTTTTTAAGCTTGATACGCTAAATTTGATATGCATCAACTAAATAACCTAAAAAGAAACAAAAAACAAAAATAGCCATGTCCATCCACCCTCTATCCCCAGCGGCCCAGCCCTCCCCCCTCCGTGTCCGTGTCCGTGTCGATTTACATTGATGGGGATGGCGATGGTGAGGGGAAAGAGAATTATAGTTACTTTGAGGTGGTCCCATGCGTCGGCGATGGTGAGGGGGCCGTGCTCCTTGACGACGTCGAAGATGGCGCGGGTGATGGTCTGAGTCTGCTCCGGTGGAGTCTTCGGCTCTATCGGCTTCATCGGTGGCTTCCCCTTCTTCCCGCCAGCCCTCGCCGCCGCCATCATACGCACCGCACTACCAAACATTTCCCCTTTCCTATTCTCTCACTACATAGAGTAAGAAGTAAACAAGTAAAATGCGGTTAATTATTTCTTTAAATACCCTCAAGTTTCACATATTTGCATTTTTTTTAAATTTTTTTTTGCAAAAAAAAAACTAGTGTCTAGTTTGATTCATGTTTGAAATGGGAACGTTTATCGTTACCATGGACATATTAGACCAAATGTTCCTCTCATGAGTTTGACGTTTATCAATTAAAATAGAATCGTTTGCCATTTTATATAGGAACCAACCTAGGGCTACTTGGGGCCCAATTTGCTCATAAAATAAATATACCAAATTTTTTTTTCTATTCTTACTTTTTTTTTTTTACATTTGCAGCTGTGCTCCACACAATTTGAATTTGCAAGCCTTCATATCCAAAATAGTTTCATTTGAGATGGAGAAGGAGGTTTATGTAATTTCCATGGTTTAAGGGATTTTCTGTAACTATGTATCCACTATTGTAATTATATTGAAAAGACTACATACCAAAAACAGTACTGATTTGCTAATAAAAAAATAAGATAATAGATAAATGCAGGAAAGTTGACGACGACCAGAGAAAAATGTAATGCAATATTATCCATCCAAATCCTCAGGTGTTTCTATGTTACATTTTGTCACCAGTTCCTAAGTAAGTATAGGGAAGGTTGGGTCTCTTTGGCTAAGTTTTCTTGAAATTTTATTATAATTTTTTTTCTGATAATAAGTTGTAAAATTATTATTTTAGTATAAAATTTTAAATTTTGTGTTTAATTACTTTTGTCTGAAAAATTGTTTTCTAGAAAAAAAATAATTAGGATTCTATTTGGTAATAAAATTTTACAAAATAATTTGTGTCATATTTTCTGTGCCCTCCATGTTTTCTGTGTCCTCCACTAATGTTTCCTGTCCTCCATGTTTTTCGTGTCCTCCACCAATCCCGCACCACTTTGCCACTCTGTCGTTCCTCCTCTCGACGACTTTAGCGTTCCTCCTCCGCTCCGCTCTAAGCCGCCTCAACGGGATGCCCGTCATCCCGCCACCTCTCGACGTCTCCGCGTGCTCACATCTCGGCATCTCCCGGAGCCCAAACGACAGATCTCTATGACCCCCATCGCCACGGCCAAGGTCGGCTTTTCCAACCCCAAGGACGGAGTCATCGACTTTACCTCCTTCTTCGGTGGTGGACGAGGACCATGTCCCAAAATTCTAACCCTAATTCTAAGTCAACGAGGATGCACGGTCGAGGTCGTCCACGACGTAAATGGTGTTGAGTGGATGTCGGTGCATCAGAGCTTATATTAATTAGTTGTAAATAAATAATATTATGTAGTTAAATAATTAGTTATTCTTTAAAAAAAATAGTTAGTGGAGTATTGACATATGGCTTAGATGACTTAATTTTGAACAATTTTCAAGTCTCATTATAAAAGTAGAGACATAGATTCCAAAATAATTTAGAAAATTTTATCTAGAAGAAAAAATAGCCTTTTATGTTTCTTGATTTTAGCCGCAAGAAATAATGAAAGTAATCCTTCGTATCCTATCAATCAATTTGAATGGTTGCATATGATAATTAGGTGAGCAAACATGGAACACAAATATTTAAATATCCTTTATTATATGTGTTCAAACCTTTAGAATTTATACTAACTTAATCCAACATATTTTAACATCCAATCACATTTTTTTTTCTTAATTTGTTATTCATTATATCCAATTAGTATTCTATTACTATATATGCACATATATCACAATAGTATTCTATTACTATATATGCACATATATTATACTAACAAAACTCATATTAAACGTGCATGGATGTGAACCTAAAAATACCAAGAAAAACTAGATAATCATATCCATTTCTCACAGTTAAAAATCAATTTCTCTTTCGCAATCAAATCCTATTTAATTCAATAATTTTCAGAAAATATCTGATTTTATTCACACTGTGCTAATCCAATTATCGATGATAAATCCAAATTCAAAGAGTATTTCCATTTCATTCAACAATATATCATCAATTAAATAAAAGAAAATTTTAGATTTTGAGTCTCAAATAAGTTAAAAAAAATTGTATTTGAGTCTTTATAATACACAAAATTAGTGTTTGCATTTGAGTTCGAATAAGCTGAAATATGACAGTTATTTTGGTGTCCAAGATACAAACACTAAATATGTATATTATGGAAACACAAATACTAATTTTTTAACTTATTTGAGACCCAAAGTCAAAATATCCTTTAAATAAAACTAATAAATAGTTAAGAAGAAAGAACAAAACAATTGAATATAAGAGATAATATAAAAAAAAAAAAATGTACTGGTACACATAACTACACATAGGATGTTGAAGTTCATTCCTATTGGGCAAAAAAATCCTCCTAAGATAACCACATTTGTAAAAAATCACCCCTCGTTTAATTTTTTTTCGTATTTTTTATTTTTGCTTAGTTTACATCTAATTTAATTTCTGCCATTAACAAAAGTTAAATTTGGTCGAAAATGACAATTATATCCCTTCCTCCTGTAAACACTCGGATTTTTTCAGAAATTAAAATATGATTTTTAAGAATTTTTATGTAATTTTTAATTAATTAAATAAATATTTTCTGGTATTAAATATTTTTTGTGATTTTAATTAAATATTAAAATATTATGAAAATATTTTTTTTAGTGTAAAATAAAGAATTAGACATAAGGTAATTTTTCTTGAATTTATTGGACCCCAGAACTATTTTTAAAGACCTAAAAACTAAGTTTTTAAATAAATCGGTTTAAACCCTAAATAAACCGAACCGGACCAACACTGAACCCAACCCAAACCTTAATGGATCGGATTTAGACCCGCATCCAAACCCGACCCGAACCCGACCCGATAACCCTAAGCTACAGTAACCGTTCGAAACCGACCCTCTTCCCCGGCGCCCGTTCGACTTGCCCTCTCCGCCGCCGCCGCGCCCGATTGCCTCCCGACTGTTTCCCCGCCGCCTCTTCATCTCCTCTAACCGCTGACCGTCGATCTCCCAAACCGCCGATCTCCTCCCTATAAAACTCCCGCTGCCACCGGTCATTTTCCCATGGCCACCGCCGACGCCCCTAGCTCCTCCAGCATCGCCGCAGCGACTCCATCGGCGACCCGCTGACGATCTCCGCCGCCGCCAGCATCAACCACAGCCACCACGGCACCCATCATCCTCCGGCCGCCACCACGATCTCCTCCTCCCCTCCGCTGTTGACAACCCAGCCGACCCTGCCACCGCCTCCACCGCTTCTGCCTCCTCCGGCCGCCGAGTTTTTCCTCCGACGAGCTCCTCCGGCCAACACCAGCACCCCGACGCCTGAGGAACACCGCAACCGAGCAGCAACCCGCCGCCCCGCAGTCGCCGCGTTGCCATCGGTGCGTAGCATAGTCGTTACCGAACCATCATTCCGGTGAGTTTTTCTCTCTCCTCGTTGCCTCATTTTCTGAACCGTCTGCTGTGACGCGTTCCCTGTGTAACCCTCTCGAACCCCGTGCCTTAGACTGACAAATCGCGTCATGTGCATGTCGCAAACAGTGACGCAAAAACAGAAAAAACTTTCCAATTTTTGAAAATTCAGAATTTGTCCCAAACTTTCCAGTTCACGGCTGATTTATGACCAACCTAGTTAATGTTTTCAAAATTTACTTGAGCAGTAATTTAGACCGTGTAACCTAGTTTTAAAATCCTATTTTATTTTATTTTATTTTATTATGCTGTAGTTTGTAATTTATTCGAGGGTGAAATTGACCAAAAACTTGGTCTTTAAAAACATATTTTTTTCCCGAAACTGGGTACGTCCCGCTAAACGAGGCGACTTGGTCATGTGCGAACTTCACTGAAATGTGCGCACCGTCAATACGGACGCGTGAGATTTCGCAGAAGTTGATTTGGATGTGCGTACACACCGGAATCAACGCGTATCCATCGACAACGCCCCGTATCAGCCCTGTTCTGAAACTCGTTGTAACTTCGTGTATGCTCGTCGTTTCGAAACGAAACTTGCGCCATCAGACTCATAGCAATACGCTGGTCACGTGACCCAAGTCTGGTTCGATTATGAGAATGTTGACAAAATCCCGTATCGTGGGCCCCACAGCTCCACTTGACGGACGATTTTGTGATCGGCTCATCGGAATCCAGTTCTGGACATTTTGTTGGGTTCGTATCGTTGTTCTGGACTTGTAGATACTAAGTTTTATGAATTTGGAGAACTTTGTCTCTGGCACATTTTTCGGTGCGAAGTGGGCCACATGTGGACCCCGCTTTGACCAGAAACCATCAAATTTGTCCCTGTGTCCAAATTGGACTTATGGACAGGCAATTGTAGCTATTTGATATCTTCTGAACATGATTGTAGTATTTATTTCAGCAACCGGAGGAGTACTTGAAGATCCCACGGATATCGGAGCAACTGTTGGAATCCAAGCACCAAGCAAGTGTACCTTGCCAATCTTGCAGTATTTTGCTACATAATGTTCTCTTGATTTAATTATATGATATAAATGTTCAACCTAGGACCGTGTGACATTGCTTAGCGTCCGAATAATATTCGGGTGTCAACGTTGTACGCGGAGTTGTGTAACGTCACCTAGAAATTGATATCGCGACCCTATATATTTTCGTGCTTGCATTATCAAGTACGTCATACTACAGGACACTTGACACTGTTCATGAGACAGAATCTTCTTGAAATATTCATGGTGATTCTGTATAGGTTACAGGATTCGAGACATAGACTTTATACATATGCTTAGCTATCATTATGACTCACTGCATCAGTTAGAGGTCATGATCTTGCGTGTCATGGACATGAGACGTGTGATTACATTGGGTGGGGAGAGACACACATGCTACAGGCTGATTATATATATATATATATTTTACGGTGCCGTAGGTCCACTACATAGTATAACTACATAGTATAACTACTACCGGCTCCCCGACACAGAGCTTGTAGTAGTCTCAGCCTGAGTCCTAGTGATGCTCTCATTTGCATATCACTTAGCTGGTTACAAAATTTACCCTATTGATTCATTTATGATATACTGCATTTATTTGACTTGAGTTATTATTGTACCTTGCTATGTCCCCTGAGGACCTGGAATCCGGATTATGTCCCCAGGTTTAGCAGAGGAGGTCTACCCCGAGGTATACGGGACAGGAGCAGACATTGGAGCAGTACCAGTACCAGAAGACGAGGTGATCGCCGATGATTTCTCCTGAGTACCTGGTTTATTATACTCAGTTATTTCTATTGTTGGACTCTTATTTCCTGTCTATTGAATTGATGTATCAAACTCATTATCGGGTTGTTCCCTGAGATATGTTTTATTGAGACTTGATGTTGCTTTATATTTCATATTGATTGTATTTATTTTTGTGGATGAGATTAGTACCATAGACCCTTATTGTTGTATTACAGCTTAAGTACACCCTGATGGGTCCATTAAATTGGATTTGCCCATCGGTGTGTGCTGCTGGCCATTGCCACGTGTCTAGTCCCTCGGTATTTTGGGACTGGGACATGACGCCTCCATTCTCTCTTCCCCCTCTCTCTCTCTCTGGCAGCCTCCTCTTTCATTCTTCGACGATGACGGTGGCATAGCAGAGGCGGCACAGCATGGAGGGCGGGAGCGGGTTGTGGCGCAGGAAGGAGGGGGCCGCGGGTAGGGGAGTGGGGATGGACGGTGTGGGGAGGAAAGGGGGTAGTAGGGGTGGCCAGGGTGCGAGAAGGAGGTGGAGAGAGTGGCGGTTGAGAAAGGGAGTGGGGATGAGGGTATTTAATTTTTATTTATTTTATACAGTTATTAAAGTTCCCTTCTAACGAAAAGTTAATCGGAGAAGTAAATTTGATCGAATTAACAATTGGATAAATTTTTTATTACTAATTTGATTTATTAAATTTTAATTTGGTTAGAAGATTTTTTTTTTTTTTTTACTTTTATCCATCCACATGTACATTACTTGTACAGAAAAATTACTGTAGCGAAATAAATTTATATTAAATTCATTCAAACGAAACAAGTTTGTAAAATTTTGATATAGAGACAGAGTCCGCCAACAGTGTTGGCGGAAAAAATAACAGACATACACGTAGGCAGAATTTAAAAAAAAATTTAAAGTGGACCCCACAAGCCAATTTTCGCCAACGCTGTTGGCTGAAATTGGTGGGGGGGGGGGGGGGCAATTTCAGCCAACAAAGTTGGCAGAAATTGGGTGTGGAGGGGCCCACGGGTTTGATTGGGTTGGTTTGATTTATTTTATTAATTTGTTTTAATTAGTTATGTTTTGGTTTTATTTATTTAGTTTTGTAATTAGATTTAAAAAAATTATTTTAACGAATTAAAATAAATTAATTGTAAAGAAAAATTTAGAAATATTTTTTTCGAAAATTTTCATCCAGAGCATCAAATTTTGTATAAATTCCATCTAAAGCATAAAAGTTTAAAAAATTATGAAAAAAAATATCAAAACGTCCTTTGGGCGTTTATATTTTTTAATATAATATTCCGATCGTTAATTTTCTCGCCGTTAACAAACATTAGTAATAATAATAATAATAATAATAAAGTTTTAAAAAATTTAAATTATTATTTTTAACGTTTGTTAACGGCGAGAAAATTAACGATAGGAATATAATATTAAAAAATATAAACGTCCAAAGTACGTTTTGATTTTTTTTTGTAATTTTTAAAACTTTTATGCTTTAGATGAAATTTATACAAATTTTGATGCTCTGAATGCAAATTTCTGAAAAAAATATTTCTAATTTTTTTTACAATTAATTTATTTTAATTTTATTTCGTTAAAATAAATTTTCTTAAATCTAATTACAAAACAAAACTAAATAAATAAAACCAAAACATAACTAATTAAAACAAACCAAACCAATCAAACAAACCAAACAAAACCAATCAAACCAACCCAATCGAACCCGTAGGCCCTCCCACATCCAATTTTTGCCAACTGTGTTGGCTGAAATTGACCCCCTCACCAATTTCAGCCAACAGTGTTGGCAAAAATTGGCTTGTGGGATCCACTTTAATTTTTTTATTTTTTTTTAATTTTTTTTCTGCCTACGTGTACTTCTGTTGTGTTTTTCGTCAACACTATTGGTGAACTCTATCTCGATATCAAAATTTTACAAAACTGTTTCATTTGAATAAATTTAATATAAATTTATTTTACTACAATAAATTTACTTGTATGTTCATGGACATATATCCGTGTCGTGCAGTACAAACTAAGGTATATGACTGTGCTGTGTCGGGCAGTGCTGCTGAGAGTTTGACCGTCCACGCTGTGCTATTGTACTGTGTTAGCGCAGAGTCCGACACGTGGCCAGGCTTCCACTTGTAGTGTCAGTGTGTCATGCCAGCACTGATAGACATCAAGTACCGTGCCATGCTGGACTGCTAGTCGCACGACACGATATGACACCTCTGCCCATTTAATCAAAGATTTAATATTAAACATGAAAGATTTAACAAAATTATGTAAAAGAAGCCTTTTTATTTAATGAAGATTAGTCTATCACATGTCAGAAGAGATTCCATGTAGGTCCACCACGACCTCCCCTTTCTTTCCTTTATTTTTTAACTCATTATTGAACTCTCCATTCCCCAAAATCAGAGAGAGAGAGAGAGAGAGAGAGAGAGAAGAGAGAATCCTGGGAGAGAGAAGCGATCACGACCGTCGACCCGGGTTATGAGCGGGATCCGGCAGCCGAGATGGGCGGAATCACGTCGTCGATTGCCGCGAGGTTCGCCTTCTTCCCGCCGACCCCCCCTTCCTACCAGCTGACCGTCGACCCGGACGCCGGCACGCTCGCCATCCCGGAGATCTCGGCCTTCTCCTCCTTGTTCTCCTCGCCCGAGCCCGACGTGCTCAGGGTCCGGACGCGGAAGGGGCACGACGTGGTGGCGGTGTACGTGAGGAACGCCAGGGCCACCGCCACGCTGCTCTACTCGCACGGAAACGCGGCCGACCTCGGCCAGATGTTCCCGCTCTTCGTCGAGCTCAGCACCCGCCTCCGCGTCAATTTGATGGGGTATGTAGGTTGATTCTGAGTTTTTTAGAACAATGAGCTTAATTTTGATTTTTAGGGTTGCGTTTGGAAATTTATGTGGCAATTGGGGGAAAGGAGTAATTTTGGACTTCTGGAGTTGGCAACAAAACTTTTTAATATATTACTAATTTTTTTTAGCGAAAAACATACTTTTAGAAGTGTTCTAGATTTGATCTTTGAGTCTGTTTTGGAAACTTTATCTGTCAATTGGGGAGAAAGAGTACTTTTTGGATTTCTGGAGTTATCATTAGCATGTTAGGAAAGTTGGAGAAACAAACATATACTAAATGACTTATTTTTTAATTAAAGAGAACATCTTTTTACAATGAGTTTTTATTTTATTTTATCATCCGCGTCAATTTGATGGGGGTACGTATGTATGTGTGTTGATTCTGAGTTTTTTTTTAGAACAATGAGCTTAATTTTGATTTTTAGGGCTGCGTTTGGAAATTTATATGGCAATTGGGGGAAGGAGTAATTTTGGAGTTCTGGAGTTGGGAAGAAAACTTTAATAAATTATATATATTTTTTTAGGGAAAACCGTACTTTAGAAGTGTTCTAGATTTTGATCATTGAGGCTGTTTTTGGAAACTTTATCTGCCAATTGGGGAAAAAGAGTACTTTTTTTGGAGTTATCATTAGCATGTTAGGAAAGTTGGAGAAACAAACATATACTAAATCACTTATTTTTTAATTGAAGAGAACATCTTTTTACAACAATGCTGTAAATTTGAAATAAACATCTTTTTTGCAATAACGCTTTAATTTTTAATTGAAGTTTTTTTTGGGAAATTCATAATTCACTTGGGCCTAGTTTGGCAAGTGGCAACAGAGGTCGGAAAGTTGCTGAAAGAAGCATTTACTAAATTACTGTTGTTTTTAGAAAAATAACTTTTTTCTTGAATGATATTAAGATTCTGGTTATTGTGCTTTTGTTTGACAACTGGATTTGGAAAATATTGATTCTTGAGGTTGTTTTTGGAAATTCTCTGTCAATGAGTGTGAAAACAGTATTTTTGGCTAGTTTGGGAACACAAGTTTCCAAGTGGAGTTCCACTAGAATGTTTGGGAAGTTGGAGAATTTTACTAAATTACTATTTTTTTTAGGGAAAAGTATCTCTTAGAAAGACGCTCTAAATTTTGATTATTGGGTGTCTTTGGAAAATGTATAAATCTGGGCAAAAGTCGCAATTTTGGAGCTTATTTCACCAATTCAAAATAATTAGGTTACTTTGGAAACAAAGTTTCTAAAATGGAATTATTTTTAGAGACTGGAGTGCAATCCATGGATAGGAAAATGGAACTCTATTTTGGTAACTGGACTTATCATTAAGTTTTAGCATGTTTAGAGGATGCTCCAGGGTTGCATGAACTTAACTGTTTATCCAAAAGCTAGTTCTACCTACGAAATAGTTACGAGAAAATTGCAAATAAAACAACACAGAAATCTCAAGTAGCCAACACAAGTAATGATAAATGAAGATTGCTGGTGGTCGGATTGGGGCAAATAAGAAATACCCCGTGGATGGTAAGGAATATAGAATGATTCGTTATAGCAACATATAGCATAAACTGTTACATGCTGCTCTTACATAAGGCTTTTCAATTACGATCACATGGCACATCCATGCACACCTATGGCTATCCCTTACAACTTGTTGTCAATTATAATCTACATCGAATATGAAACAATATCTCACACATACACACAATGTTGTCAATTAGGACATCACTTGAAACTCTATACATCACCATATAAATTGCCTAAAACCTAAATATCAAAAAATTAAAAGTTTTATTATTATAGAAACTAGAAATCCAGATGGTTTTAGTAGCATGTGCTAAATCTAATATAAAATTCGAATGATACTAAATCCAAAGTATTGCATGTTAAAAATTGGAAAGTACTGTTTAATGATTCATATTGTGAAGTTACATTCCGAACTTAATGTATCTAATAAGTTATCTCTTCATTTTTTTCCTTTTGGATATTAATGCACGAGTAGAATCCAAATTATTACATTTTGAAATTGCTAGGTACTTTTTAAGTTCCTAGACATAATGATTCATGCAACAAAATATTCAATCTTAAAAGGAAGCATAGTGAAATCCTGAATCCCCATCTCCGCCCCCCCCCCCCCCCCCCCCCCCCCCCCTTCTTCTCCTCTTTTCTCAAGAGCAGAAAGGTGAGTGTTAGTAAAGTTCTGAAAGAAAGAAAAATCAAATAGAACAAGAATCTGAGTGGGATCAAATAAACTAGATGGCTGGTTCATAAATATATACAAATTGGTGCAAATTCTGGGACTCGACTTCGCAACCCGTCATTGAAATTCAAGGTGGAGATGTATGGTATGGGCTATAATTCCACCAACGTGATCTCCATTAACCCCGCTCCCTCCTGTTTATGTCACGCCCCGATCTCCCGCAGGCAATCGGCCGTTCCCGCTAGGCGGGAATCACCCTCGCCAGCGCTCCCGCGGAACGATCGCTTAACCCATCCGGGCGTGATGCCGCACAAGCGTGAGCCACGCCCGTGCAAGGCCATGGTTCATTGGCTGGCGGTTAGAGTTCTAAGCCACAGAGTCGCACAGATTGTCCGAGTGCAGCGGAGTCATGAACGCATAGGCGATCGGTAACAGGTTCACTGAGTCGGCAAATATAGCGGAAGCATGGAAACACAAGTTGAAGTAAAGCAAGCTCCTTTATTGATATAAACTTGTGTTACAGGCGGCGTATAGCCGAGATTACAAGTCGCTCAAGCCTCTCTCTCTGAAACAGTAAAAGCGTGCCAAGTGGCTACAATTGTGAAATGATTGTACAGGCGATGGTCAGGCGATGTTCACAACATTATGTCTTCTATATGTGCTTCTGTTCCGGACGCACCGTTGCAAGGCTTCAGAGGGAACTCCTGGCCTTAGCACGCACGTTGGAGGCATCCGCACCGAACGAGGTTCTCCCGCACCCTGCATACAAACTGGTGGATTATCAGTACATTGAATGCACTGGTGGGGAAGCTACTCGCCCGTTCGACCAATCCAAACACGTAATACAGGTTTCGTGCACAACAACTATTAAGTTGTCTTTCTAGTTGCCTTAGGATCAGTTTCATGCAGATATTGAATAGCCTAACGTGTCGGGCAGTGCGCCGTGCGATGTTAGAGGAAACACGGCGAGACTTACCAACTTACCATCTCCTTCCCTGTCCAAGGCAAACATTGTTAATTTAAGCAGGGGCATGTATAAACATTCAGGAGCATAGCATATGCAACATGCAAACATGAGAGTCATTGAACGGGACAGTATTTGGTGTGCTCAGTTGTTCTTGATGCAATGACTCGCACGCGGATAGCCGCTAAGCGAGGATGACTTATCTATATGAACATGAGTCGCTGGCATAGCCATAAAGGACTAATCCCAGACGAGAATGGAACGCAACGAGAGCACACGATGCGCTACGAACCATCTCGTCCGTACACGATGGATTGTACATGAAGTAGTCCAAGGCCAAGATGGAATGCAACAAAGTACATGATGCGCTACAAACCATCTTGTCCGCACACGATGGACTACACACGTGATGTGGTCTCGGGAAAGTGGAATGCAACGTAAGTACACGAGGTGCTACAAACCACTCGCCCGAACACGAGGGACCACACAAGAGTTCCATCCGGATCGGATCGGCCCCAGTG
This sequence comes from Iris macrosiphon, assembly GCA_036927795.1. Taxonomy (NCBI): domain Eukaryota; kingdom Viridiplantae; phylum Streptophyta; class Magnoliopsida; order Asparagales; family Iridaceae; genus Iris; species Iris macrosiphon. The sequence goes on from JAYESA010000016.1 coordinate 158,998,180, forward strand.
CCCCGGTGACCGTCCGTGGAACTATACCTCGTTTCCGAGTTGTCCGCGACATGCACTTTCTTTTTGGGTCATTCAATTATCACGAGATACACGAGAACACGAGAACACGCGTGCACTTTGAACAAGAGAACACGAGAACACGAGTGCACGGGAACACGAGTACACGAGTACACGGGATACTTGGATCTTGTTCTTTGTACAATAACTTGTCTTGATGCATTCTCCTGGTTCGGGGCTGCCTGGTGACCTAACGGTCCTGGATACTTGCAGGGTCAATCATACACGGAACGACTACTGAGTAGTCTCCCGGAGTTGGATGAAAATACGGCAACATTCAAGCAGACAAGCATGCGTTTCTAGGTACATAAGCAGGCGCGTTGCTCGGGCCCGAAGGTAATCCGAGAGATGAAACCGTTAAGGGACTTAGCATGCGAGGGTCTGAATATAAGCAGTATTTCAATTTTCCATGTTCTAGCAAGCAATACAAGTTGGGATTATTCCCTTAGCTAGGTGCGTTGGATTTATTAGCATGCAGGGGGTGAATCACCTAGCGACTAGCATGTATCAATCCAGATTTTATGTGTGCTGGCTAAGCAAAGACAAGTTCACCGTAGCCACCACCTTAGCGATGATTCGCCTCGGTAGAGCGATACGTCTGAGCGAGCCTATGAAAGTCCAAGCCGGGTTCCTGTAGGGGCAAGTCTGGATATCCTTTGCTTCTTGATCGAGGCAAAGCGGGTCGGGACAGCTGCACGATTGCCGATTGAGACGGCAGTCCGCTTGAGCGGAACGGGGTGTTACATCCTACCCAACTTAGAAAAAGTCTCGTCCTCGAGACTTACTAAGGACAAGCAGTAATCTAGGGTTGAGGCAATCCTAGACAAGTCGTTGCACTTGTTCATTTGGATCTTCACTTGCACAAGCTTCAAAATCAGCATATCGCTTAGACTGGATCGTGCGCACTTTCGAAGGGCCCCTCTAGCGTGAACACGTCAACCAGCTTAGTGATAGCGAAGTCTCAGCACTCGAGTTTCACCTTTTCTTAAGTCTTGGATGGTGCACTAGTTCAAGGCGTCCCTCGAATAGATGCATTCAACCAAACTTAGGGTTAGTGAAAATCGGACAAGCTACTAGCGATACTCTCAAGGGTTCGCACAGGTTGGCACAAAGGCCACTCGCAGCATACAACCAGACAAACAATCATATCAATCAAAACGCATTTTGAAAGTATTTAGACTTATTGTTGGAACATCCCATCGAGGCACTGAGAGAGAGCGTGCACATAACCCACGAACGAGCTTTCGAAACAGAGATATCGAATCGAAGTCCAAAGGCGTAGAAGCCAGGCTCTGATACCAACATGTCACGCCCCGATCTCCCGCAGGTAGTCGGCCGTTCCCGCTAGGCGGGAATCACCCTCGCCAGCGCTCCCGCGGAACGATCGCTTAACCCATCCGGGCGTGATGCCGCACGAGCGTGAGCCACGCCCGTGCAATGTCACGCCCCGATTTCGCCTAATCGATAATCGTCCCAGGGGCGCGATGCCGTGCACGCGTAGGGCGCGCGTGCACCAGGCCTTAGGCATAAGGATATTCTTTAGATCAATGCAACAGAGTAGACAAATAAGATAACACAAGGTTGAGGCATAGAAAAGTTTCTCTTTTATTTATAATGAACATCCGGTTACATTGCTTGACTCAAAAGTATAAAATGCCCCACGGGCTTACAAACTTGGATGCAAAATGAGATAGCCGATCCATACATTATGTCCCTTTACATAGTTTCAAAACACAAAACTCCTTGGGTGCGGGTAAGCACCATCGCCTTAGCGTTATATTCCGCAACGGGAGAGAGAGGAAGGCTTCCAGCTTGAGCCTCCAAAGTCTTGGCCCCGACCCGCCAAGAATCCCAAAAGTCCGGAGAGAACTTCAGCTCCTCGCCGCATTGCCTTGCGCCGGGGAACCTGCTACAACGAGGGTCAGTACTTCGAAAAGTACCGGTGAAGGCTAGCTGCTCAACTTTACCAAGCTCTTTAGATGAGTTTTAAATGAACATGCAACATTTATGTGTTTATGTGACTTTCTATTCTTGCCTAGATCAGATTTCATTTAGCAGTTATGCGAGAACAAAATAACATAACTTCACATGCCACCGTTCGGTGACTTTACCTGTACCGTCTGAACCACCTGTACAACTTACCATAGCCTTCCCTGTCACGAAGACATAGTTAGTCTGCACAGTTTAAATATACACAACATCTTTCTTTGTTGTCTACCAGCCATCATGGGTTTAGTCTGGGCTGGCGGCGACGCTTGCAGCGCGGGTAGCTAGCCCCGCTACAATTCCCCGCTCCCAGGACTAAGAAAGTAGATTCCGCCCGGGTCGAAACGGCCCGGTGCCCCGGTAACCGCTCGCAGGAACCTGGATCCCTTGTGCACAAGAATTCCCATGACCATTTCTATGACTCTACCTCATAGATTTACTTACTAGCCATTTAAAGAACATCATGTACGAAACTGCTTTACTGTACTATCACAATCAACCAACAGTTATATGAAATAACATGCAGCAGTTTATAGAAGAACACCTTGAACTTATTGAAGAGTACTTTGAACTATCAATAAATACCAACCCATTCAACACCCAACGAACATGCATGCAGAAATGAATTTATGCAAGGTTCTGTATGACAAGCAATGGGTGTTCCAAGCCTACTTCTTATCTTATCTTGTTATCCAACTTATTACTTAAGTGGTGTCGTTTGATTGAATGCCCAACTGAGTCAATTTTATTATGAACGGAGCCCTTGGAAAGAAGGTGCTTATCGAATTAGAGCCACTCACACAGTTGGTTGTATAGGAAGAAGAAGTAGAGATCCCTAAGACTCCGCTCGCGCGTCGTCTACACGATCACCTGCACGCACCAACGGATGATCAATACCTCCTGCTTCGGTCTCCAAGGCTCGATATGAAATGCGAAATCCTAAGAACGAAAGCAATGAAATCCATCGAAACCGTTCAAGAAAACGCAAGTCCTAAAACCCACAATTACGCAACCAAGCGGCAATCGAAAACGGGCAAGGAAAACCAACACAACGGAAAGGCCTCTCTCTACTCTGCCGCCGAGTCCTTCCTTGAGGCACGATCCATTGATTATGGGACCTGATTCCGAAGAAACCAATCCATAACGAGGAAATGATCTTGATTCAATCTGTCCCGTTCGGACGGTCGTAAGTATTTTCTTGGCCGCGCTCCCCGAATAGGGGGAACGGGACGAACGGGGTGTTACATCATAACCATCTAATAGGAAGTTTCGTCCCGAAACTTAAGAATAGAGCCTACCACTAAGGAATAATGAGGGAAATTTTCTCCTCATATCAGATTCAAATTCCCAGGTCGACTCCTCGACCGAGTGGTTTCGCCACAGTACGCGCACTAGCGAGACGTTCGATTCCGCAACTGCTTCTTTTTACGATCCAAAATTTGGACAGGCTCCGCCTTGTACGACAAGTCCGCTTGCAGATTCAACTGACCTAAGTCAACTTTGCAATTAGCAAGTAAGATTTCCATGTTCTATATGATATAAGGCGGGGTTATCCCCCTTTCGCTATGTGCGTTCGTCTCTTTTTATTAGCATGCAAAGGTTATCGCCTGTAAACTAGCACGTAACATTCATTTTCTTAGTGTGCAGCTAAGTAGAGACAGGTTCACCGGGGTCATCCACCTTAGCGATGTATCTCATCGGTCGAGCTAGACTCCGGACGCGCTTTTGATAACCTAAGTCTGACTCCATTAAAGATCCCAGCATGAAAGCCTTTGCATCGAACGAGCCATCTCGTTAAGCAAGGCGGTTGAATAGCTACACTTGTGTCGTTTGAATCGGCCCTCCGGGTTGAGCGGAGCGGGTTGCTACACCATATACCACTCAGAACAAGTTCCGTCCTCGAGACTTCCTGAGCGCAACTCGTGCTATCGCATAACTTCTAAACTTTCCTATACATCTCGTCTTATCCTTCAAGGACTGTCTCAATACTACAATCCTCTATTTTCTCACCATGCGTTACGCCAATGTTGGCCAGTTCTCATCGAACGACTCTATCGTTCAATGCTATCGAGTTATACTCAACTCGATCGTTGCACTTCCGTCTCAAAATCTACTGCACCTAGCGCAGGGCTGTATTACTCAAGCACATGGTATTCTATAACTCAACGGGCACTTACTACTCGTAATTGGGTGGACTTGCCCAACTAGTTATGTTATCACCATAGGAACCCAACGCATTTGAGCCTATTACTTGACGTTGCCTATCGAAACCCGTCGTTGCGCCTAACCCAAAAGCTCGAATCTCGACAATCTTCCAATATTGTTTTTGCATCAAGTCTCTCTGAGTCACCGTCCAATCTCACTAAATAAATTCGCACCCAATCACCAACGTTTTCTGACCCAGTCTATATTGCGCCTTAGCGCAGAGCTAAATTGCTTACCTGGGGTACGCTCAAGTCCTCCGCACCCTTGGCTCAATCGAACTTAACTTTCTATTCGTTTTTACTCGTTACGCTCGTCCGAGTGCTTAATCATTTTATCCGAATGATCTATTAGTTCAACTATTGTATCCCCAAACTCAGTCTCGTACTGCGCCTTAGCGCAGAACTATCCCGGTAGCACGAGGAACGATACAATCTTTCCTTTATGAAAATTTAGGTTGAGGCTAAACCATTTCTGTTGCCACACTCATCCATGCGAATCCGAACATTTTTCTTTGCAGCTGCATCCGAGTTATGCATATCGCTAAGTCTGGATCGTACCCATATTCAAGGCGTCCCCCAAATATGTGTATTTCAACCAAGCTCAGTGACAGCTAAGTCTGACAAGCTACTCGTGAAAATCTTTCGAAACGCGGATCGTCCTGCTATATGAATGACCGAACTCTTGTTCGATCCAGCTATCGTCTTATCCTTTACCGTCGCGTAACCTATCCAACCAAATCAATTATCACCCGAGTCCTATCTCGCCTTACGTTTGTTTCAACGCGAACGTTGCTAGTGTATATTCCCAATTCCAAATTCTAACTCTAAGTCTTGTTGCCCCAGTTCTATCATTCTTCCCGAACGATACTCTGGAGTTAGCCACTCCAGTTTAACTCAAGGCATAGGGTCGTCTGCCTAATCCCTAGGCCAGCACACACAGTCATAGGTACAACTCAAATTTGCGACTCATCGTGCAACCGTGTTGCACAACGCTCGCCCCAAACACCCTAAGGTCAAACCATTGTTCCTTTACACGGGTATTCTACCCAAGCTCGTTTCACTCAGATTTCTAAACATCGAGCACAGATCATCCTATCACACCAACACGCTCGTTCAACCGAACCCATGATACGCCCTCGTTTCAGGGCTAACCTATCGATTCGCACATACTATCTCTTTCATCACGTTTAATAGGATTCACCAATCCATCATTTTCTACGCCTGTATCATCAAGCCACAATTCCATTATAAACCATCGATGTATATATCATGAACTCTAAGTCGTCCAGCACGATCTACATATCCGTTCATGAAAACGTCCAACATCTCTTACTTTACGTTTCTAGACTAACTCCTCAAGAAAATCCTTAGACTCATTTTCTTAGTCTACTCTTAGTATTCCTCAAACAACTAAGATCAATTCCCAAACCCAAGTCTATCCCATTGATACGTTCCATTCATCGAGTTCATTTGGAATAATCACCGAACCTGTTCTCTTGAGTTTGCTTATCCTTTCCGTACGTGAAATCACCACGTCGACGCTCCCGCAGGATAATCGTTCTCGCTGGGACAGATTTCGAATATTATCTTCCTGAACTTGATTTCAAGATCGTTCTTCCAAACTCCAAGCCAAATCTATTACCGCTTAACTCAATCCATCAAATTCGTAATTTTTTACTAACTTGCATCATTCCATACTATTTTCCAACCATTGTTATGGTCTAAATCTCCCAAAATTAGAAATCATCGCATTCATACTCAAACCGAATTTTATCGAGCGATATCCTACTCAAATCCAAATTTTCCATGCACGCTATCATTCGTTCAGTCCATTATTTCTAATTGCACTTATTTCGATCGCCTCTCAGATTATTCAATCTCGACTCAAGTTTGTAATTTGCTTGTTTCAACTCAAACTCGCTCGTACGATCCTCTAAGTCTTTTCCGATCATGATATCGATTCCAATTGTCCTGAATTTCTATTCGGTGTAAGCCTTATCCCTTATTCAACTCATTGTAACTTGTTCGAACCAAATATTGCATGCTTTCTCCGAGTTCGTTTACTTGCTAGGCACTGTTTATTTATACTAAGGCTTTACCCAATCTCGTCGCTTGTCGCTAGACTCGCTTAACTCTCCGAATCCACGACTTCGTTCAAGCGTTTCTAAGCCAACAAATACACCACTCAGGGTCCGAGTCATACTCCCTGAATCTTTACAACTCATTATATCCACAAATTGCATAATCGAACAGGGGACTTATCGTATACACTACTCAGGAATTGAGTCATCCTAATAACTCCTGATTCGCGTTCGCATCCTTCACTCGTATGCCCAATTCGTTCCTTAGAACTCCAACACAGTCCCTATTTATCGCCTTAGCGATCTTAGACTCGTACACACCTGTATTCATAGTCCTCTATACAGACTATGCTTCAAATCATAACTTATCGCTATGAATAACCGTCCAACTATTACCGAAAGTTCCCTACACGATTTCCATTACTCGCCTTAGCGGCAATCCGATAACGTCTCTATCGGTTTCTCTCCAAGTCAACTTTATTCTCATCCCAACAATACCCAATTCTCGCTGCAACTCACTAGCACCAAGGGTCTTGGTGCACGATACTTAACACAATTCGGCCAAAAGGCCATGTGCATAGACCACTGTCTGAACGATATTCTTATCTCGCACTCTACTCGTTTGGTGTTTTCATATGGACATATAACTTGCCGATTATAATACGAGTCTCCTCTCACAACATCCTCTATGAGTTGGGACAAAAGCCCTCACATCATAATCCCGTCCAAGCAATCGTATAATTCCCACGCACTTTTCAAAAATATTCAGACTTATTGTATGGAACGCATCTCATTTTGGCCAAGCGAATTCAAGGGTCTACTCGGAAGGAACAAAGTCCTCTTTAGAAACTTTCTTTGTGAGATCAAAGGATCTGAAGCATGCTCTGATACCAATATGTCACGCCCCGATTTCGCCTAATCGATAATCGTCCCAGGGGCGCGATGCCGTGCACGCGTAGGGCGCGCGTGCACCAGGCCTTAGGCATAAGGATATTCTTTAGATCAATGCAACAGAGTAGACAAATAAGATAACACAAGGTTGAGGCATAGAAAAGTTTCTCTTTTATTTATAATGAACATCCGGTTACATTGCTTGACTCAAAAGTATAAAATGCCCCACGGGCTTACAAACTTGGACGCAAAATGAGATAGCCGATCCATACATTATGTCCCTTTACATAGTTTCAAAACACAAAACTCCTTGGGTGCGGGTAAGCACCATCGCCTTAGCGTTATATTCCGCAACGGGAGAGAGAGGAAGGCTTCCAGCTTGAGCCTCCAAAGTCTTGGCCCCGACCCGCCAAGAATCCCAAAAGTCCGGAGAGAGCTTCAGCTCCTCGCCGCATTGCCTTGCGCCGGGGAACCTGCTACAACGAGGGTCAGTACTTCGAAAAGTACTGGTGAAGGCTAGCTGCTCAACTTTACCAAGCTCTTTAGATGAGTTTTAAATGAACATGCAACATTTATGTGTTTATGTGACTTTCTATTCTTGCCTAGATCAGATTTCATTTAGCAGTTATGCGAGAACAAAATAACATAACTTCACATGCCACCGTTCGGTGACTTTACCTGTACCGTCTGAACCACCTGTACAACTTACCATAGCCTTCCCTGTCACGAAGACATAGTTAGTCTGCACAGTTTAAATATACACAACATCTTTCTTTGTTGTCTACCAGCCATCATGGGTTTAGTCTGGGCTGGCGGCGACGCTTGCAGCGCGGGTAGCTAGCCCCGCTACAATTCCCCGCTCCCAGGACTAAGAAAGTAGATTCCGCCCGGGTCGAAACGGCCCGGTGCCCCGGTAACCGCTCGCAGGAACCTGGATCCCTTGTGCACAAGAATTCCCATGACCATTTCTATGACTCTACCTCATAGATTTACTTACTAGCCATTTAAAGAACATCATGTACGAAACTGCTTTACTGTACTATCACAATCAACCAACAGTTATATGAAATAACATGCAGCAGTTTATAGAAGAACACCTTGAACTTATTGAAGAGTACTTTGAACTATCAATAAATACCAACCCATTCAACACCCAACGAACATGCATGCAGAAATGAATTTATGCAAGGTTCTGTATGACAAGCAATGGGTGTTCCAAGCCTACTTCTTATCTTATCTTGTTATCCAACTTATTACTTAAGTGGTGTCGTTTGATTGAATGCCCAACTGAGTCAATTTTATTATGAACGGAGCCCTTGGAAAGAAGGTGCTTATCGAATTAGAGCCACTCACACAGTTGGTTGTATAGGAAGAAGAAGTAGAGATCCCTAAGACTCCGCTCGCGCGTCGTCTACACGATCACCTGCACGCACCAACGGATGATCAATACCTCCTGCTTCGGTCTCCAAGGCTCGATATGAAATGCGAAATCCTAAGAACGAAAGCAATGAAATCCATCGAAACCGTTCAAGAAAACGCAAGTCCTAAAACCCACAATTACGCAACCAAGCGGCAATCGAAAACGGGCAAGGAAAACCAACACAACGGAAAGGCCTCTCTCTACTCTGCCGCCGAGTCCTTCCTTGAGGCACGATCCATTGATTATGGGACCTGATTCCGAAGAAACCAATCCATAACGAGGAAAGGATCTTGATTCAATCTGTCCCGTTCGGACGGTCGTAAGTATTTTCTTGGCCGCGCTCCCCGAATAGGGGGAACGGGACGAACGGGGTGTTACATGCAAGGCCATGGTTCATTGGCTGGCGGTTAGAGTTCTAAGCCACAGAGTCGCTCAGATTGTCCGAGTGCAGCGGAGTCATGAACGCATAGGCGATCGGTAACAGGTTCACTGAGTCGGCAAATATAGCGGAAGCATAGAAACACAAGTTGAAGTAAAACAAGCTCCTTTATTGATATAAACTTGTGTTACAGGCGGCGTATAGCCGAGATTACAAGTCGCTCAAGCCTCTCTCTCTGAAACAGTAAAAGCGTGCCAAGTGGCTACAATTGTGAAATGATTGTACAGGCGATGGTCAGGCGATGTTCACAACATTATGTCTTCTATATGTGCTTCTGTTCCGGACGCACCGTTGCAAGGCTTCAGAGGGAACTCCTGGCCTTAGCACGCACGTTGGAGGCATCCGCACCGAACGAGGTTCTCCCGCACCCTGCATACAAACTGGTGGATTATCAGTACATTGAATGCACTGGTGGGGAAGCTACTCGCCCGCTCGACCAATCCAAACACGTAATACAGGTTTCGTGCACAACAACTATTAAGTTGTCTTTCTAGTTGCCTTAGGATCAGTTTCATGCAGATATTGAATAGCCTAACGTGTCGGGCAGTGCGCCGTGCGATGTTAGAGGAAACACGGCGAGACTTACCAACTTACCATCTCCTTCCCTGTCCAAGGCAAACATTGTTAATTTAAGCAGGGGCATGTATAAACATTCAGGAGCATAGCATATGCAACATGCAAACATGAGAGTCATTGAACGGGACAGTATTTGGTGTGCTCAGTTGTTCTTGATGCAATGACTCGCACGCGGATAGCCGCTAAGCGAGGATGACTTATCTATATGAACATGAGTCGCTGGCATAGCCATAAAGGACTAATCCCAGACGAGAATGGAACGCAACGAGAGCACACGATGCGCTACGAACCATCTCGCCCGTACACGATGGATTGTACATGAAGTAGTCCAAGGCCAAGATGGAATGCAACAAAGTACATGATGCGCTACAAACCATCTTGTCCGCACACGATGGACTACACACGTGATGTGGTCCCGGGAAAGTGGAATGCAACGTAAGTACACGAGGTGCTACAAACCACTCGCCCGAACACGAGGGACCACACAAGAGTTCCATCCGGATCGGATCGGCCCCAGTGCCCCGGTGACCGTCCGTGGAACTATACCTCGTTTCCGAGTTGTCCGCGACATGCACTTTCTTTTTGGGTCATTCAATTATCACGAGATACACGAGAACACGAGAACACGCGTGCACTTTGAACAAGAGAACACGAGAACACGAGTGCACGGGAACACGAGTACACGAGTACACGGGATACTTGGATCTTGTTCTTTGTACAATAACTTGTCTTGATGCATTCCCCTGGTTCGGGGCTGCCTGGTGACCTAACGGTCCTGGATACTTGCAGGGTCAATCATACACGGAACGACTACTGAGTAGTCTCCCGGAGTTGGATGAAAACACGGCAACATTCAAGCAGACAAGCATGCGTTTCTAGGTACATAAGCAGGCACGTTGCTCGGGCCCGAAGGTAATCCGAGAGATGAAACCGTTAAGGGACTTAGCATGCGAGGGTCTGAATATAAGCAGTATTTCAATTTTTCATGTTCTAGCAAGCAATACAAGTTGGGATTATTCCCTTAGCTAGGTGCGTTGGATTTATTAGCATGCAGGGGGTGAATCACCTAGCGACTAGCATGTATCAATCCAGATTTTATGTGTGCTGGCTAAGCAAAGACAAGTTCACCGTAGCCACCCACCTTAGCGATGATTCGCCTCGGTAGAGCGATACGTCTGAGCGAGCCTATGAAAGTCCAAGCCGGGTTCCTGTAGGGGCAAGTCTGGATATCCTTTGCTTCTTGATCGAGGCAAAGCGGGTCGGGACAGCTGCACGATTGCCGATTGAGACGGCAGTCCGCTTGAGCGGAACGGGGTGTTACAGTTCACCTCTTTGTCGTCATGAAAGTTGCACCATCACTAGCGATAGACATTACTAACAACTCAAAACTTTATGGATCTCATCAATTAGCTATGTTAATGTTTATATTTTTTTTCTGGATTAATGCATTCTGTTTTTTTAATTTATTTTCTGAATCAAATATAATTGTAGTTTTTGCTAATTTTATAATTTGAGCAAGCCTGCTGCAGAATTTTCGAATTAGATGCAACATGCAGTTTTCTATTCCTGATAATTTGAGCTGTTTGTAAATAAGTTCACCACATGTGCGGCTGAATATGTAAATACTCCGTGTATATTTATTACCATCAAAATGCTACTATGACTTTCCACACGTAGCTCTGAACATGTATATTTTATACCATCATCATCAACATCATTTTCTTAACCTCTTTATGCCATCAAATATGTAAGAAGCTTTATGCAATGGTTTTTTTTGGTATTGATTCTTGGGCAACAACTTTCCAGATTTGTTAGATGCACTAAATAATGGTTGTTTTGACTTTAGATGAAATTATATGCCTATTAGCATTGAGATCTATATGAGTGGGCATGCAATATATGTTTTCGTTTTTCTTGAGAAGAATATCTGTAGATGTTGTGGTTTTGATAAATAGTCAATTTATTATGGGTTTTGAGTCTTTTTGATCACTTTGTTTTTTGGGTGTTTTTGGATGGGTTATGCCATCGAGACTTGCATGTTTATTAGGCATATAATGTATTATTGTGGGTTGTCTTGACGATGAGAAGAATCTCTGAACTTGCAAGATTCTCCAAAGTTGTAAAGTTATCATGTGTTTGTGAGTGTAGGTGAATAAATATGTTATTATCCCTTCGTTAATTTTGACTTTTCAGTTTGCCTTAATGGTTATGTTAAATACTTTTTTTTTGAGAGAGAATTGTTAAATGTTAGATGATCAAGGGGATAAGAGTCATAAGACTAAGTCTAGCTTTCTTAGGGCTAAATTAATCATGACCTGCGCCATTAAGAATGATTTTCTTTGTACAGGATTTATTACTGTATGTTCTTTATAAATATTCCCACGGAGGGAAAACACAGTTATGCTAACATTGCAACTTCTTATATAGTAGCCTTGAGCCTAGTGGAAAAATTGCATTTTTGGGATTTCCAAAATGTACTCTTTCATATTCTTACATGGTATCAGATATTTAGAGTTTCCCATGAACTCTAGCCACCATTTTTATCTTCCTCATATTGTACATGAACTTCCTAATCCCATGTGTTAGCACAAACAAGTACTACACACAAAACCTGACGAACAGCTGTCTTGCTATTGAGGGCAATCGATAGATGCAAAAGTAGCTAGTAAGTGTACAAGCAACATAGATGACTGCTGACTGTATATTCGACTGTGAAGACCCAGTGAATTCTTCTGTGCAGTAGATCTCACAGTGCTGATTTCACTACAATTGGATATTAATTCTTGTAAACTTTTCTCCCACTAACCTAAGAAAATGCCCCTAAAAGGGTATAGCTGGAAGACAGAAGATATACTCCTTAAGAAAAGAAAAATTAAAGAAACCTTGGGATAAAGTAACTAAACCTTAAGAAAAGAGATTCTACATCTAATTTATTCTTCTCCACATCTTCCATGGAATAATTCCAAACGAGACCCTTAACCCTTAGCCTAATACAGTGCAAGTAATTTTAGCTCCATGAAAGCCAAACAACCATCCACTCAGATCCAGCCAAACGTTGGGTCAAAACAAAGACAAGGTTAGAGATAAGATCACTAATTATTTGTATTGATTTCCATTTTCCCAACTCTAAATTTGATAAATGATTGTTGCAGGTATGATTATTCTGGTTATGGGCAATCAACAGGGAAGGTGAGTTGGTATTATTTGTTTATTGTCCGTCTTTTAAGAGTCTGCATACCCTTTTTACAGATGATACAACACTTGGATTGCTTTCAAATTTAATTTGACACCGATGCTTTTCCAATGAGACAGCCCACTGAATACCACACATATGCAGACATTGAGGCAGTTTACGAGTGTCTCAAAGAGAAATATGGAGCTGAAGATGAGGACATTATTTTATATGGCCAATCTGTTGGAAGTGGCCCAACCATCGATCTGGCCTCCCGTCTGCCTAACTTAAGAGCCGTGGTTTTACATAGTCCCATGCTTTCTGGCTTAAGAGTATTATATCCAGTAAAGCATACATACTGGTTTGACATATATAAGGTAATGCTTAAGATATTTAAGTATCATTACGATCTTAGATCTTAATTTTTTATATAACCTTTTGTTCTCTGTTATGCAGAATATTGACAAAATTGGTTTGGTAAACTGTCCAATGCTTGTCATACACGTAAGCAGTTTACCCTCTATCATTAATTTTTTCATTATTTGATTGCAATAAAGTATTATTATATTCTTGTAGTACTGCTTGTATAATACCCCCGTCAAGTTTTTTGGTCAATATTGAGTATGTTTTTCCAAGGGATTTGGCCACTTGATGTTCATTAATAGTAGGATGATATACACTATATTCTCTTTACAAATGAAGAAAAGCATGACATTAAAGATGCAGACTTGCAAATATAGTATTCACTCTGCAGAAATTTTTGCAGCACATTATAGTTGGGATTTGGGAAGTTAAGATTTATAAGGTTTCACTGTTAAGTAAGCATCAAGAATGCCTATGATTTATGAAATAAGTTAAACAGTTAAAACTTGAGAGAGTAGAGTTGTTTCAATTGGGCAAATGTTGTCAAAACAATGCGTGCATAAGGTTATATGCCCCCAGTATTTTTTATATCATCTTGGTACATGCTAGGTGACGTCCAATAGTTGAATATGCCAGGAAAGCAAGTAGGAGAGTACATCTTTTCAGTAACTGTTTCCCGGATACTTTAATGGAGGTGTTGTACCTGTATTGTATCTTATTGACTGCTCGTAAATTCCTATACTTCAAGGTTACTTTTTGGATGCTTTTGTTTAAGTTCTGCTCAAGTTGAGTTAACTTGGGGAAACTTTTTTTTTAAGGGAACAAGGACTTTAACTAACATCCCTATTAAACAGAACTCTTAAGGCAATCATGGTGGCTGCTGTAGCACATATAATAATCTACTGTAGCATATTAAAGGAGTTATGGGTTTTGTTGGATGTTGTCTGTAGCGACAGGAGAGAAGAACAAGAGGAGATGGAAAAAGAAGAGGAAGGAGAGAAAGGAATAGAAATTTATTCGGATTTCTCGGTTTCTGATTTTTAGGTTTTCTTGTCTTGGCACCTTCTGGGAGTCCTCTCGGTCTTTTTGGTTTCTTGTGCCAAAAAGTGAAGTAAAACTTAGGGTTGGATAACACTTTTGTACCATTTCATTTTCCAATTTATAGTGGAAAATCCTGCTCACCTTATTGAAGTAGGCATGCGTGTCTTGTGGTCTCTACTTGTTTTTGCTTTTATTTCTTTCCATCATTATGTACTTTTTGTCTGCTTTCATCACTTAAGTTGCGATGAAGTTCCTTGGACAGTTTTAGAGTTCCGAGAATCCCTATATTTGTGGATCGTCCTCTCCCTCCTTAGTTTAACCTCTTCCCTTCCCCACCTTAGAACCCTACCAGCTAGCTTGGCTGGATAATAGTTGCCAGCCACATACCTGATTGGGGATTATTGCTGCATCCCCAGGCAATGAGCTTCAGATGTGGGGGAAAGAGTGGGAGGTGGAGGCTTGATGACGGAGCAAAGAGGGGAGGAAGGGGGAGGAGGTGAAAGTTAAAGCAATCGCACGAACCAGGGGTGGAGGTGGGGGTGGGGGCTGGCATGGACTGTAGGTTGTGTTATTACTTATGACTTATTGTCTTTAATAAAACCAGCGAACCTGGTCGAAGCTACCCACCTTTTCATTAAAAAAAAGACAAAAAGAATGGGGATGAGGTGGAGAAAGATGAGAAATATTATTTTCTTCAGTATGGGACCTTTATATTGGAGGGAGTTTCACATTAATTAAGATTAATTGGTCATGTTATATCGCATAGCCATAACTCAGGGGTGATGAAATCTGTAACTCACGACAGGTATGTGTAGTTTAAAAACTTGAGGGACCTAGTGAAATTTACACTATAAATATAGTTAATATTCAAAGAACACTGGATACATAATTTTAAAAACAGCACTGAACAGAACAGAACTATACTGCAGAGATATTTGAGTTTGATTGTTTGAAGGCTGAGTAGCCAATTTCCTCCCCATTGTCATTATTTTTTTGGGTATGTTTATTGGGTATTAAATCAGTGTTCTAAAAATCGTCCATTTGGGTGTCTAGGCGCTAGGCGAAGCAAAGCCGAAACGAAAATGGTAAAATCTGTTGGTTAATTTGCTATACGGGTCAAGTCGGACCAATTCGGATCTAGTCGGTTCAAATCGGTTGAATTGGCCGAATTTTCCAGTTCGGTGCACATGTATTTTTGTGAAAAAAAACCCTAATCGTCAACTTACCTCTCCACCGTCGTCGACTTCACCTCTCCACCGTTCGGGTCTAGTCGGTCTAAATCGGCCGAATTGGTCGAATTTTCCAGTTCGACGCACATGAATTTTTGTGAAAAAAAAATCATAATCGTCGCCTTCACCTCTCCACCGTCGTCGACTTCATTTTACCTCTCTACCGTTCTCCACCATCGTCGCCTTCACCTCTCCACCGTCGCCGCTGCTGCTGTTGCTACTGCTGTTGTTGTTGTTGTTGTTGTTGTCGCCGCCGCCACCACCACCAGAGAGGAGAGGAGAGGAGATTGGGGAGGAGAGGAGAGATGGAGGCGGAGGAGGAGAGGAGAGATTGGGGATTCTTGGAAATTCCAAAGTGTAAAAAAAACCCATAAAACACCCCCCTCTAGCCACAAGGACACACAAACCTTTGTGATATTGTAAGTACATACAAAGTATTTATTTCTACTACATGTAAAAAAAAAAACAAATCAGTTACCGAATTCGTCTAGCGAAATTTATAACATTGCATTAAATATATTGAATTTCTCCCTTTCTTGTAGTCTTTCTCGTATAAAGGTCCCTTGTTACTGAAAGATGAGCAAAGTTGAAACTTGTCTGTAGACAGATTGTTCAAAGAACTCTCAGAAGCATACTTTCATTTCAATAATCTAAGCACGTGGTAGTTTATAGCAGAAGTTTCTTATAGTTCATTTCATGTTATATGAAGACAATTTATGTTTCCTTCCTGAAAGTTTTGTTTCTAGACCTACCTAACGATGACAAAAACTATGTAACATCACGCACTTGAAATTTAACCATCATACTGCCCTCCAGATTGAAAGTTATATAGTATGGAATCTGAGCCTCTCTTTACCAGGGTACATCAGATGAAGTTGTCGATTTCTCCCATGGGAAGCACCTGTGGGAGCTTAGCAAAGAAAAGTATGAACCTCTGTGGTTGAAAGGTGGTGGCCATTGCAACCTCGAGCTCTACCCCGAGTACATAAGACACTTGAAGAGGTTTGTAACGACGGTAAATAAAAGAATGGCTGAAAATAAAAGTTCGAAAGGTGACAATGACGAAAGTAAACCCTCGGAGAAGGTACCAGAGAAATTTGACCGTCCAGACATCTCAAGGAAGAGTTTAGATAGCCGGGTTGGAAATCCAAAGAAGACTGAGCAGCCGGAGAAGCCTCGGATGAGCACTGACCAACTTGACGACTATAAGAGAAGAAAATGCTTGGGTTGGTGATGGCACCTGAATTACTTCAAAAACAAAGTTATTGTGGCTTCATATTCATCATGCAAGGGTGAGATTTTGCAGTCAAATATAAAACTCAAACTTCACCAAATTGGGTTCAGCTGAGAATGAAGCCAAGATATTTTCATTCAAGAGGTTCAACTGGAAGTACAATGTGTCGAGGAGACTCCTCCTGTTCATATTGTAACATTTCACGCCCTTTTTAGTTGTACAATGATTTTAGAAAATATGTCATATCATCACGAAGGAAATCTGTAGCTGATGCAGTTTCCTTGATCCTAAAAGATCATTCGCAAGAGAGTTATTGTACTAGAAAATAGACATTTTTGTAGGTCTTCCTAAGCCTGTTCCTTTTCCTTGGCTTCCAATGTGATGAACTATGAATAAGGGTGCGTTTGATTGCGAGTGAACAATATGCAAAAAATAAATTAATTTTATGGAGTTATTTTATTAGAAAAATTTTTAATGATTTTTTTTCTTAACGGCGTTGTTTGATTGCAATTGTTTTACAAACTATTTATTTTATATACTCTTAATAGAAGAAAAGAAGATGGTATCAATTTCTAAAATCTTATCTATAAAATAACTTAAAATCAGATAACAAAATATAAAATAAGTTTTATCTAACATAAGCCTAATGTAACCAAATTAACTGGAAGAAAATTGGTTCTCCATCATCAGGATTTAAGAAATTTGCCTATATATTTTTTCTAATCAATATTGTCTTTTATATTTTTTGACATGTGAAATAATGTCATAGTCAGTCTTTGATATCTAACCAAATGTGGAGGCTAAAACTAATTGTTTTCAAGAAGATTGTCTTCTTAGATTAAACATTTTAGGACAGTAGAAGGAAAAAGGAAAAAAGAAAAGAGAAGGTAAACAACATAGTAAGGAACTCCTGGCATTTATTTATGAGGATTGTTTTAGGCTGCATTCATTTTCATACAATCAAGTCTAGAAGAATAAAAGTGCATGATGAGTCCAGCTTAGCGTGTGTATATATATATATATATATAGTTATCACTCAGGAATCGAAAGAAGGGCCGGCCGCCAATTATTCCTCTTACTCCTCCTCATCATCCGATGCCCTAGCTTTCCCGACCTCCGGCTACCGGCGCCGTTGCTACTCCGTCCTTGGATCCACAGCCTCCGTCTGCTGCCAATATCCTCCGTCGGTTCATTAATCTTCTCCAACAGTAGTACCGGTACTTTAGGCATGCTAGTCTCGGTCTCCGACTCGAGCATATCCTTCAGTGTCCTCCTCCTTGACACAATATCTTTCTTCTCCTCAGCCACTGCCGTCGCCGCCATGGCGACACTTCTCGATGAGCTTCTCGCCGGCACGCAACTCTTTGATAGAATCCTCAACTTCAACAATGTCACCATTATTAGCTACAACCTCCGGCCTAAATCTATTTTTTTTAATCTCTTCTTCTTTCACAATTGGTACTGCTTGCTTTGTGTCTCGAACTCGATAAATGCCATTGGATTTATAGGAGGCAAGGGAAGGGGGGAGGGGGGCTGCTTCTTCCTGCCTTAATTGTGTGCATGGGTGTGTGGATTCCATTTGTTTTAGGACTATGAATCTCCACGTGGACATCGGAGGGAGTGATCAATGGAAGAAAATAGTAACATTTTAAGTATGCTTTGGCTCATCTTGAGCGCGACACAGCCGGCTAAGTACCCATATATAATTACGTATGTATTATGGTCGTGCAACGCGACGAAAAATGCGTACGTGCACGGAATTTTGTCGACTAATTATAGTTAGCAATTTCCCAATTTGTTTACACATGGAGCTCTTGCTACTGCTGATCGTAGCTAAAGAAGTACTAGTGTCGAGTAGGCAGATTTTAGTAAGCAAAGTCGTACTTCTGTTTCATACTGTATTCCTTCCGATACGTTCTTGTGTACTAGTATATAGTTTATTAATTATTAATACTACTATTCTCAAGTAAATGAGACTATTTCAAAGAACACCATATTTTCTTTAATGTTCTTCTTGGTACGAATAGCAAGGTCGTTTGGATGAAGATTTTGTACCCCTAGAAATTTATTTTTTATTTATATCTCATGAAAAATGAATTCAATATTTTCATGTCCATGTTTGATTAAACTAAGTTGGAAATATGAAAAATGAATCTTAGTTTATTTAGTTTTTCATAAATACCCTTTCATGTTTTTATTACCTAAATTTACATATTTGGAATAGAAGTTAAATTTTTAAAAGTAAAATGAAGGTGTTATTGTCCAAACAAAATATTAAACAATATTTCTAGGAAAGCAAAACTTATTTTCAAAGGAGGCATTAGAAATTATTTTCCTACAACAATGGGAATATGAAGTCCCTCATATTCTTCCATAATTTTCAATCCTAAACATACCAAATAAGGTTAAAGAATCTAAAATCCATTTCCAACCATTCAAAACTTGAATCAAACACCAAACACCACCTAAGAGTAATGTTATTCATTGGCCCACCATACCATTCATGTGGCAGCTGGCGTGGAATGTTAAATAGCATTATGTGGTATCTAACTTGGCAGTTGACATGGCAAATTTTAATCCAAAAAATAATTATCAATTTTTTAATTTTAATTTTAATTTTAATTTTAATTTTAATTTTAATTTTTGCCATATCAGCTGCCATATTAACCGTCACGACAACTGCCACATAAGAAGGGATGATTTGGAAGAGTAATGTTATTCGTACATCCAAATCGTCCCTCCAAACCATCAATGTGGCAGCTGATGTGACATGTTAGATAGCATAATGTTGCATCTAACATGACAGTTGACATGACAAATTTTAACCCAAAAAACTAATTACACAAAAAATTTAATATTAATATTAATTTTAATGTTGCCTACATTAATCGTCAAGTCAGCTGTCACATAAGGAGAATGAATGGTTTGAAGGAATACTTTGAAGGTACTAATAACATTTTTTTGGTTTGGAGGAAGACTTGGAGGGATGAATATCGTTATTCTTTCTTTAAAGACCAATACATGAAAGACTTCTTGATGAGGGTTCTCATTAGTTTTCAAGGAATTAAGTATGACGAGATAAACTAACAGATCAACTATTTGGTAGGAGATTTCTAATCACAGCTCTATAATACTTTTGCTTCAGATGATGAATACAGCTATTATCTACATGAATGAAGCATCACAACGTTATAGAAAACTGGATTCACGGGAAGGTTTGACAAATAACAAATCGTAACTCTACTATTTACATTTCCCTCTAGTAAAGCAGAGCAGAGCAGAGCAGCTGTTCCATTTATTCAGTCCGATGGAGTGAAATGTCTGATTCCGTCCCGTCCCTGCTTGTTTACTTACTATCATTCAGTGTTGTCGATGCACTCATCCAGTTATCAATCACTGAATTTGGCGAGAACGGCGTAGAGGAGGAGTACTTCAGCAACCCGACGTCGTCCCTCGCCACCGCCTTGAACTCGCCGTCGGCCTCCGCACTCGAACGTAGCATTCTCGACGCCTCCCTCAACTCCTCCAACACTTCCTTTATGGAGGGCCTCCTCTCCCCGTCCATCTGCAGGCACCGAAACGCCAGCCCCGCCACCCGCGCGACCACGGCTCTGCTCAGCTCCTCCTGGTCGCAGCTGTCCATCAATGCCGGGTCGACAAAGTCCAGCTCGCCCTTCTGGATCTTGTCGATCGCCATCACAGCTAGGCTGACCTCTCCCGCGTCATGCTTCCCGACATCGACCGCCGGCCTAGACGAGAGCAGCTCCATGAGGACCACTCCGTAGCTGTAGACGTCGCTCTTGTCGGTGAGCTTGTAGAAGCGATGGTACTCGGGGTCGACATAGCCCGGGGTCCCCTGGGGCGCGGTGGAGACGTGGGTGGCGTTGGCGAGGAAGAGGCGGGAGAGGCCGAAGTCGGCCACCTTGACGTTGTAGTTGTGGTCCACGAGGATGTTGTTGGTCTTGACGTCTCTGTGGATGATGTCCATGGAGTGGAGGTAGAAGAGGGCGGAGGCGGTGTCCATGGCCATGGAGAGGCGGAGGGAGATGGGGAGGGAGCGGGAGCGGAGGGGGTCGTGGAGATGGTCGGCGAGAGTGCCGTTGGGGACGAGCTCGTACACGAGGAGGAGGTGGGGGGACGTGGGGGAGGTGCACCCGTAGAGGGTGACGAGGTTCGGGTGCCGGACGCGGGAGAGGATCTCGACTTCGTTCACGAATTGCTCCACGCGCTTGCGGTTGCTCTCGTAGAGACGCTTCACTGCGACCACTCGGCCGTCACGGAGCACGCCTGAATATTTAGAGCAACCACACCACAATTACTACTAATATCAAGATTCATAGTATCAATATATCCGGAATCGGTATAGGACGGCCTATACTGCAAACTATCGTTGAAACTTATCAAACTATGGTTTAATACTCAGCTATTTAATATAAATATGAGAGTCAATAACAAACACTCCGTAAATGATGGTTACCTTTGTAAACAGCGCCGAAGCCTCCATCGCCAATTTCTTGCGAGCTATCAAATCCCATTGTGGCTTCTTCGAGCTCTTGGTAGGAGAAGAGGTGAGTGTGGCAGTGGAAGCTCATGGACTGAATGTCCTTAATCTTGGACGAGGGAGGAGTAGTGACGGAGAAATTCGGGGCAAGCAGAGTCGAGGAGTGCAGACGACGCTGCTTCCACCTACGCCAGTAGCAGAGTAAGCAGAGGGCACATACTAAGAGGACCGAAACGAGCACACCTGGTGGTGATATATAGTAACATCAATGAATTATCAAACTCTCTCAACTGCTCAAGAAAGAGTAGCTTCATCTTGATTGTGCATAAAACTAAAATCAACTTAATATATCAGATGAATATATATATGTTGCTATTATTTACCTACTATGATTTTCCAGCCCCCGGAACCTTTTTTACCTGCAGCATCAATAACATTCATATAAAACATCATATAGTATTCTTATCAACTGCAAATAATGAAAAGGAGGAACTCAAGGTCCTAACAACACATTTGAATTGTTGAATCGGTCTTGTTCCCCTACATTGGCTTCTGTTTCTGCAGCACGATGATTGTTCACCAGCGAAAAATTATTAATTAGTGGGCCAGTGGTGAGATTTCGTTCTCCTCCAATAACAACATAATAAATTATTAAATTAAATTAAGGAAGAAAACAGAGAATGGTGTGATATGTTGTTATTGAAAGACAACAATGTCTCACTACTGCCATGTAATGAGATCTTGTTCTCCTCTAATAATAGCATGGCATCAACTAGACCTACATCCTCTGAAGACCTAAACACAAATTTATAATATTATACTTAGATCCTACAGCTAAATAATCCAAGGATGAAATGTGAATAAGATGGGCTGCTAAACTAAAGGTATGGCTGATTCGATCAATTTTCAGTCAACATTTTACGCAGTCTTATACACACCAACTTTATTCTAATCCATTTGATCGATCCACGAATTCCCATAGACCATGAAAAATTCTTCGTTCACGTACGTTATATATATATATATATATATATGTTAACATGTATAGAGGTTAGTATCCGTGTCTGTATCGTGTCATGTTATATTGTATTGTTATAGCTATACCTGACCGAACAGTGGGATAGCATGAGTCGATGAAGGTTCCATTAGAGCAGTAGCACGTATGATCAGCAGGCGCAGAAGAATTAAACCCACACCTCCCGCCGGAGCTAACACAGTTAGTGCACCAGCCGGTCCCGGGAAGCCAGTTGACAGAGAACCCCTGCTGCAGCGCCGCTCCGAACCCCAACTCCCCATTCACCATCCTGGTCGCGGCGTCCTGACCCATCGGCACCACCACGGTCGAGCTGCACCTCCCCAACACGTCATCCATGGTGCCGTTGTCGAGCCTGTAGTACGAGTGCTGCCCGGTCACGCTCAGCAGGCACATCATGTCGTATATGGCGGGGATCGACGTGGACGAGGCAGTGCAGTTGATGAACAGAGTGAGGTTGGCGCTGCGGTCGGATAAGCGGAAGAGGTTGGTGGCATCTATGGTGGTGTTGATGTAGGGCTGAGGGCAGGACTGGCGGACGAAGGCGGTGTCGACGATGTAGAGGAGACTGTTGTCGTAGTCGATGGAGGTGACGTGGAAGTTCTTGTTGGCGATGGCGATGGCGAGACTGTTGCTGTCGTTGCTGCTGCTGCAGCTCAGGTAGAAGTCCGGATAGCCGCAGTAGTCGTGGCGTCGGTCGACGCGGAACGGGTAGCCTATGGTGAAGCTTGCGTCGCCGCAGATGAAGGGGGTCGGAGCGCAGTTGGCATAGCGGGGGTAGACAGGTTGGGAGTGAGAGGGGGTGGAGAAGAACAGGAGAAGAAGAAGAAGAAGAAGAAGGAGAGGGAGATGGGAGAACTCCATTTTCAGACGGAAGGGAAAGAGAGAGAGAGAGACTACCTACCTATGGGTCTTAAAAACTTTAATCCACTGTTCTTATAAGTTTAGTTTTGACTCTTTCTTGATAATTTTTTCAGATGTTTTTTTTTTTTGGGTTAACACTCCAAGTTTGGAATGGATTTGTGATAAAGCCACTACAAAGTACACTCAGGACTAGTTCAGTATTAAGAATAATTCAGTTATAAATTTTTTTACTCATGCTAGCGCAAATTTTACTAGGACTGTCCACCCTTTTCACTTCCCTACTCCTGCTCCCCCTTCTGCTCCTCTACCGCTCGCCGCCGTTCCTGCGGGCAACAGCGACCCCGTCCTCCACCGGTCGCCGCCGTCCCCACCGCTCACCGCTGCCCCCGTGCGCAGCAGCGGCCCCTCCTCCACCGCCGCTCCCGTGCGCAGCAGCGGTCCCGTCCTCCACCGCGTGCGTGCCTCCGCCTCGGCCTCCTCCCCCGTCCAACACCGCTGCCTCCGCCTCCTCCCCTGCCTCCGTCTCGTCCCCCCTTCCGGCGTGGTAATCTCGTGTAGCCTTCTCTTTCGGACTGTCAAAATTTTGACAGTCCTACCAATTGTTAGAACTGTTAAAATTGAACAGCCCTAACAATTGGTAGGACTGTCAAAATTTTGACAGTTCTGATTATAAAAAAAATTAATTAGAAGTGGGAGTCCGGTGAGTAAATTCTGTAAGTGATAAAATTATAATTAACAATAATAAAAATTTGGACTGTTCCATGTAAATTTTGTAGGGCCTTGATAAAGAGCCTTAGGAATGTGATGCACGTTTTTTGACAGTGACAAAATGGCCGGACACGAACGGCACACTCAGTAGACACGCTCCACCTACCATACAAACATCCTAGATTATTAAAAATAAGATGATGTAGGTTGGATTGTTTCCTTAAACCTCTTATCTTCCAAGCAGGGCCAGTCCTAGTTAGTACAAAATTTAGAAAGAAAGAGATCACCGCTGTCCCCATTGACTGTAATCTGCCGAGGGACAAATGGCTATGGCCGGACACCGACAGCGGACAATTTGAGTTCGGTGTCACATATGGTGCTATTCGGCTAGTTCACGAGAAAATGGCACACGCCGATATAGTATGGATGAAGGATATAGCATTTAAGATGCAGTTGTGTTTCTATAAAATGATCGGTTACTGACTAAAGATAGGTTGCCTTGAGCCGTATCGAGTTGAGCTGCTTTTGTATAGAGAGACATAATGTGTGGAACGGTGCTATTGTAATCGAGAGATAGAGTGTTTGTGCGAATTGTAACCTCGGCCATGTGCCGCTTGTAACACTTGTGAATATTAATAAAATAGTCTGTTTTCATATACCATTGTGTTCTTTACTTTTCTGCAATATGTGTGCCGCTGCTTCAGTATTGAATATCTTACTTGTCCTTGTATCAAAGTTTTGGCCTTGTGCAAGCGCACTTTAGGCTTGCACGGCATCACGTCCGTGCGAGGATGATCGGTTCCGCAGGGACCAAAGCGAGGACGAACGGCCCTGCGGGACCGGGGCGTGACAGCATGCGTCCATCTTGTTGGATGCATGACTGTACATTACACAAAGTATTCTGGAGGTAATCCTTGAACTGCTTGTGTTTTCATTCGCTGAATGAATAAAAAATTTGCTAAGTCCAAGAGGGACGTTTATGCGGCAAGTAGTTTATGCGGCAGACAGTTCATGCGGCCACGAGTTGTTTTCCTTGAACGCATGACTCTTAACTGTTTGGCACACCTTTTTTATGATTCTTGTCTTTTCTTCCTGACTCACTTTATGTCATGCACATCAATAACTTTATGTCACTTCACTAACATTTCATTATTGACCCATCACTCAGCACTTGCCCCAAGGAGTAGACTTTAACCCTGAGCATGCGGCAAGTGAGTCCATGCGACAATTGGGTGTATGCGGCCAGTGAGTCCATGCGACAATTGGGTGCATGCGGTCAGTGAGCGTATGCGGTAAGTGAGTGCATGCGGCCAGTGGGTGCATGCGGCAAGTGAGTCCATGCGGCCAGTGTACGCGTGCGGCCAAGAATTCTTGTGTGCATTTTGTGTTCCTTTTAATTATGTTCATTTAGTAATTTTTTAGTGATTATTGTTGTGTGCTTTCTTATGTCGATACAAGTTTATGTTACCAAACAAGTTTTGCATGTAAGTTCACAAGACAAGTTTATCTATAAGTTCATAATTCTCGCGACACCGTAGAATTGTTTGTGTATAAAAATCTATTGTATTTGGCATCGGACAATCGAGTGTGAGTATTGTCCAATGTATCGCGTGTCGCGAATACGATAACTTGTGAAAAGCTCGTACTTGTGTCTCGTCATTCTAGGGAGTTCTCAAGTGTTCACGTCTCGAGAACTTGAAATAACCTAGTAATGACTAGACAAGATAAGATTTATCTAGATCATTGGGAGGTAAGAATATTGTGCTACCGGCTACCCCGATCTCTAAGGGCCCTATGCAGCTTGGACCAACCCTGCTAGGCAAGAGCTCCATGACTGACCAAGTTTACGCATGCTGCGTCACTTACAAGACAAGTTTATATACAAGTATATGTTACAAGACAAGTTTATGTTTATAAAGCAAGTTTATGATCACAAGTTTAAGTTATGCTTATAAGTTCAATTTTTGTTTATGACAAGTAACAAGTTATGTTATTGTATGGTTGAATGTGCATTTAAGTTTACTAGACAATCGTACCCTTGGCCATGTGGATTAACTGCAGTGTCGGTGGTAGCAATATTCTTAAAATATGCATTTAGTAATTAATGCCTGTGACAACCCTATCTAGTTAATCGTAGCAAGCTGTAAAGTTGTTTGGCCGTACGATGAATAATGTTACTTTCATTATAGTTCGCTCTTCTAGTTTCATTTTCTCCCGGCGCGTGGTTAGGGTGGGTGAAGGTCTGCAACCCCGATACTTGTTTGGTTTAAGGGTTGTGGTCCCGATCCAGAGTAGTTCCTATGCTCTCTTGTCGTTCGCCGCCTTACTTTCATTTTTGTACTTGTTATCAGTTCTTCCAGTATTATTCTTGAGACAAGCACATTGGTACCGTATAAGTCTCGATCAACATTTATTTCTTTTATGTCTCTTTCTGCTTATGTTGCAATGTGTTTGGTCTATCACCTCGGGCTCCTTTGTGGTACTTGTTGCTTGGGGTTCTAACCCCACTGGCTTTGCATGACCAGGTTATCCCGAAGAGAACCAGGATCCATCGTACTTCCAACAAGATGGCTCGCACTCGTAGGACTGCGGCCGAAACTAGCGAGTGGGTTTCCTTCTTCCACCCTTCATCTTGAGTACTTCATTTTGTGGTGTTTAGCAAGGGACAACGTTAGCTCCTTATATTTTTGAGACTACGGTCAACATGATATATATATTAGACCATGACTGGTATATTTGGTCATGTATTATTATACTCTGCTAGTGCAGCATTTTGTATTCACTAGCTTCACGATCATATGTGACATGTAATTTGGGACGCCTCTTTACTTTCATGTATGATATACTCTTGCAATTGTTGTTGTTGGATTGAGATAATATGATTTGTCGGCCTTAGGACTGACGTCATAGCATGTTAGAGTTCAACCATCCGTCTTCTAGACAACCTTAACACATTGCGGCTTACTTCGATATTCTGTAAGGTGCGGTTGTCCATGTCAGTTTTCGTATTTATCCAGTATTCTGAAAACGGAACATGATATACAATTTTTAATCTATTGATTTATCAGGTAAGATCTCATCTTTAATTCTATATATGGGTGGCTTTTTTCTTCTACTGATTGTTTAATCCTTCTCTCCATATTTTTAATTTATATTTGATTGTGTATATTGAAAGAATATAAGTATATATAGTTCACAAAAACGGTCAACATGTTGAACCTGGTTGAACCCTGGTCAAATGTGTACCAAAGATTTTCGGTTCGATCCTGTTTTTAAAACATTGATTAGGGTTGCTTGTTTGACATTGTTCTTGTTGTGTAGTAATCTGATTAAGTTTCGATCGCTATATTATAAATCATTGGTGAACGCGGCGATGAATGGGTCAAAACATGGCAAACAAAGGTATCATTTGATGGTTTTCTTTACCAAATTTTTTTTTTTGGAAACTTAGTAGGTGGCACAGTACTGGTCAAAATATGGGAGAGCCCCAACTTTTGAACGGAAATGTGAATAGAAGTAATAATCTTTAAGAAAATATCTAGAATGTTTCCCATCATGTATCATCAAATATATATGTCACATTTCACTCATCATGACCTATAGTAGTATTATATTGCCATTTGATTTTGCCGCTCAAGAGTCCAGAAGGTTAATCCCGACCACACGGTTTCTTGATCTTCTTCTCCGTCCGAACGTGGAAACATACATGTTGACTTACTGCTTTTATTTCTGTTCTTCTTAACTAACATATTTATAAATATATAATTTACATGAGTACTCCTATCAATATATTTATTAATGTATACTAGTATATATGTATGTACGTTGCACATATTTATTAGTATAAAGATTAAAAAATTACTTGTAGTCAAATTTTTTTTTTTCCAATAAATAAATGATACTAAACAAAGTCCATTTTTCTATATAGGCCTTTTGGATATGTTTAAACTTATGAGGGGGTTTCCTATTGCTAGTAGGGGGGAGGCTGCTCTTGGCCGCAAGTTTGAGGGAAAAATTGGTTGTTGGGTTGTAATTGGATAATGTTTGGTTGTTGGGTTGGTTATAAAATTTGTTAGGTAGTTATTTGCCAACTATGATGCCACCTATACCACTTTCTATAGATAGAACTCCTATAAATAGAAATAAATTAATGTAAATATAATATATATTTAAAATATATATATGCATGGGGATATTTGGGTGCACTACATGCCTACATGTGTTTGGGTTGGGTTTGGATCAAGTTCTAGTCAAAAGGAAAAAATATTACGGTAACCGTAATTCTAGACGTTCGTCAAATTTTTTTTTTTGAAGCATGGGGGAGATCAAATAAATGCAATATGTTCCAACTATATTAGCCTCAATCAAGATTATATAAATTTTGTTAGAAGGGAAAGGTTGTACAATGCTTAAAATATCCAAGCCACGACAAATGGTCATATATCTAAAAGAAGGATTTAAAAACTAATACTCTAGTCTATTAAATAAAGTTATTAAAATAAATAAAAAAATAAATACCAAAATAACCCTATTCAAAATGAGGGGGCTTACAATGTCTGTTCCTCGTCAAGTACATAGCCACTGGATATCTGCTCAAGGCATCAACGACTACGTTGGCCTTCCTTGGATGGTACTGCAAGGATATGTCGAAGTCCTTCATCAACTCCAACCACCTCCTATGTCTTATGTTCAGCTCTTTCTGTGTGAACACGTATTTCAAGCTCTTGTGGTCTGTGAAGATCTCTACACGGTCTCCGTACAGGTAGTGTTGCCACATCTTTAGAGCAAATATAATCGCTGCCAACTCCAAATCATGGGTAGGGTAATTCTTATCATGAGAACGTAATTGCCTGGATGCATAGGCAATCACCTTCCCGTTCTGTTGAAGAACACATCCCAGAGTTGACCGTAGTTGACCCGGTTGACCGCCAAAGTTAACTTTTGTCCTAGATTTGACCCAGGGTTGACTTTTTGGACCCATAGTTGACTTTTTGACCCAGATTTTACCGGTTTGACCCGTTTGACCTAGAACGACCCTAGAAGCTTGTTTTTAGTTATTTTATATCTGTTTAACTCATTAGAAACCTGTTTAACCTTGCTTTTCGCAATAGGTCCTTGAGATACCATTTCGGATCCCAGTTGCTCAGGACGTCAGGCGAATACATTCTCTGATAGTTTTTATTATCTGATGATTATTATGATTCAGCTTCTAATATAGTATTCTCTGATTTTTCTGGCACGACACGGACTAGTATTTCTGGATTCATTTACTTGCGACACGTATATTTCATATTTCTGGCCTCTATTCTGGAATCACCTACTGGCATCACTACAGGCATCACTCATGTTTCTGGCTGGACTCATACTTGATTTACGTGTCGGGTCTGGGATTCACTTGTACTAGTCGGGACAGAAAAATACTCGAGTAGACATGTAAACATTCCCAACTGGAATCACTGGAATCACCCCCTCTGGTCTAATCTGGAATGATAGCAGCCGCGCACCCAGTGCACGGTGAGCCGTACTTACCCCTAGCCGTTTACATGTCGAAATAGGTATTTCAAAGACACGAGTTCATTCTTTCTAGTGGACTCTCTTGCATTTCTTGCTGGTCTCACTTATAGTTTCTGGACTTGACTCATTACATGTACTCTTGCTGGACTCACTACACGTTCTTGTGCACATACTTGATCTTAGTTTAGATTTCTTGTATCTTGCAGTCATTACTATCTTGCTTCTGATATTCATGCATCTTTACCTTTATGCACCAGTGATATGTATATATTTCTTGTTCATACTTTATTTCATTCTCCTTGCTACTTGCTACAACTGCTTTATAGTTTTTATCATTTAACTGGAATTGCTGTTAGAGGTGTACTTGCTCCAATCCTGACTGGATATAGGAGGATTGGTGTCCGACGTTTTATGGACCTCAGCCTGTCGATGGTGCAGACAGGGACCCCCTAGTTTAGGAGTGATTTTCGGGTTGGTAGCCGGGATCACTAGGACCTCAGTTGTTATTTATTAGCTTTGGTACCGAATTTGTTTCCGGTTTTGGATTGAGACTTTGTATTGTATATGATTCAGAATGTTGTTGTATTATTATTGATGTTGTTGTTTTAGTAGCAGTTATTTAGACTTTGTAGTTATTAGATTTCTGTGTTATCTTATCATGCTTAGATTCGTGATTGAGTACTTGTGATTATCATTATGATATTGCTCCTCCATTTGGAGTTGATACGTTGACAGGTATATATATTGATTGCGTGAGATTGTTAGCTAAATAGTAGACCTAGACAACGTTCTATGCCCCAGTCCCAAAATACGTAGGACTAGGAATACGTAACACGCCAGCCGTATGTATATGAACTCCAATATATGGAAAGCATATACACACGTACGCTGTACATGAATATCCAATCCACAGTGATAATATACTGTCACAACAAGTCACACGCAATTCTATATCTCATCCACAGCACAAATAATAGATAAAATGGAAATCAATAACTGAATATCAAATAAGCAGTCTCAAATAATTAAGGAATCTCAAAGTATGATAGTCGGATGGAAACAAATCCACTGCAAATCGACTATAATAAACTACTAAAGAGAGAAGATAATAAACTCTAATATAAGAATAAATGTCTCGAAAGGAATAGCAACTAGAATCTCTAAACAGCTACAATGAATCACATATAATCAGAAGGTAAGATCGCCTCAGACTGATAGCTAGCGTCAGGTCCAGGTCCATACTCCTGCGGGTACTCCTGCTCATCTATATCTAGAAAGGTACCAGGTCCTCAGAGGGACGTAACAAGATACATATAAACATGCCAATAAAGTACTGAAATATAAACATCCATTGGGGTCGCCTAACCATCTAAGTGAATGCAGTTAAGAACACCTTTCCCCACAAGTGAGCTATCTGGCTGAAAACCTGGGATTTGGCATGGTTCTCTATTGGAGATCCAGGGACCTAAAAAGGCACGACGACTTTCGAACGCCGGAGGCCCGCCTGATAATAATATAATATATAGTGGTCATCACCGCCCGTATCTCCAGCGGAGAATCCGGCCGCACAATAGAAAAAGTGCAAAGGAGCTCAAATGCGGTACTTGTTGTTCTCCCCACCCAATGCTCTAAGCATGTCATGTCCATGACACGATAAACCTCTAATAACTGCCAGGTCTACTAGCATGCAAAGTTTCTATCGACAGTTATCCCTATCCGTCGCACGACCTATACGTACCAGTGGCCAACCGAGTACGCAAGTCCGTGTCCTACATGTGACTCACACTCATGTAAGAATAGTGTCATGGCCAATGAAACATAAATGCCTCATGAAAATGGGGTAGTCTTATAAAGTAGGTCCAATGCATATACATAAATAAAAATATAGTACGACGACACCGTCGTTGCACCCAAGTTTCCTTGGACGCGCAGTTTATATAGCAGTTAAAATAAATGAACTAAATAAACAGAAATAAACATGCATGCATCATATGGAATGTAAATACAGTACAATGGCAAGATATACTTGCCTGGCAAGAAATCTGTAAAGTGTACGCGCCCAAATGTCAAGGACACAGAACCTGGAACTAAGGCCTCTGAACAAACGTCTCCGGATGCTGAAATAAACATCACCAACGTTTCCGGAATGAGCAAAATAGCTAAAAAGTACTTCCCTTTCGTCCAATTTGGACACAGGAGCAAAACGGTAATTTCGGGTAAAAGTGGGGTCCACGTATGGCCCACTTTGCACCGAAAAGCTTGCCGAGGGTAACAGTCTCTAAATGGGACAAACTATAGGTCAAACAATTCTAAATGTCAATACGAACCCAACGGTATGTCCAAATGTGGATTCCGATGGGCCGAACACAATTTTGTCCAAAAAGTCAACTGTGGGGCCCGCCAATTGGCGATTTGGTCAACCGTCTCAGAATTGCGTGAAAATTGGGTCACAGGACCAACGTGTTACCACGAGTCCAGTGGCGCAAGTTTCGTCGCAATCTGACGTGCATGCAGAAAATGCGCGCGACTTCCACAAAAGTTGCGACATGGGATGTGTCCGCGGATACGGGCTGATTCCGGCGCGCTCACGCGTCCGAATCAGTTCCCACAAATTTTTACGTGTCCGGTTACGCTGCGTTCACCATTCGGTACACTTGATACACGGCAGGGCGGTCCCGTTTGGCGGGGCGCGCTCCGTTTTCCAACTTTTGGAAATCTGGAAAAAGTGGGTTCGCGAGGTTTTATGACGAATTTAATTCTGTCCACAACAACTAATAATCTAGGGTTATTTAACATAAAATAAACTAGGTCAAGTGTTCTACGCATATAAAAAAGAATCACCGAATTCGGATCTCTGTGGTGGGAGATACGAACTCGGCAACATGGGTGGTCACCGCAGTTTTCTGCGATCTCAGAATTGGGTCTGTTTGTGCCAACTTGGGCGTTGTTTTCGCCTATGGGTACACGTTGTTCGTGGTCTGCTATCATATAGATATGGAAGAGGGTTAAGGGGTGAGCATATCGGTGAAGACGGAACAACGTTTGGTTGAGCGAGTCGACGGAAAGCAACTCCGGAACAAAGGTACCTCGAGTGGGAATCTGCAGTGCGCGAGGTCGGGATCGTCGGGATTTGTTTGGACGGCCTGGCGGGGTTCTCTGGCTGCGGTGACGGCTCTTTCTAGGTCTAGATGAGAAGAGGAGGGTTTTAAGATTTTAGGTTAGGATTATGACGTACTTGATAATGCAACTACGAGAATATATAGGGTGTCGATATCCATGTCTAGGTGAAGTTACACAACTTCGCGTACGGTGTTGGCACCCGACTATTAATCGGATGCTAAGTAAAATCACACGATCCTAGGTTAAGCATGCATATCATATAAATAAGTCAAGGAAATAAGTAACAAAACTGCAATGTTGGCAAGGTACACTTGCTTGGGGTTCTGACTCCAACTGTAGCTCTGCTATCAGTGGGATTTGCTGGTACTCCTCCGGTTGCTTAAATAGACATCACCATCTGGTTCAGAAAATATCAAATAGCTAGAAACGCCTGTCCTTGAGTCCAATTTGGACACAGGGGCAAAAATCACAGTTTCTGGTCAAAGCGGGGTCCACATGTGGCCCGCTTCGCACCGAAAAATGTGTCAGGAACAATGGTCTCCATATTTGTCAAATTTAGTGTCAACAAGTCCAGAACGATGATACGAACCCAACGGAACTTCCAGAACTGGATTCCGATGAGCCGATCACAAAATCGTCCGTCAAGTGGAGCCGTGGGGCCCACGATACGCGATTTTGTCAACATTCTCAGAATCGAACCAAACTTGGGTCACAGGACCAGCGTATTGCTACGAGTCTGATGGCGCAAGTTTCGTTTCGATCCGATGTGTGTACACCAAGTTACAGCAAGATCCAGAACAGGCCGATACGGGGCGTTATCGGCGGATACCCGTTGATTCCGGTGTGCACGCACATCCAAATCAACTTCTGCGAAATCCCACACGTCCGTATCAACAGCGCGCACCAAGTCGTCCCGTTTGGCGGAGCGTACTCAGTTTCGGGGAAAAATGGGGTATTATTTTTCCTGTTTTTGGGTCGCAGTTCGCGATCACCACAGGACGCGACACACCGAGCGGGTTGCACGGGCATCGAGAGGGTTACGCAGTCTATACGTCACAACAGACGAAACAGAAAATAGGGCAGTGAGGAGAGAGAAAAGGGTACCTAAACAGGGCTCCGTGGAAACTGAATTTCTCGTGTCCGCGAGGCGACACGACACACCGCGACACGGAGCTGTCTAGGGTTCAGACACTGCTAGGGTTTCGGTGGCTGGGGCGGCCGGAGCTGGGGGCTGCGGCCGAGGGCTTCGCCGGAGGAGCTCGCGTAGGCGACTGGGGCCGTCGACTCTGGCGGGGCTCTGCTGGAGGCAGCCGGGGCTCGGGGCGGCTAGGGCGTCGTCTCTGACTTCAGGGTCGCCGGAGAAGACGGGCTGGGCTCAGGCGGGAAGGCGGATATGGCTGCGGTGGGTGGCTGGACGGGTCGACGGAGTGGGGTGGAGCGGAGCTGAGACGAGGAGACAGCTGAGGGCGGGGCACGGCAAGGGGAGAGGGCGGCGGAGTCGTCTCTGTCTTCGGGCTGGGGCTCAGTCGGCTCTGAGGCGCTCGGAGGAGTGGGGTTGAGGCAGAGGGCTGGAGGAGAAGGGTGGCGGAGGCGGAGGAGAGAGGCGGAGGGAAGAGCTTTATAGGGAGGCGAATGGGAGAGGGAGCGGCGGTCGTTGCTGGCAGGGGAGGCGGAGCGGCGGGCTTTGCGGGGGAGCCGGAGTGGCCGGGAGGCGAGGCGCCACGGCGGGTCGGCCGGCGGAGACGAAGTGGCGCCGGGGAGAGGGAAAGTCGGGGGTTGGGGAAAGGGTTAGGCGGGTTTCGGGTCGACGGGTCAGCGGGTAGGCCCGGATCCGACCCGCAGGGTTTGGGTTCAGTTCAATTGAACCGGGTCCGGTTCGGGTTGGCTTGGTTCACTTGAACCGGGTTTAATCCTAGGGTTTAATTTGGTTTATTTAAAACTTGGTTTTTAGGTCTTTAAAAAATGCTTCCGGGGTCCAATAAATTTCCTAAAAATTATCCTAAGTCTAATTTTTTATTTTACACCAGAAAATATTATTTTCATAATATTTTAATATTATTTAACATCATTTAAAAATTATTTAATTACAAAATACCTTAGTTTAATTTCAGAAAAAATTCCAAAAAAAAACAAAAAAATTGTGAAAAATTGCTTTTAAAAATTCCTGAAAAATCAGGGGGTTTACACCGACTAACTCGGGTACACGAGTAGCGCTCTGTCGAGACACTATCAAGACACAACGTGTAGTGATCATCACGAGACGCTATAAAAAAACTCATCGAGTAGCGCTTATCCAAGACACTATCAACAGAGAATGACACGTGCAACATAGCCCAAGCACCTAGTAATATCCTTCTCTCCCAATGAAACTAAAGTCAAGTTTATACCAAACGAAAATCTAGTAGGTCATGGACTATTGTAAACCAAGTGTGGGAACGAGAACCAAAATACAACTAATCATATAACACGTAAAGGTACAATATCTCTAACTATCGTGCATGCAACTCTTCGTGTCCAAGTACGTGTCAATAGGAACCAAATATACAAGAGAAACAGTTCCATGGAAAATAACTACTAGTAAATCTATAACCAATAGATAAGAAAATGAGCACTATGAAATAACGAACGAAACATACTGGATAAAGAAATATAAAGCATAAAATACTGAACAATGGCAAGGCATATTTGCTTTTTTTTAAAGTGGTGTAATCACAATCTCAAGATGCGTGATCCAATCTACTTGGTATCCCATCATGTCATCCCGTCGCGTACCCCATCGTACAAAATTTAGCATAAGTTAGATCTACAAATTCTACGAATAATTGTTGATCCTAAATAATCAATTTTTCTAAGATTTTTACTATTAATTATGAATAAAATCATCTAAAATTATATTTTTTTATATTAAAATCTGATTTGTATATTATTTATAAATTTTAAGCCATTAGGGTCAAGTTTGCAAATATTAGATTCGTGGCATGCAAGTCGAGACATTCCGTTAAATCAACATACTCAAATCCTATATTTGTGTGTGAAATCATGTAGATTTCAGCGCTACATGAACATTAGAATCGACGGTTTCATCGAATCTTTAATCAGTAAAAGTTATGGACAGTATGGCTTACAGATGATAATTTTGGTGGTTTACTAATGAACCATATGTTCTACGAATTAAACAGAATAATAAACTACTCTGTTAAATTATGGGAATAATATATGTTATAATTTATCATATCAGCTTTCTAAAACTTCAAACGAATCATCATCCGAGTTCGAAATCTCCCATAATCTCGAAAATATCGAAACGTGTCAGATTTCGGACAACTGTCACTCACAAATTTTACAGAATTTTGGGTTCTAAAAACATTAAAATAAATTTTATATTCAGAAACTATACCTCGATACGGTTCCAACGCAATAAACGAAAATGCGTTTGGAGTCCGGAGTTAGGAGTTATGGTCTCACGAAGTTAAAAAAAACCCTACATGAAACCTCCTCAAAGTCTCTCTCTACTCTAATTTCGGCAAAAATAATGAAACCCTACATACACACACATATATATAGGCAGTAGCCGACGGGTGGGCCCAGGCGGGTTGGTTAGGGCTAAATGTGTATGATGACTGGATATTTAAATATGATTTAATATCCAGAAATTTATTTATTAATCAGTTTTAACCTAATTAACTCCAAATAAATATGTAAAAATATCAGAAAAATTCAGAAATTTTTTAGAAAATGTAAAATACCATTATAAATCCTAGAAAAATACTTGGGACCAAATTATGATCCTAGGATTGCACAATAAATTTTAGAATTCCTAGAAAATTATTATTTAGCCTATTTTAAAACCAAATAAATCCAATTAAAATTTAAAAAATTTCAAATAAATTACAAAAAATATATTTATATATTTTAACCTTAAAATAAATATTTGGTAAAAAAATATGCAAGTATGGTCTCACAGTAAATCATGAAAGCCCTAGAAATTACGTTTCCTAGGTTTTAATTATCTAAAAATTTCCAAAATTTTTCAAAAATTCAAAAATGCTATAAATAAATTTATAAGGCTATATTTGAGTCTCTATGAAGCATACATATCATAGTTTACATATTGTTGGACGATGTGGCCAAGGTGTAACATGAATTTATTCTATAACTTAATAAATTGCCAAATAATTATTTAAAATAAATAAATAAAATTAATAATTACCATAATAATCATCTCTCTTCTCCTCTCTCTCTCTCTCTCTCTCTCTCACCCCCTCACTCTTCTCTCAACCGGACAGCAAGTCCTCCATGAAGATCCAGTCCAGCTGCGAATGTCGCGTCTCGACCATCTCCTTGATCGACCTCCGAAAATCTGCGCACGGGTCCGACGACTCGGTCACGGTAGTCGTGCCGGCGTGGCGGCGTCTGGGTGGTCGTGCTGGCGGCGGCGACGACGACGAAGACGACGATGACTCGGCACAGCTCATTCGGGCCTCCTCGATGAGCGAGGAGGTGGGCGCAGGCGAGACGAAGAAGCAGTTGGAGGCGCGGATGGCGTCAGGCGGGGGATCGGTGAACCTCGGGGAGAACTCCAGCGACGTGGTGCTGGTCGACGTGTCGGTAGGTGGGGCCGGGAAGGGGTTGGGGGTCCTCCTCGAGTGGATCCTCTTGAGTTTGGAGAGGTCTTTCCTTGCCATTGCTTGCTTCCTTTTTTTTCTTTTGGAGTAGTAGCTTAACAGTCAGCTTGACATTGGTTGTCCGGGTGAGAGAAGAGTGAAGGGGTGAGAGAGTGTGAACGAGAGAGAGGAGAGAGAAAAGTAAAAAAAAAATATTAGAAAAGGTTCTATTTATATAATTTTTTTTTTTTTTTTTTACTAACAGATTTTTTTATCGGAGTGGACGAAAATATATTGAAATGCGTAAAACGTTCTTAGAAAGGACGTTCTGATACTTTCGATAAAAATTTTCAAAATTGAATGTTTTTATTGAAAATATTTCAATCTTCGTTGCTCTGAACGAAATTTTTTGAAAAAGAAAAAAAAAAAAAAAAAAAAAAAAAGAGAGGGAAAGAAAAGGCCATAAATCGAGCAGCCAAGATTGAAAAGACCATTTCTTTTTGTAAACCTCTTGTTCAGTCAAATGATAGAATAAATTATTATTATTGTATGACTTAGTCCCCTGCTTGACAATAATACATGAATGAATAAACAAATATAATGAACTAATGAATCAATAGAATGACAGTGGACTCGACTCCAAATCAAGATGCCGAGGGTTAGCCATGTCCTTGAACTCATTGTTTTCTTGCTCCATGCGTGCTCTTCTTCGTCCCAACCTGTCTACCCCCGCTACATCAATTGCGCTCCGACCTCCTTCGTCTGCGGCGACGCAAGCCTCACCATAGGCTACCCGTTCCGCGTCGACGGGCGCCACGACTACTGCGGCTATCCGGACTTCTACCTGAGCTGCAGCAGCAGCAACAACACCAACAGCCTCGGCATCGCCATCGCCAGCAAGAACTTCCACGTCACCTCCATCGACTACGACAACAGTCTCCTCTACATCGTCGACACCGCCTTCGTCCGCCAGTCCTGCCCTCAGCCCTACATCAACACCACCATAGATGCCACCAACCTCTTCCGCTTATCCGACCGCAGCGCCAACCTCACTCTGTTCATCAACTGCACCGCCTCGTCCACGTCGATCCCCGCCATATACGACATGATGTGCCTGCTGAACGTGACCGGGCAGCACTCCTACTACAGGCTCGACAACGGCACCATGGATGACGTGTTGGGGAGGTGCAGCTCGACCGTGGTGTTGCCGATGGGTCAGGACGCCGCGACCAGGATGGTGAATGGGCAGTTGGGGTTTCGGAGCGGCGCTGCAGCAGGGGTTCTCTGTCAACTGGCTTCCCGGGACCGGCTGGTGCACTAACTGTGTCAGCTCCGGCGGGAGGTGTGGGTTTAATTCTTCGGCGCCTGCTGATCATACGTGCTACTGCTCTAATGGAACCTTCATCGACTCATGCTATCCCACTGTTCGGTCAGGTATAGCTATAACAATACAACATGACACGATACAGACACGGTCAGATGTGCACCTTTCCCCAAACTACTTCACTTGCCGGGTATAGGTGCAGCATGACGCGGTCAATGTTTTGGTACAAAAGTAAGTAAAAGAAAAATGACACAACGCATATTTGAAAACAATTTCACCAAGGTAATGAGCAAGGTTCACAGTATCGCTATGAGTATCGGATTCGGTGGTATTGACAGTATCGACAATTTCGAATAGGAGTATAGAATTTTTTTGGTATCGAAAAACAAATAATTATTAATAAATTATTTAAATTTTAGAAATTTATTTTATATATTTAGGCATAAATTTAAGTATTTTCTATGTTGTTTCTTAGTAGTTTTAGAATTAAATGAAATAGTAGTCATCATTGACGATTGGTTTACCTACAATAGATAAATTTTCTTCTTTTACAACATTATTATGCTTTTACACCCTTGCTGATTAGTCTATTTCGTTAAATTTTCTTGACCGAATTGACTGAAAAAAGAGATCCATGAAGTCGGTATCAGTCAATATCGGATCGGGACATGTCAAACCGTATCGGTACCGGCCGATACTACAAACTATGGTATGGAGATGATGTTTCCATGACAATTCCCCTTTGTTATTGTGAGGAGCTAGCTTGAAGAACCTAATAATCATGTTCCTTTGTTATCCGGAATGGGATTATACATCTTTTCTTGCTCAAGTTGATCCAGTGCTAACAAAATGAATTTGTTTGATGATGCAGGTGGTAAACCTTCTGATAGGTGGAAATCTATATTAGGTGACAATTTCCTTCGACTCTACCATGTAATTTATTTAGTCGTAATACATTACATCGATTAACGGTTGCACTTGCATATACTGGAGATTAATTAGAAATTGTGGCTCTAGATATGTTTACGTTTTGACAAATTACTATGTTTGCCTAAAATGAAGTTCTCCTGTGAATTTATATGAGCCATGCATGCATCTTAAGATCCCTTATGCAAGATTGCAATTTCTATTCATGAATATGACCACCCAGCCTTGCTGAATATTAAACTTCTTGTAGATTATTCAGACCAAGATGAAGTTTAGTAATAGATGACTACTATCTCTTTTAAGTATAAATATCCAGACCAAGATGAAGTTTGGTTGTATTAACTAAGTACAATAACTTGTATCCAAAAGCTCACCTATTTGTACAATAGACCAACTACAGCTTAGGCATTGAATTTATGTCCACATTTGTGTAAAAGAAAGAATTTGATCGATTACATTGCTAGAAGTGTGATATGAGATGATTAATTTCACTATATATATACCTTCTTTGCTCTCTTGGATCAAAATGGCATAGTACATATCAGTACTGACATCTAATATCTGTACCAATTAATCCTTATTTTCTGTACTTACACTTTCAGGTATATGTGCGGGAGCCGCAAGCTTTATTAACGGGGGCCTTTTCATTACTCTTTGGTATCATTCTCACAAGAAGAAAGTAATGGATGCCGAGAGGGTCGAAGCTATCATAAAGAAGCATGGTTCTCTATCCCTAAGAAGCTATACATATTCTGGTGTCAAGAAAATAACCAAATCCTTTAGCGAAAAATTAGGACAAGGAGGTTATGGTACTGTATTCAAGGGTAAACTCCCTGACGGAAGTTATGTGGCTGTCAAGGTCTTAAGTGAATCCAAAGGCGACGGAGAGGACTTCATCAACGAGGTTGCTACGATCGGACAGACTTCTCACGTAAATGTTGTTACTCTGCGAGGATTCTTATTTACGACTTCATGTCGAATGGGTCTTTGGAGAAGTACGTATTCTCGGAGAATACAACAACAACAACAACCACCACTCTTAGATGGGAAAACTTGTAACCGGCATAGCACTAGGGTTGGAGTACCTTCACCGAGGGTGTAACGCTAGAATAGTGCACTTCGATATCAAGCCTCACAACATCCTTCTTGACCAAGACCTCTGCCCCAAAATTTCAGATTTTGGGATGGCTAAGCTGTGTCCAAGAAAAGGGAGCATTATACACAAGAGGAACCATTGGGTATATTGCTCCAGAAGTATTTTCTAGGGCCTTTGGCACAGTCTCTAGTAAATCGGACGTTTATAGCTATGGGATGGTGTTGCTAGAAATGTTCGGAGGAAAGAGGAAAAAAAGTTCAAGATTAGATACTGCAAGTGATACTTACTTCCCTAACTGGATTTACGAGCACATGCTCGATCAAAATGACAATCTTTTAGCATATGGAGTGACAAACGAAAGCGAGGAAATTGTGAGGAAGATGTTGATAGTTGGATTCTGGTGCATTCAGACAATGCCCGAAGACAGACCGACCTTCGATGAGTAAGGTGGTGGATATGTTGGAAGGGAACATACAAGAGCTGTCTGTCCCACCGAAACCATGCCTATCTTCTCCCTTTGATTTGATAGTTGCTTCTTCTGCAACTTCAAGTAACATAGAATGAAAATTGTATCTGTGTCAGTATTATGAATCAAATGGTCAAGGGCGGAACCGAATTTTAGTTTACCCCGGGTTGTTGAACTTAAAATGTCCTAAAAAAAATTTACTTGAGTCGGAGGTTCAATTGTATATTTCTTCTCCACGTTTCTTTTTAAACAACGAAAAACTATTTTTTTTCTCTTTTTGGTTCTTGATTTTCCATCGTAATAAAATAGAAAGCAATGAAATTAGAAATCTAAGTTAAGATATCTTATTTTCAAGAAATTATAGAGTTATCTTATTTTGAATAAAAGTATATTCAGAAGGGCAGTTCTAGCAAAGTATCTTACTTTCAAGAGATCAGTCACAACAATGAAATATAGCAGTATCACATTTTCAAGAGATCAGACACATCAATGAAATATAGCAGTATCACATTTTAAACAATAGTTCATGATTGAGGAACCAAGTGCATACCTGGGACCTGTAATAAGCCTTGAACGACCACTGACAGTTGTGAAGTGTGTTGCTCTGTGCGCCGTGACTGAACTCTATATTCACTTTCTTGAAGTTTTATTGCCAGTTGAAGGTTAGAACTGCAAGAAAATGATGAAATGGGATTATCAAAAGACACGCAACTCCAACACTAAAATTCCTTCAAGAATACACACACATACAATAATTGTGTAGGTTTCTGTAAGTGTGATTCCATATAGTTTTGGCATAGTCACAGAGAAATTGATGGGCCATATGAAATATTCTGTTAATGAAAATGTATCCAAGGAGAGAAGCATAAAAGAAATAATGAAAATCTCTATAGACAATTGTGTATATTTGTTTGTAAAGCTACAAGCTCCTAGAAATGCCCTCTCCTTTTGCTCTTATTGGGACCATAAATTGAAGTTATTACTTATTATATATATATATATATATATATAATGAGAGCTACAGTATTTAGGCTCTGGCTTGATATCGGTGGTTGAGTCAGCCCCTCGGTGTCGTGCACGGTTGAACCCATGCACGCGACATAATTGTTGGTTGCGACGTGAAGCGATCCTGCAGAGCGTGTTGGACCAGGATGTGGTTTAACCACCGCAAAAATGAATGTTCTTCTTTTGGCCTTCCCACCTCCCTCTGTGTTGAGAAGTACTCGGCCAGTTTCTACCTCTTTCCTACTCTCCTGCTTGTTCTGTCTACGGAGTGAATAGCCAAGTGTAAAAAAACCCTACGAATTGAAGTAGATGGAAGGATGACTTTGTTTAAAAAACAAGAAAAGGAAAACCTTGTGATAACCTAAACGAAAATGCTAAGTTGCCTGCACCGGGCTGGTGGGCTGGTCCGTCCGTCGCGTGGCCGAATTTCATTGGCCCTCAAACTAGTTTGGATCTACCATCGATTGACCTGTCAATGGGGGGGGGGTGACGATATACGGACGGATTAGCTCAAGGGCGGACAATGTAGCAGCCCTGTAACCTAAAAGCTAAATTTAGTTGCAGGTTCTTCCAACTTCTCATAACTCGGTACAAGTGTTGTTGAGGATTTTGGTTTGAAACCTTTCACAAGTTAAATATATGACATATTTAGAGCTCCCTCCACACATCGATCGGAGGTGGATGAAGCTGGCCCAGATATTGATGGACTGTAGAGGACATTCTTATTATTATAATCATGCATGTCACTCCAAGAGGAAGTGCTGCAAGTGAAACATATTCGGCTTCGCAAGCGCGAGATTTGTGGGATCTGTTGACAAATCTTCGCGCCGGTCGGCTCGCTCGCCACAAAGAAGTATATATATAGTAAACGCTCTTGATAAAGGCACTACAAAATTCACTCAGACTTACAAGTTTGTCACTCCAAAAAATGACTTATCGGACTATCCACTTCCAATTTGTCAAAATTTTGACCGTCCTAACAATTGGTAGGACTGTTAAAATTTTGACAGTCCTAACAATTGGTAGGACTGTCAAAATTCATTATGCGTGATGCAAAAGCTAATTTGTTCTTAATGAGTATTTTAGAGCAGTTCATACCTGTACCGGTCACCGGACGCACCTGATATTTTCTAATATTTTGACCAGAAATTCTGGAAGAAACAAAATGAAATAAAGTTGAAATTTTGATCAGGATTTTCAGGATATATCTATATTCAGTCAGCACTGAGTCATGTAGCAGAAAGCCAATCTGATAAAACGTGTCGGATTAAAAGACTCAAAAGTCAATTAGATATTTATTTTAGCATGTTTTGGATCTGAAACAATGTGTGACCCACAAAAGACCCAACTGCACAATGCCATTAGTTGGCTGGCTGGCTGGCTGGCTGGCTGGCTTGGGAATAGTTTACCAAAAGAATGTGCCGTGCTCGTGTATATTGTCCGATACATTCTCACTAGAAGTCTATACACACAAGATATTTTTCATGATTTTTGCTGATATACTAGAAAAATGTTCATTCTAGCCATGTACATTGATTTGGCATGTGAAATACTCTCAAAGGACTAGTACATTTGATTGAGTTAAAAAGTTTTTACTACGTTAGTGTAGCT
Organism: Iris macrosiphon; assembly: GCA_036927795.1. Taxonomy (NCBI): domain Eukaryota; kingdom Viridiplantae; phylum Streptophyta; class Magnoliopsida; order Asparagales; family Iridaceae; genus Iris; species Iris macrosiphon. The sequence goes on from JAYESA010000016.1 coordinate 159,041,646, forward strand.
ATCGTTAAATTTATCTTCATTTCTGTTGTGTCCATCTGGGAATGAAATCAAAATTTAACATCAAAGGAGGTTGTTTTAATTTTTATTTTTTTGTGATGTGTGGGTAAGAATTGTTCAATTTGAATTTCATCTCGATATCATGAGCTCCATTTAGAAGATAAATTATATAATTTTAGTGAATTATGTATATATTTGTAGTGAAAAAAATAGGAACTTTGCATGGGACCAGATGTGAATTTAATCGTTTGTAATAATTTTCTTGTGCAATCTGGTAGCATAGAGAGATACATGAGAGGTTTAAAAAGAAAAAGAAAAAGAAATCTAATGTAGAATCTCATATAACCTCGTTTATGTCATAATATTATTTAATATATCACAAACATATAAAAAAAAAGATTTGATGAGACATTTTGAAAGTGCAAATAATATTATTCTTATACAAAATGGGTTTCCATTAAAAAAGGACCAACCGATCCGGATTTGCAACTAGAACTACCTAGATCCGACTCGATATCATCTTTATAGACCACGAAATTTGTTGGGTTGGTCTGAAGCTAGCCTACTTCAACCCGACCCGATAGTGAAGGACTCACAGAATGCAAATATTGAACATTTGAGGGACATAAATGCAAAAGGAGGCAATTCCAGGATAGGCGGAAGAACATGGACATCTTGTCCCCTGGAAAATAAGGGGAAAAAAACCAACGAATGAGAGAAAATAATAAGAAAAAATAATACACTTCTTCTCTGAAAAGAAAGAAAACTTGAAGATTATTGAGAGATAATAGTGTAATAATTATACTTTTCAATTACACTTTATGCTTATGCTTATTCAATCCGAACACAAAAAATGCATAAAATTATTTTACTTTTTTTCACAAAATCTACAACTTTTCCCATGTTTCTCTAAACCATTTTATATTAGGCCTCGCGGTCAATACTTATTATAACCCCCTTTTGTCCAGGTAGGATGGTCTTCCTTCCATATAGGTTACATTTGGCATGTTACAAACAGAAAAAGGAATTCGAAAACATTTATTTTTTGCTTTCAAAAGTCAGTACTAAAAACGTGCAAGTTATCAAAAAAGTAAGTATACCAAAAAAAAATTTGTTACTACTTTAAACGAAAGAATAATTAGAGTTTAAGTCATGACATATCAAATTAGAAAGTTTGCATCATAAAATTTTATTTTTGGTTTTATTTTTTCCATTCTATCGTGAACATTAGTATAATGACAACAATCAAGACATGTTGAAAAGAAAGATATAAAAAAAATAAAAATAAATAGGGTCCAAAATTTTCAAGGACGTAAAATCTAAAAAAAAGAAATAGTTCAAATTAACAGTAACAAACTCTTGTCTTATTATCACTAAACATATTGCAATATTTAAGAAAAATACTAAATTTACTACCAATGTTTGCAACCTTCTTACAAACCTCTTTCCTCCTGCTATGTGGGCCACATCCAGCTCCATCTCTTAACCAATGAATGACTGTCACGTAGCACTCCCGCCACGTGGCGACCACTGGATTCCCCCTCTCATCAAATAGGCAGTCGTCACGTGGATGTCATGTGACGGTTGTAAAAATAGTGTAAGCATTTGGTTGTAGGTGTAGTATTTTTGAATATTTAACTCTCCCAATATTATCTTCTTTAGCTCATCAACTGTGTATCGTTATCGTTATTGTGTTACCAACTACAGATTCAATGGACCTCTATACGAAGTGTAGGAATCAGAAGGGCTTATATCAAAATTTGACTTACATTTCTAAGGACTGGAATATAAAGAAACCCTTCTATTTTTATAAATAAGCGTTTTTAATTCCGATGACGGAACTTTTCCTTTTCCTTTTCCCTTTCCATTCCGTTCCTGTTCCGTTCCGTTTCGTTTCTTGTCCTCTCTTCCTTTCTCATTCTCTCTCCTCTCCTTCTTCATATACTTCCATCGAAACCGTACTTTCTTGATTCCAGAATTGGGGTTTCCTCTCGTCTGGATCGGTGCTACTCTCCGGCGGGATTAGGGTTTTCCGTCGGAATCAGGTGCACCTCTTCGAGGATGTTGGGGACGAGCCTCCAGTTCGCGAAATCCAACGGCGACGACCTCTTCTACGACGCCACCAAGGCCCGCCGGGACCACTCCGTACGCCGCCGGAACTCCGCCGCCGCCCTGCCGGAGAAGACGGCCGGATCGGACGAGCCGGCGAAGGCCGACGTGGCGACCGCTTGTTCTTCCAGTAATTTGGGTCGGTTCTTGGACTCGACGACTCCGTCGGTACCGGCGCAGTACTTCTCCAAAGTATGTTTCTTGATGAAAAGTTTGTGTTTTGATCGTAAAGATTGGATTTTTTTTATGGCGGGATTTTGATTGTTCAGATGATGATGATGAGGGGATGGAGGAGTTGCGATGAAGAGCACCGGCCGTACTTCTTGCTGGCCGACCTCTGGGAATCGTTCAAGGAGTGGAGCGCTTATGGAGCCGGAGTTCCTCTTGTTCTTGGCGGCAGCGATTGCTTCGTCCAGTACTACGTGCCGTACTTGTCCGGTATCCAGTTGTATGGCCATTCATCGGCCATGCCGGATTCTTCTAGGTAATGCCCATGAACTAATACTTGTCCCGGATGCTGTTAGGATATTCATATTGCTCCATGGAAGGATTATAGTGAATGGTGGTTGTTTTTATTTGTCTAATGATTGCTTTTAGGAAATTTAATGGCCTCTCATGTTAAATACGTCGTGCACACAAATATGACACCAAAAAAAAAATACATAAATGGTATTGGAATAAAATAAATATATACCGTTTGACCTGCGGGGGCGTTCTACAGTAATTTATATGTAACCTTCAACCCTTGTCACTATTCTAGAGTTTTCTGTGGTAGGGACTTCAACACATTGCGACACTGATTTTGATGTGTCATTTTATTTCGGAGTGTTGGCCATGTCATATACGTGCCCAACATGGAAATAATATGGACGTGGTAATAATTTTAGAGTGTATGTGCTTCCTTGCTTACTTTTACTGGAGAGAGGAAACTATTAGCTCTTACTGCATATAGAAAAAGATTTAACTGTGTTGTTGGTTAGAACAAACATTAGGAGAATCTAGTTTTACGAGAGAAAAGAAATTACCTTTCATTAAATGATCTGACGTAGAGTATGCTAATTGAAAGTGGAATTGTCTGGACATTTGAATTCTTAAATTGTTTTTACAGATGATGATGTTTATTAGATGTAGTACAAAGCTTGCTACAGATTTCTTTGTTTCCATATCTATCTTTGAAAGTATTGGACACATTTTATTCCATATCATTTTTTAAAAATAATTTGGTTTTACTTGGTTGCATGTGATGTGGGAGATGATTTGGGATGCTGGTCTCTCGTTTTGGGGAAACAATCAAGGGTTTGATTCAGTTTTTGGAAACTGAGGTCCATACCAGGACCTGCTGAGTTAAGGCTGTTACAATAAATAAATCTGTTCTTGATAAAGTATTGTTGCTAGCATTTTCTAGGCCTGCATTAATATTCAAAGTAAATCAAATGTCAAAATAGAACTACTTTACTAAAATTTAATCTTTGTGATTCTCTTAAAAGGAAATCTTATTTTATTTATAAGATAAATTGGCACTTGGGAAGGGCAATGCCTAATCTATGGTCTAGTGACTGTTCGATGATGAAAGTGTAATTTGAAATTTATATTTTCATCATATGCTAACTACAATATGGAAAATATTGATTTGAGTGCCTAATCTTCTTTTACTCCTATTGAGTTTCTTGACATAGACTTGTATGCAACGGTGCAACGAGTAGGATCTTGACACTAGAGGTGTAGGTTGAATCTTAAAGGGAAAAGTTGACACAAATACTATTTGTAAGATGAATGCATTGGGAGACATCTGTAAATATTTCCAGTTTTATGCTTAAGTTTTTAATATATTTATTTATCTTCTTTGAACCTGTTGGGATGGAGGAAGTGCTACAAACACTTTGTTTGGGTAAAGGAAAGTGTTAAAGGCGAACTTCCGATTAATTTGACCTGGGCTCTCTTTCCATTTCATTTTCTCCCCTTGACCCTAGAAGGTGTATGGAAAGTGTAGTGGAGAGGAGGAGCTGATCGTTATGATTTTTATATTCATTATTGATAGAGATTTAGAATAATTAATGTTATTCGCAATAATTTAACTATTAGTAAGGAATTTAATTAAATTGTGTACCTTCTTGTTTTCTGTCTCTCATTTCATTAGGGGCATGCTTGGCAGATGGGATATGAAATGAAGGTGAGAGGTAGTTTCTTATTGCCAAAATAAGAAAGCGGAAAGGAAACTACCTTCACACCTTCATTTCATATTGCATTTGCCAAACAGGCCCTGTATGACATGAACTGTTTTATTAGAACCTAAAGACAATACAGAAAACCTGTTCTTTTTACTACTATTCTCATTTTAGTTAGGCATACCTTCTCATTTTAGTTAGGCATACGATATTATTTTAAAACTTTACCTGTATGCATGTTCCTGTATGCATATAAAGGAACAAATTTATCGTCATGTTTTTGAGGTATTTTATCAGTATGTTGTTATGCATCAGGCCACTAGGGGAGGACAGTGATGGTGACTGTTACAGAGATTCTAGTAGTGATGGAAGCAGTGATAGTGAACTTGATAGGGGCTTGAAATATGCAAGGGATTGGGATCTGAACCATCTAGCGAATACATCCACACTTGGGATGGATAGACTATCCTTGAGAGAAAACCATGTAGCCTTCCAGGAAGGCTTTTCAAGTGACGATAGTGACTCTGGAAGTTCTCAGGGTCGCTTGCTCTTTCAATACTTAGAAAGGGATCCTCCTTACAGCCGTGAACCCTTGGTTGATAAGGCAAGTTAGTTCTCATAGTTTGTTTTGAGCCTTACCAATACCTTGTTGCTGCTAACGTTACCTTATTTCCATCCAGATCTCTGATCTTGCACGATCCTTCCCTGAATTGAAGACATCTAGAAGTTGTGATTTACTGCCAGCAAGCTGGATTTCTGTTGCATGGTAGGATTTTATAATATCAGGCACATATTGATCTTCAATATCACCTTGATTTGCCCAGTTTCATGGAGCTTTTGAAATGATACAGGTACCCTATATACCGGATACCTACAGGAGCAACATTAAAAGATCTGGATGCATGTTTTCTTACCTTCCATTCTCTTTCTACTCCAGTGACAGGTAGATTGCATTTTTTTTCTTCGTTTTGTACATTGATCTTGTACTAATTTTGTATACTCTTCCAAGTTTCTCTGTAGAGCAGATTTTGGTCTGCCTTGTTATATTATCTTTCATCTTTATAGTTACCTTAAATCCAATATGTCGAATACTTACGATGAAGCTTTATACAATTATACACTATCTATTACTTATGATTCACTCATGGTTAGGTTCATTTCTCTCTTCAAACACGGCACATTAAAATTATAGCTTTATAATATTTGCGCATTACATATTGATACTATAATTTTTCGTGATCCTAGGTTGTGACTAAATCATCTTTGTCCCTCCAATTCTTATAGGTTGCAACTATGCTTTGAGATTGTCAAAGCAAAGTTCAGAAAAGATAGTTTGAGTGACTGGATGAGATATTCCAGTCCTTTACATTTAACTCTTCCTGTTGAGAACATAGACCTCCGTTTCTTCCTTGAGACCTAAAACTGTCGTATTTTGTGCATGTTAGCCTAGATCTAGAGAGTATTTCATCATGCCTGGAAAGACATCAATATGCAGTTATGCCTCCTCCAGATTTTCCTTTTCCTCACTTTCCACCAAACCAAACGCAACCAAATAGAGCTAACGGAAGAAAGGATTGAAACAGCTGATCCCAAAAAATTAGGCTGGCTATGTTGTTGTTGAGACAACTCTGACCATCAATCCTACCTTTACTGCCCAAAATTAGGGAAATCTGGAACTAGATGAATATCAATATGTTTAGTTTTGAATATTGACGGGAACCATCAAATTGGATGATAATGGCATGAACTTCCTTTCCTGCTCCAAATCAGGGAAAAAACTTTATGCCTCCTCATGATTTTCCTTTCCCTCACTTTCCACCAAACCAAACACAACCAAATAGAGCTAACTGGAAGAAAGGATTGAAACAGCTGATCCCGAAAAATCAGGCAGGCTTTGTACCATCAATCCTACCTTTACTGCCCAAAATTAGGGAAATCTGTAACTCGATGAATATCAATATGTTTAGTTTTGAATATTGACGGGGACCATTAAATTGGATGATAATGGCATGAACTTCCTTTCCTGCTCCAAATCAGGCAAAAAAAAACTATTACAGAATAGTACCAGCTGCTCCATCGCTACTACATCTAACATACTGTTTCTTTGAAGATCTTCATCATAAGTCCAATTTGCTTTCTTATATCTCAGTTGTGCACATTCCTCGTGAATTTTAGGTGATAGGTTTCATAACATTTACTGGTTTTAGGAATTGCTAATGCGTCTTTTTCCTCTTGAAAGTGAGGCATGTTGTAATGGCATCGTAGTAATTATTTTGTTGCTTGCTGAACATTTGACTAGCATGGTTATTTTGAAATAATAAACCATTTACCATATCATCTCATTTACTATTTAGTATGGGCTTGATCTTTCATCTCAGGTCCTGGGACTGCTGCTTGTCCTACTGTTTCCTATCCGCATGGAAGTGATAGTGTTCCTAAGATCTCACTTCGCTCCTTTGGTCTGGCCTCCTACAAGTTGAAAGGTTCCTTGTGGACCCCTAGTGTTGGATGTGAGAGTCAACTAGCGAGCTCCTTGTTGCAAGTAGCAGACAACTGGTTGCGGCTGCTTAATGTTGATCATCCAGATTACCGGTTTTTCACAACCCATGGATCATTTCGGAGATAAAACTGGCATATACATGCTTTGAGCTTCTTTTCTGTTTCTGTCTATGAGAGTCCTGGCTCTTCAGGTGTGGCAGTCACTCTTCATCGAAAGTTACAATTGACGGCTAGTTGCCATTTTCTCCAATAAAAAGAAAAAATATATATATATAAAAGAAAACTGGTTGAGGAAAATGTTGAAAAGAGAAGATGTGCTTTGCTGTCTTGCTGCTTCTTGTGAACGCAGGAAATAAGATCTTTGGTCGAAAGTCTTTATGACAGGAAAGACCTTGGATAGGGCAGGCAAAAGAAAAGGGAACTTGCAGATTGGTTGTAGTAGAAGGAAGATTTGGTTTAAGGCAAAGCATGGATTCGATACTGATACCTAAGGCATGTAGCTTTAAATTAAAGCTTATAGATTTTTTATTTATAAAGATGAGGAAAAAACTGTAATGGAGGCGAATTTGATCATGCTCTAATGTTAGGCACTATGTTTGCAGAGGATATTAAGCTTGTTGTATCAACTATTTGATGTTGAATAAGAACTTAGTATTATATTGTTTATGTTCCTATATTGGGTTTCGGAGTACGATCTTAACTTGACATCTACTGGTGCTTATGTCAACAAGATTTTACAGGCAGTCACTAGTATATATATTTTTCTTCAGAAAATTTCGTATAGGGAAGAAATATTAGGTAAAATTACATAAAAGAGAATTTTTTTCTCAAATTTTTATCCAAGGGAAAGTGGCGCCAACACTCTTGGCTCCCCAAAAAAATAATAACAATAAATAAGTGTGGCGCCGATGAGTTTTGCTCCAGAAAAAAAAAATAGCTTGGCATCAGGCTACTTGACTCCAAGCCAAAATCCAGGAAAAAAAAATATATATATATATATATATATATATATATATTTTTGACACCAAGCTACTTGGCTCATAGGAAATTATATATATATATATATATATATATATATATATATATATATATATATATATGTGTGTGTGTGTGTGTGTGTGTGTGTTAAGCTTGGCGCCAATATACATATATTGAGGCCAACTCAGTTGGCTCCAGACTTGTTTTTATTTTATTTTTTGGATTAATTTAGTTTTGCGTCAAACAAGTTGGAGCCAAACTAAAAAAATTTAGTTTGAAAACTCATTTTTTTGGGTTTGGCTCCATTTGTGTTGGCGCCAAGCAATTTTTTTTTTTTCTTTTCTTTCATCTACTCACCACCTCACCATCCATCAGTCCATTTATTTTGAGTTGTCTCGGATCGTTACAATCATACCGTTGATAAACGATTAAACCAAATTCGAACGTTACCAAAAAAAATTATAAAAATAGTTTGACGCCAAGAAAAAATGTTTGGAGCCAAGAAAATGGAGCCAAAGCCAAATTTTTTGTTTGAAGCAAATTATATTGGTGTCCAGACATTTTTAAAAAAAAAAAAAATTCCGGCCCATGTGGCTTGGAGCCAACAAGACCATTGGCGCCATTTTTATTTTTATTTTTTTGAGTTTGAGCCAATAGCATTAGCGCCCGCCTCCATTTTTTTTTTATTTTTTGTGGAGCCAATATTCTTGGTTTATTAGTATCAATAATATATATAATAATATAATGATACTAATATAATAATAAATTTATAATAATTAAAACAGTTGTATTCTTAAATTTTTCTAAGTAATCTTAATAAATATTAGCTTTGAATCTTTATAATAATAATCTAGCATATATGCGTGTGTGTATATAATAGTAATAGCTAGATTCGTTTGGGTCATATGACGTGCTCAGAGAACTAGATTTGGGCTCACTGCTGCGCATAGTAGATACCTTTCCTCAGTTATAAATGAAGTTAAAGTTCAGAAAGACACCAGAGTGAGTGATGTCGTCTACGTCTTAGCTTTGGTACCGTTGTCTAACATGTATAAAGGGAACGAAATAGACGCATCTTTGAGAGTTTATTTTTCTCAATAATTTAGCTATACAAAAAAATATACAAGATGATATAGATATAGTATACCCAAGATGACATATTTTCGGGGGGATCCAAACTTAGGTTGGGTTGGGCTTGAGCCCACCAAGAAATTTTTTTTTTACTTCTTTTATCCATATAAAAAAAAAAAATTGATTTTTTTTATATGGATTAGCCCACCCAAATTTACGGTAGTTCATCCCAACTACAGTTTCTGGATCCGTCCCTGTCTATTTTGTAATCTGAACTATATCATAGTTGTAATCTTCGTATTTATCTATAAAATTTACCTCCTTCGAAAAAAAATAAAAATAGCAATACATATATAATATATATATTCATATTTGTTTCTTCCAGGAAAGCACACATTACAATCCAAGGCCAACACATTACTATAGAACCCGTTGTGAAGTTCTCAGAAACACACAACATGGATAACAGGCACAATCGACAATTTAGTAGGAAACACAGGAACTCGAGTTACTAAACCGATCGAGTTCACTTGTTACATATATATATATATATATGAGTTGACTGAGTGCATGGGGCCGGATGGGGCAATTAATCATGTGCAGTTGGGCATGGGGATGTGGCAATCTCCGGCGACTCTCTTGCCATTAGCAGAGTTGATGTAACCTTGTAGCTTGGGGTTCTTCTTGTACTCACAGAAGCATGGCTTCTGCTCCTTGAGCTTTGCGCAGCATGCGCCCGTGGGCTTGGCCGGCGACAGTATCGCGCTCGCGCACGGGATCAGCTGCATCGGCTCACACGTTACGGACTCGGCCCTCGGCGCACTGATCGTGAACAACAAATAGAGCACTACCAATGACTTCCTCATTCTCTCCACACACATTACAGTACTCGAGACCTAGCTAGCTACCTACTCACAGATCGAGGATGATATATATATGCTACTTAGTGTCAGTTCAAGGACACATTTTTCTTTCTATTTATAGATGCGCGACACAGGCCGGCGAGATCAACGGCCTAAATAAATGATGAGATGCGTGGCTCGTTTAGTGTGATGCATGATGGGACGAAGGCTCGGTGGTGGCCGCATGCTTAACCTAATGATGTGGTTCGCATGGGGTGGAATAATTAATATAATATGGAGAGAAACTTAATTGCTTTAAATCCATTCAAGTCACTCTAACCTTTCCCCAAGTTTTTTTTTTTTTTTTTTTTTTATAATTTGTATGTGTGCTTAATGTGTTTTTTTTCTCTTTTCTTTTTGTGCTTAATGATGCTCTCTACGTTGCGCTTAATGCTTTATATTTTCACTATGGATCAAAAGCCTACACATGGGATGAGCTATGTGCACAGATACTTACAGGAAATAGTGTTTGTACTGTGTCCATATCAGTATCACTTTTGTATTTGTTCAGTATAGAAGATTACACAAGGATCCAATCACGGAGCTAGAAATTCAACCTAGAGTGGACTAGGTTAGACTGAGGGGGTTAAAGAGCCGGATTCTTAGGAAAAAAAAAATTTAGGGCCCCAGGAAGAGAGGGGGGGGGGGTGAAGCCCCAAATTTTTTTAGGGCCCCTACAAGTATCTATTCTGTATCACCTATTTACATCATGTCCTTGTCAACATCCATGTCTCTAATCTAAAATTTGAAGTATCTAGTTTAGCATGTCCCGATCCGATCACCGACTGATATACTGAATTTTAGGATTTATTTTTCAGTCAATTCGAAAAAAAAGATTGAATAAAAATTACCAATTAGCAAGAATGTAAAAGAAAAAATTTTATCCGTCACAGATAAACAAATCGGCAAGTATGTTTACTATTTGGAAATTATATATATATATATATATATATATATATATATATATATATATATATATATTAAGAAACCGCATAAAAAAAACTTAAAATTATGTTTAAATTTGTAAAATATTTTTTTCTAAAATTTTATTAATTTATTAATATATTAATAATTATTTGTTTTTCGAAAAAAAAAATTCGTCCTGATCGAAATCGTCGTGATGCTGATACCGTCGATCCCGATATCAATAGAAATGATCCAAAATCAATTCCGATATCGATACTACTAAACTTGCTCTATCCCTTCATCATAGAGCATGAGATACATACTTTTTAGGTTATCATCACCAGCTTAAAATATTGTAAGATTTGTATCCCTTGGTGTGCATTGCCTCAAGTATATGATTTTCTGAAATACCTGGACCTCATGTGAATACACAATGAAACAGAGATCCCCTTGCTCTCGTATGTCCCTATTCCTTTCTTCCCAATTCTTTCACCTTAATTCCTTTGCTACAAATAAAGCTTAATTAGCACGCAAAGATTTCTAGTAAGCGCACTCAACTCAAATCTTTCTCACTAGCAAAAGTCTATCACAGCCCACAGCCATGGATGCCGCGATTGATCGATCTACGACTCGTCAGATGAACAATCGCCTTCTTCCGCACAGCCCATTTAGCCCGCAGAGGTACTTTTATAAAAAAAAAATTGAATTATCTTTCGTCAATTTTAAAACACATCGAAACCACTTCAAATATATATCTTTGTAGTACAAAATTATAATTTAAATACTTATATTGTTATACATTTTTTTTAAAAGTTGTCGTGGTGTACTTCAAAATTAACAAAGGTGACTTAAAAGAATAATTTATAAAATTGGGATACCAAAACCGAATAGTAAAACATAAAGTGTCAAAAACGGCCATAATTGAAGTATCATTAAGATAATTTAACCATTAAACTATGATCTCATTGACTATATATATATATATATATATATATATATATATATATATATATATAGATAAAACGTTCCTTTCATTTGATGTCCTCCTTATGAGCATTTTACTTTCGAGACATCTATTCAGGCGGTTGCAGGTTCGAGTCCCCTGAGGAGAATAAAGTGGTGGGATGGTGGTGGGTGCTAGTGAGGAGCTGGTGCGGCGAGATGCGGCTTCGGCTTGGTGCTAGTGAGAAGCTGGTGCGGGACGGTACGGCTTCAACGGCGTGAGGTCTTTCGGATCGGATGGACCTTCAGACGTAATGTCTTCGGGCCAAGAGCCTTTGGACGGAGATGTAGCTTTCGGATCGAGATATAGCCTTTGAGCTGGATTTGTTGTACGTCTTCGGCCTAAGTTGTAGCCTCTCGAAGGGATCTGAGTAAAATTTACATTCTTCGAAAAAAACGAAGATAAGCAGAGAACAACTTTATAACAAGAATAGAGTGCAAAAGTAAATAGATCAAGAATACGTACCTGATAACCTGCACAATATTTTTTCATGTAGAGGAATAAATATTTACTTAAAAGATATATGTGTAATCTCTGTCTTGCAATCCAAATTCAACGGTTGTAACATAGGTTGGTTTCATATGGTTTTAGATCATTCCCCCCCCCCCCCCATCTCTCTCTCTCTCTCTCTCTCTCTATATATATATATATATATTAATTAAGCCGTATGTAATTACTCCACTAAATTTTTTAAATAACTAATTATTTAACTATCTAATATTATTTTTTTACAACTAAATTGAATTACTCATTCAATGAGCATTCTCAATATTATGCCTTGAAGAGGACTCGAACCTCCACGCTCTTTAGCACGAGAATTATTATAACTCAAGTGGTTAAGGTGGGGAGGTATTTTTCTTGATTGTTTGAGTTTGATTTCTAGAAACAACAATATTTATATAAAAAAATTTACTGTAGCGAAATTAATTTATATTAATTAATGCAAACGAAACAAGTTTACCTAAATTAAAAATAAAGAAACAGTCGACCAACTCAGTTGGCAAAAAATTGAACAATGGGACCAGGTTGGACCAACTAGGTTGGCAGAATTTGGGCAGTGGGGTCGCGGGTTGGGGTGGTTTGGTTGGGTTGGTTTTATGAATTTTTTTTAATTAGTTATATTTTGATTTTTTTGATTTAGTTTTTTTTCTATTTAGTTTTATTTTGGATTTTGATTTTTTTGATTTAGTTTAACTTTGGAATTTGGTTTAAGAAAATTTACTTAGAAAATTTGGTTTTGGAATTTGGTTTTGTAATGGTTTAGGACACAATATGTCACGACCCGCACCCGAAAAATCGGACATGAGTCGTGGGTACGTCCAGCCTACGCCGCAGCATCGGCGGTAGAACGCTGTCTAGGTCAACTATCTAGAACAATATCACGCAATCAATATATAAACCTCTCAAGATCTCAACTCCAAACGGAGGAGCAATATCATAATGATAAATACAATGTACTCAATCACGAATCTAAGCACGATAAGATAACAAAGAAGACTAACAACTCCAAAGTCTAACCAACAACAACTACTACAACAACCACAACATCAATAATAATAATACAACATCCAAAATATATAAAATACAAGGTCTCAATCCAAAAACCGGAGACAAATTCGGTGCTAAAAGCTAATAAAAACAATAACAAGGTCTTAGTGATCCCGGCTACCAACCCGAAAATCACTCTTAAACTAGAGGGTCCCCTGTCTGCACCATCGACAGGCTCAGGTCCATAAAACGTCGGACACCACTCCTCCGGATACTCTAAAAAATATGTCCAGTCAGGACTGGAGCAAGTACATCTCTAACAGCAATTCCATTTAAATGATAAAAACTATAAAATAGTTATAGCAAGTAGCAAGAAGAATGAAGCAAGTATGAAACAATAAATATATATATCACTGGTACATAAAGGTAAAGATGCAGGAATATCAGAAACAAGATAGTAGTAACTGCAAGATACAAGAAATCTAAGCTAAGATCAAGTCTGTGCACATGAACGTGTGGTGAGTCCAGCATGAAATACATGTATTGAGTCAAGTCCAGAAACATGTAAGTGAGACCAACAGAATGCAAGTGAGTCCAGACTATAAAGAATGAACTCGGTGTCTTTGAAATACTTGTTTCGACATGTAAACGGCTAGGGGTAAGTACGGCTCACCGCGCACATGGGTGCGCGGCTGCTATCATTCCAGATTAGACCAGAGGGAGTGATTCCTGATGATTCCAGATGAGAATGTTTACATATCTACTCGAGTATTTCCCCCCCTCCCCGACTAATACAAGTGAATCCAAGACCCGACACGTAAATCAAGTATGAGTCCAGCCTGAAACATGAGTGATGCCTGTAGATGATGCATGTAGGTGATTCCAGAATAGAGGCTAGAAACATGAAAAATACGTGTCACAAGTAAATGAATCCAGAAATACCAGTCAGTGTCCCGTGTTGTGCCAGAAAAATCAAATGATACTATACTAGAAGCTGAATCATAATAATCATCAGATAATAAAAACTATCAGAGAATGTACTCGCCTGACGTCCTGAGCAACTGGCGATCCGAACCGGTGTCGCAAGGACCTATTACGAAAAGCAAGGTTAAACAGATTTTTAATGAGTTAAACAAATATAAAATAACTAAAAATAGGCTTCTAGGGTCGTTCTAGGTCAAACGGGTCAAACCGGTGAAATCTGGGTCAAAAGTCAACTCCGGGTCCAAAAAGTCAACTCTGGGTCAAATCTAGGTCAAAAGTTGACTTGACGGTCAACCGAGTCAACTACGGTCAAGTCTAGGTCAAACTAGGGTGCTCCTGAAATTCTAGGTCAAATCGAGCTCATTAAGCTAACAAACCCTCAAACTCGCCTCCTTGAGATACCGAGATACCCTCGGTATCCGATACCTCAACCTAGGCTACGCACCCCGCCTAAACCCGCTAAAACATACGCTAGCACGCGTAAATATATACACATATACATATAAAAATTACTCTAATACTATTCCTAGGCTATTGCTCAAATACCCCGCTCGAAACTCAATACCTTGGTAAGATACCTTGATATCTCAAGGTATTGGGATACTCTCCAATACCCCTCTAACTACCTCCTCTAGTTAGCTATCTAGGTATATAAATATACTCCTAGTTACTAATCTAGGCTAGAAAATATATATCTATCATATATTATACATATCTAAGTATCTACGTATATATATATATATAGGTATCCGCAACCATAACATATACATACCTTACATAAACTCTCATATATAGCTATAGGTATATATATCTATACCTTAGATAGATATAACTATCTATCTATTCACTATCTTTCTAACTATCCATCTATCTATCTAGGTATCAATCTATCAATCTATCTATTTATCTAAAATTCTATCTATCTAACTACCTATTTACCTATCTATAGATATCTATCTATTCATCTATCTATCATATATCTATTTATCTATCTATGTATCTATCTAACTAATTAGCTATCTAATATCTACCTATCTATTTATCTAGCTATCTATGTATATTCCACATATCCATCAATCTATCTAACTATATACCTATTTATCTATTAAACCATAGATACCTATCTATCTATCTAATATATCTATTCATCTAACTATTATCTATCTATCTAGTTATCTAACTATATATCTATCTATCTAATCTATTCCTCTACCTATCTATCTACTACCTGCTACTGAAAGCTGTTGCTGCTCTTGCTTGTGCTGCTGCTGCTGCTCTGAATGCTTTAACTTGCTGCTGTCTGCTTGCTCTGACTGCTATGCTTGCTGCTGCTGCTGTTTATGCTGCTGCTCGCAGTTGCTAGCAGCTGCTGCTGTGGTGGCTGTTGCCCCACACAGCAGCTGCTGCCCCCCCCTCGCTTCGCAATCACACACAGACACACACACACCTATAATACATATATATAACTATATATATTATACAATCATACATATATATATATATATATATATATATATATATAATAATATATATATATATTATATATATATATATATACAATCTATCATATAAATATTCTAACATACACACTCTAACATATAAATACACACACACACACACAATACATCACTTACATATAATATATATATATTATATATATATATTATATAATATATATATATATATATTATATATATATAATATATATATATATATATATATATACACATACACTAATATATATATATATATATATTATATAATATATATATATATATATATATATATATATATATACCTATACACACACACAC